>JAVLUZ010000480.1:0-414181 GCA_036768485.1 Mermis nigrescens
TTGAAAATTTTGATAAAATCAGCGAACATATAAACCGTACTATAAACATTATCACATATATCATTTACTTCCTTGGACGACACCGCTGGTAACAGGCACATAATCTGAAAAAGACTGATTAACGCGAACACATTGGGAACGATTAAACAAATAGGCCTTTAACCATGCATACAAATTACCGTTTATTCCATATCCGTTTAACTTAATAAGAAGTTTTTCAATATTTACTTTATCAAAGGCTCTAGAGAAATCTAAATATATTATATCAACAGTTTCTTTTTATAGCTAACGATTGAATCCATGAAAATTTACACTTTAACAATTGTGTTTCACAAGATTTATTCTTTTGAAAACCAAATTGAAACGGAGATATTAGTTTATTAACCTTAAGAAAGTCTAGCAATTGACTATTAATAGTTCTTTCCATAATTTTGGCAATAGAACAACAAAGAGAAATGGGCCTGTAATTATCCACTAATGCTGGATCCCCCTTTTCAAAATTGGAATAACATGTGCCATGCTCCAAAGCTCGGGAATATTTCCAGACAGAAAAGATACAGTGAAAATACTAACTAACGGCTTTATCATTTGAAACGACAATTTTTTAATAAAAAGATTACAATTGCCATCAGGGCCAACTGCAAATGAATTATTTAGATGGTTAATGACTTCCAATACACGATCCTCACTGAAAATAAGGTCAGAAAGCGAAAAATCACAGCGCTTCTGAAAAAGAAAATTCGCGTTAGTAATGTCACTAGAAAACACAGAAGCGAAATAATCATTAAAAATGTTAGCCTTGCGTAATGAATCGGTCATATGTAACATTATTATCAGAAAATGTTAGAGGAGGAATTTCATTGCGACTTTTTAACCTATTATTTACAAAAGTATAGAAAGCTTTAGGATTATTATTCTTAAGCAATTCGTTTTCTTGAGAAGAGAAATAATTATGAATAGTTCTACGTAGAGCTTTACAATGATTTCGATATTTAACTTTAGTTTCTGGAGTTTTACACCTTTTATACTTATCCCATAGGGAACGTTTTTTAAGAAATAATTTATGTAAGCTTTTAGGGTATTTAAATTTTGATTTAGCCCTAAAAAGTAGGTACAAAACTCAAAATAAGAGGATTTAATATACTTAAAAAACATTATACATGTCATTAATTCTTGAGCATGTAGAAAAAATGTCAGGCCAAGAAACAGAGGATAAAAAAGTAGCTATACTATCATAGTCTGCTTTATTGAAATTTAAGCAAGGTTTATCTCTATCATGAAAAGTTCTAGTTAAAATTTCAAAAGAAATCGAATTATGGTCGCTTGTTGAAAACGGAGGAAGAACCTTGACATTAAAAACGTTATATGCAGCGAATACTACATCAATCAAAGTATTATCGTGGGTATTGTCTTTAACTAACTGTTGCAGACCACTAGCTGATCGTAATCAAAAATAATTCGTTCAATGGATTAAATGTCAAAGTACCATGAAACAGAGATTATTTGCATTCTAGGTCGCTGGTTATTTGACTGCAAATAATATTACACTGTGTCGCGATATTATTTGCAGTATAGGCTGATGGTTTTTGACTGCAAATAATATTAAACGGTGCTCCGATCTTGTTTGCCGTCTAGGCCGCTGGTGTTTGACTGCAAATAATTACTGCCTCTAAAACCTGTTCAGTGTTGCCAAGTTAGGGGTATTTTTCAGGGTTTTTTGATGCCGTTGGAGGCATTTTTAGCGATTGGTGTTTTTTGCGCAAGGTCGCTTTTTTCAAGTTTGAGGTCAACATTTGGAGTTTTTTATAAGATTACTTGGCAACCCTGAACCTGCTCTCAGGGTTGCCAAGTTGGGGTTTCCCCCATTTCGAAGGTTTTTGAGGCCGTCGGAGGCATTTTTTAACGATTGAGGTTTTTTGCGCCTATGCTTAACTTTTGGTTGGTATTTTCAGGCAGTTTAAGGTTGAAATTGAGTTTTTTGGTAAGAGTATATACTTGTCTTAAAGTAGGGATGTCCCGGGGCAGACTTTTAGCCGGGGCTGGGGCTGACCCTGTAAGTGTATATTTAAGATTATTAATGGTAATTCCTGCAAATTGTGCATAATAATATAAGTGCAAAGATAGGATTAATCAAAAGGTTTTCATCTTATAGAGCCTTTAAATTATTCCGGAAGGTGTCAATGATGACAAATCATTGCGCAAAATCTTAATGGGGCGGAATGAACAGTACTGGAAAATGTCAAATTTAAAAAAAGGACATTTTCTGACTGACTTTGGGATGGGGAGTTCATATTTGAAAGAATTAGGTGGCGTCGGCATTATTGACCGAGTTACAGGCTGTTTAAGTTCACGTGCTCAAGGATAGGCGAAAAAAATATCAAAATGGCGTTTGGGGTATTTTTCACTTTTCAATTTGTGTCGACAGCGAGAGAAGCAATTTTTGCTCTATTTATCTCAGGCTTAGCCCATGCGCTGGCATCAGTGTGAATGCGCATAACTAAGCCTAAGCCTAAGACATTGGTAACCCCACTCAGTCACAGTCCCCCGACGCTTTGGAGACTAATCCGAAACATTCCTAAAGGCAGAGCTTACTTTTCGCCTATCCTTAAACACATGAACTTCAACAGCCTGTAACTCGGTCAATAATGTCGACCGCCACCTAATTCTTCCTAATATGAACTCCCCATCCCAAACTCAGTTAGAAAATGTCCTTGTCGTAACTTTCGTGGACTTTCCAACCTCTTCGACTTTAGCCTTCTAATGTGCTAGTTATCTGCAGACTTTCGTAAGTTCGTGACTGTGATGCGAGTTTTGGGGAAGTCCAGAATTACAAAGAAATTTTAAGTTCATAACATAATATCCACATCAGTTAAACTTATCCGAGTTATCATTAAACAATGTCGCTTTTCAACATGAAATTTTTTTTCGTTACGCTACCTGTTCACCATTTTACAGTAAAGATCAGCTAATCCGCAGACAAATCAATCAAAACAAGCATTTTATTTGATAGTGTGCATTTTTAAGTTTGACCTGATCCTTTTTATGCCGATTTTCATTTTAAAGGACTCAAGAAAGACCGTAAAAAATCTAAAGTTCCCAGTAAGAAAATACGTGCTACGTTCAATATTAATTATATTGCAGTTCTTGAACTTAAAAACAACCTCTGACCGATCTGCACTCCCTGCTTACAATTAGTTATGTCTTCCAGCTATACTAAGCCATAAGAATTGTTTATTTTCGAGTTTGAAGCGTGTTTTCATGGTTAAGATTGTTACGATATATATTCATGAAAATACAAGCTTCATTATCAAAAATTTCGTCAAATTGTAAATATTACGATCAGGCCCATATCCAGGATTCGGCGAGGGGGGAGACTCAACACAACTTGATCTATATCTCGTATATCTCATAAAATTCGCCTGGGTTGCTCGCAAAAACCGCATTTTTTGACGTTCCTCAACATGCTTTATCCATTAAGATCGTCAAATTGGAACTGTTTTTAAAAAAATTTTCTACTCAAAAAGCTATATAAAAGGTGTCATTTTTTGGTCGCACTTGAGCCAAAATGATGGAAATTACTTCACATCAGGCGCGAAGCGCGGAAATCCTCACCTTCTGCACGGATTCGGACAATTTTTATTTTAGAAAGGACAAGGCGTATTAGAAAGGAGAAATTTCGAAATCTAGAAGTTTTGTGGTTGAATTGATTTAATTTTAATTACTTGTTATTGATGTTTCATTTTTATTTTATTCATTTTATTTTTTTGAATTTACTTTCGTGACATGTTTAGAAAACTGCATGCTGCTTGTTGGACTCGAACCGTGGACCTCTTGCTTCATCAATCGACGAAGACCGGTTAATTTCCATATTGAAGAAGCTTTATTAATGACTTTGTACCAATCAGGGAGGTATCTGGGTTTGCTTGAGAATTGAGAACAAAAATTGCTCCGCTCGCTTCGTAATTTTTGTCATATGTATCTCAGGCATAGCCCGTGTGCTGGTACCAAGGTGAATGCACAGCCTAGGACATTGGTAATAACCCACTGAATGTTTAGAACAATTTTTAGGTTTAGGAATTCAGATTGGTGCCAGCACCCTGCTTCCACAGCTGTCCAGACCTATCCTATATATTTTTTTGTCACGCTGAGAGTTTTACTCGCTTATGCGCTTAACTTTATACATTGAAAATGCCACCGATGTAATCAGCGCATTCGAAAACCTAGGAAACCGCGACCAAACGCTTCTACACACGCTCACTATTAGCAAACTAATCGCGCACACACAAAAGGTAGGTGTCAACCATAGGTGGGCAGCCGCAAAATTTTGGGGTAGAGGGTGCAAGATTTTTCAAATGTCAGAAAATGGCCTTAAAAATGGTGGTATGACGAAAAAACACTATTTTTTACGTTTCTCATTGAGCACTATCCATTGGCATCAAAAAATTGCGGAAAAAATTTCAAAAATTGAATTCTGGTGGAGGGGGAAATATTTTGGTTTCTGGGGGAGGTATTCGGCCTTCTGGAGAGAAGGGGTGCATACCTCCACACCCCTCCCCCACGTTACTGTGTGGTGTCAACTAAATGTAGGAATGCCTTTATGGAGTATGTTCAAAAATAGTAGAAATATTATAAAAAATTATAGTTTTTATTATTAAAAAAAATTGAAAAGAAATTTTTCGAATTGATTCAATTTTAATTAATTTTTAATAACCTTTTTTTATTTTATTTATTTTATTTGCTTTTTTTAATTTTTTTTAAAATTTAATTACATAAAAAAATTTCCACGGAATTATTTTTTAAATGATTTAATTTTAATTGATTTTTATTAATTCATTTTTATTGTATTTATCTATTTTTTTAAATTTAATTTCATTACTTGTTATTGTTGTTTGAGCTACAGCACTTTATTGACTCGGCTTCAAAATAGTAAAAATATCAGAATTTTCTGGTGGTTAGTGTAATTTCGATGAATTATAGAGTTTTTTTAACAGAAATAACTTATTACCACTGTTTTTTTTTGTACGAGACAAAGATTTTGAGGCTCGTACAAAGATTTTCGGAGCCATCTTTGTACAATGTACAAAGACTTTTTGGGGCAAAGTAATTGTAATTTTAACGTTTTTTGGAGTTTTTTAGCAAAATTTCTAAAAATTTTCAGCGCTTCGCGCCGAGTATCATAATTACATTCTATTTAGCTCCAAGCGCGGGCATTTAACACTCCAAAATCTATTTGTAAGCATCTTTGTACAGATTGAAGCATTTTCTACATTTATTTCCACTGTTTTATAAAGATTTTATGCAGAAAAAAGAATTATTAAACAACTTTGCACTGTTTTCTGCCGTTTGAAGATTAAATTGACTCTTTTATCTTTGCGTTGCATTGAATTCATAAGCAAATTGGTGTCTATTATGAGATTCGGTCAGCACATTGCAACCGATTATTGTTTATAATTGTGTAACACAAGTCATTTTAACTTGCTGAGTCGAATTTTATGTGTAATTTCAACCTAAGACTCATGAAAATTTTGGCGTTTCGGGCCGAACTAATATGACCAGCTGGATTTAGGTCAAAGTTACACCTTACGCGAAGCGTGCGGGTCACGGATAACAATCTAGTAGTATGTAAAAATGTGTACATTCAATTGCATATCTATACGTTATATGTATATACAAAAAAATTTTCGCTCGTACAAAGACTTTTCCGGAGATCTTTGTACATGTACAAAGAGGCTCGTACAAAAAAACAGTGATTATTACTGATCACGATATTTCTAGAAGAGCGCAAATTTTTTATACACAAAGTATATATGTACCATACACTGCCGTTACTTGTGTTCATAGGATGTCTACTAAAAAACACTGATTTTTTAACACGATTGCTTTATTTTTGAACGATTTTAGACGCACTAAAAAAAGTGTGGAAAAAGTGAAAATGTGGGAAAAAATTGGGTATGGTCCGTAATGTCATCCAAATCGATGGGAAAAATGGTGGTTGAAAGTACAGTTTTTTCAAGTTTTTGATCTGTCTACTTGTCAACAAAAATTTCAAAAAATGGAAATAAATTTTTGGACTTGGTTGGCATTTGTGAAAAATTTTTGTAATGCAAATATATGTTTTCGAGAAATAAAATTTCCAAAATTTTCTGGCGCTTCGCGCCCGATTCTTTAGATTCATTTACTTGTTAGTGATGTTTGAGCCACGCCGCGCCGATTGCTGCACTTTTATCGACAACTTGCTTAATAATCAAATTTTAACACAAATAACGTATTACTGATCGTGATATTCTTGGTAAAGCGCGAAATTTTTATACACAGTGTAGCAACTATCGCCGTCACACGGAAATATGGAAATACTATGAATATAAAATAATATCAAAAATAATATTATTTAAATAAAACTATAAAAATAATAATATAAGAATATGTATGAATAATATGAAAAAATATAAATATAAAGAGTATCAGATAAAATATGAGATAATGGATGGGTCTATAATGTCAACCAAATCACCGGTAAAAAACGGTGGCCGAAATTATGAACCATACTATCGGAGCATAGCTTACTTCTTCTTGGCCATCAGTATGTCAACGGCTAGTTCGCCGACATTGCTTTGAAAAATTTTATTTTTGCTCATTTTCATCATCATTTACCATTTTTAAAAATTTTTTTATTGTCATTTACGTATAATTTTCTATTTTTTAAATTCTCTGAATAGATTTTAGGGATTGCCTTATTACATCAATAATTCTAATACCGATTATTTACATAAAACTTTCTTATGTCGTCGTGTACGATTTCTTTCGACGACGCACTTTTGCCCAATGTTTCCGTTATGCTATCGGGAGAGCATTCTTTGGTTATTTCGACTGACTGCGAAGTGACTCTGCTGTCTCACTCTCCCTCGGCGGATGGTCACGTGACTATCTCGTCGTCGCCGTTGGACGACGATCATTGCACCTCTGACGCTATCACAGCCAGTGATAGTATTGAAGAACAACACGGTTTAGAATCAGTTGCTCATGAAGACTTATTGGATAACGTATCAGCCAACGAATCGCTTGAAAACGGTAATGGTAAGCGAATGATTTGTATGAATTTTCGGCTTTTCTATTGATTTTTTTATAGGATTGACTTTCAATTTCCTAAAAAAATTTTCCACTATATTCGGCAGGTTCGAAAATCGTCTCTAGATTGCAATTATTCCGTTGGTTGTGTATTCTGATGCTCGGTCAATGCGAAAAATTTTATTTTACACATTGATTGTAGCAATTGGTAAAAATGCAAGACTGTGAAAAAGATAATACTTTTGCAGTAAACTGACCAGCTTGACCGAAATTTTAATTAACTGGGCTGTATTTTTCCACAGAAAAACCGATTTACCAGAAATTTGTTTAAATAAATTTCTAAATTAATAAATCAAGAAATGTTTATCTCTTGTCATTTATCACTAGTTTGCTAGATTTTGCTATTTTTAGGCATGTGTAGATTGATAAGCGGGATTAAACGCGCAACGGTTGGCAGTGTAGAAAAAATTAAGATTTATGTAGGATATGAAGTTACAAGGGCACATGAAGTATTGAATTCGTAATGCTGTGCTTCCAAGTACTGCAGGTTTTTTATCCATCGGATTATGATCAGATTGCTAGCGCCTTGTCTGCCTGCTTTAGCGTTTTTTAGCACGACCCCCATTAGCACCAGTGCTAATGAAAATTTTTCAATTAGCCCGGGATGGATTACATCAGCACGCTTGTGTCACTATTGCATGTCCTCCTGTTTTTTAATTTAGCTGTTTGAGAATGTTATGATATTCTGCAGGTCAATGTTTTTTTCTTGATCAATATTTTTTCTGGGTTGCGAGTATCAATGGAAAATTTCACACGAAAAAAGCAAAAATAGTGATGAAAAAACAGAAAAATATAAGAAAATGCACAAAAACGATAATCAAACAGCCAACTGATTAAGCACCTTACTATGTGACGACCAATCAACCAATCAAATAATCGACCAACCAACCAACCAAACAAGCAACTAACCAATCAATTAACCAACCAACCAAACAATCAACCAACCAGCCAACCAAACAACCAACCAACCAACCGAATAACCGAACAACAACCAACCAACCAATTAACCAACCAACCTTTCAACAAACCAGCCAACCAACCAACCAACTAACCAACGAACCAACAACCAACCAAACGATCAAACAACCAACCAACCAATCAAACAACCAACCAACCAATCAAACAACCAACCAACCAACCAAACAACCAACCAAGCAAACAACCATTCAAATAATCAACCAGACAACCAACCAATCAACCAACCAAACAATCAACCAACGAAACAATCAACCAACCAAACAATCAACCAACCAACCTAACTTCCACCAGCTGGTATCAATGGGAAGACCGACCTTCGTCCATGTATGCTTTGTACCTATTACAACATCAGAAATGATAATGTGGTTACCAGCCATATATGTATTGATTTTAAGTTAAAACAGACACCACCGCGCTTATGAATTGAATGATACATGAAGTTAAAGAAGCTAATTTTATTTTAAGACAACAGAAAACAGTGCAAAGTTGTCACAAAGTAATTATTATGCGTTACAAATCGTTAAAAAAATAGACGCGATGAATGCTTAATCTTTTACAATGCACGTAGATTGATGGTGGAGTGTTTAAATCGTGCGCTTGAGGCTAAATAAACAGTAAGTGTGACGGTCGGCGATTTTTTTGGAGTTTTTGCTGAAAAAAACAATAAAAAGCCTCAAGATTACTACACTTTTGCTGAAAAACGTCTCTGTATCCGTTAGCACGTAGTGGCAACTTTCATTAGCGTGGTGTTAAAAAACCGTGGTATGCTTAGTTTCCTAATTATTTTGAAAAAATGATCATTCTTATATCGCACCTATATTAGTGTCTCTACTCATCTGTAATAAAATCAAATCTTCGTTTATGGGCTGTCTTTAGTATTTGCTCAAGTTGGAGTAACCTAAATATTTTGATTTATATTATAGCAGCCTGATATAAAATATATTAGGAGACAAAAATGTAATTTATGATAATATGACGCGAATGGTACAAATCTGTGACATTGAAAATTTTTTAATTTTTCAAAAAATTGAAATATTTTTCATTGAAATCCAATTTCTTTATTAATTACGTATAAACACACATTCTCATATGGGGAGGGGTGGGGGTATTACTCCCACCTCAGGGTGTGAGACTTGAATCACTGTCGGACGATTTTGAGCTATCAAACATTTTCTGCTTGATTTTTGGATACAGAAGCAGCAAAGATATTAAAATTTTTCGGCGCTTCGCGCCGACTAATACATTTCTGTTTTGTTTACCTATAAAATACCTAGAATGAAGTTAAAATGATTTGAAAAGTCAAAATTTTCAATGGAATCCTAAAGTTTTACTTACAAGAGTGACGTAACTAGTCAGAATGGGACAAAAAGTAATTAAAAATGCAGTTTTTCACATTAAAACATGCTATAAAGGATGTTTTAGCCATTTTTCATATTTGACCTGCAACAAAGGCTAGACTCTAGATTTAGTGGTTCTAAATTTTGTGATTTCACCCCTAAACTTTCGACCTTGGGAAACTATGCGTATAAATGAGGAACACAGTGTTTCACTTTTGTTCCTCTATCATGTGAGTTGCGATTCTTTTTATCTTACTTAGTCATAGATGGGCAAGGTAGGATTGTCAGAGGGAGTGTGAAATTCGAAAAGGGTCGCACAGTAAACATAGGTCATAAAATGCGTTTTTACCAAGTAATACATATGTTGATATTGTTAGCTACATAAGCATGTTAAAATGTAATCCCTGAGGTTAGAAGGTAGAAGAATTAAATTCTGAAATGTATTTTTTCGAAGAATTACTTATTTTAGAAAATGTTTCAAGCGGAAAATTCATTATTATGCGACAAGCAATTGGCAAAAAATGTAGGATTGTGAAAAAGATAATAATTTTGCAGTAAACTGACCAGGTAGGTTGACCGAAATTTTCATTAACTGGGCTGTATTTTTCCACTAAGAAATCTGAATTTTTCGGCAGCACTTACGTTTCACCTGAATTGCTTGACAGTGCCCCGTTTTTCAAAATCTGATGGATGAGGTAATACCTCTCTCACCCCTCCCTATGCTCTTGTGTGTTTAGTGTCGAAATTTTAGTGCTTTTCTCATGAGATTTCGGCTAAATTCTTATTTACAATTGGTGTTTTAACATGTTTAAATTATTTTGACGATTAATGGGCAGTCGCCCTATCTATACGCGACCATGTACAGTACACCAAACATGTAGCAGGCAGTGCGTGGCAGGTAGTCGGCCATTTCGAAGGAGGGATGACCTTCAACTTTTGTCCAAAATGGCAGCTCCTAAAAATGATCAAAAAATGCAAGCTTTTTTCAGAAATCGGAAGGATGGGGACCGGAGGGTACTAAAATTTTTAACTTCCCTCACTCCATCTTGAATGAATGGCGTATACGGTGCATCGAAATTATATTTTTAATAACGATTTACGAGTACATATTGATGGTTCTTACGAGTTATTTAATCTCAGGTGTCAAACTTTCGCCTCAGCCGGACGATTTTGTCAGAGTTCCGTCGCCCTTCAATTTCGGCGTCTCCTGCTCGTCGAACCCGTGTTCACCAGGACGGCAGCTTTCTTCCTTAAACCCGTACGAAGATGTTTCATCTTGCGCCACTATTTCGCCCCGTGGATCTATCGATGAACAGCCTACAGCGGTAGAAAGTCGTCAAAGCAAGTGTAAGTGGATCTCGTGCATTTTAATTCCTTTGCTGAATTAATATCCGCTGCAATAATCAGAGATAATATGGCTAATTTCTTATAATCTGATATCCTAATAAACTATGTATAAAAACGTTGATATTTGCGTACGCAACTCGCCAGGATTTCGCTTTTTAAAAGTCGACTTCTTGTCGAGTGAGTCGACTCTTTGTGAATCACACATTTAACAGTGGGATTGGGATCCCCTTACCAAATTTGGTCGTCTCTCCATCCTCCCAAAGTCAAAAATTCTCACCTCCTATGGATTTTTGACAAAAACCTTTCGTTTTTATCAATTTTAGGTGTTATTTTGTCATTTTAGTCATCCCGCCTAAAAATGGCCGGCTACCCCCACCCAAAATTTGGGGCTGCTACACCGACTTACTCATAACATATATGACAAAAAGTTAGAAGTGCTCGAATCGGGTTCATCCTCGTTTCCACAACTTGCTTAGTATTAAGGATTAACAAATAATAAGACGAATGTTGGGGCATTGTCCCGTTGGCCAAAAAATTTTTTGATAGGTAAGATAAATGAATGAATCAATGGAGAAATTGCGTCTGTTTGTCAGAAAATCTTCGAATTTTCGATGTACAATATTTCCCATAATTTTGTCTCAAACGCGACCAAAAAACGACACTTTTCATACCCTATTCAGAAAAAATGTTTTTAAAAATTTGTAGAAAAGATGTTTTTTAAAAGCGTTTTTAGCCATCTTTTTGCTCAAAAGTGCCAAATTTTCGGTTTTTCGCGCCATTATACTCATGTTTTGACTATATTTTGTTCAATTTGTTTCGACTTTCCTAATTTTTTTTCGAAATGTTTTTGTTTTTATGCTCTAGAAAGATAGAGCATCGTCAGGAACGCTGACTTATTTGTCACTGGATTTTACGTTCTCGAATGTTAATTAATCCATTAATTGGACCAAAAATGGGTTTAAAAAAGATAATTTCCTATGATTTTGTTTACTGTTTTCTTACATCTTTTCAAAATGAGTTTATCCAAACGGATCCTCCAGGCTGTCCAGCCTTTGTGTATAGTGCTGTCCTCTAAAAAAACCCAAGAGCATTTGTTTCCTAAAAAACCCACACATTTTCTTGGCTTGTAGAGCAGCTGAGAAAATAATTTTTTGCATGCATACTATCTAGGCCAAATATGATTATAAAAACATACTGTGATCATTCAGGCCTAACTCGTTCTTCAGGAACAAAATTTTGCAAACGTTTGAAATAAATGGTGATTTTGATCGATTTTTTGCGATTTTCTGTGCTGCATATTAATTTTATGTACACGGTTGTATGCATTTTTGTAATATTTTATGTTAGCCCCCCTGCCAGGCTTTTCAGAAAAAAAAATTTTGAGGCCATATGTACCTTCAACTTGTGATCTACAGTATACCTTCGAAGTGGGAGCTAAAAAAATTCACATTGGACCTAAAAAAACCCATCTCAGATTTGGTTTAAAATCGCTGGGAATATGCTTTGCAACCTTCTGCACCTTACTGAATTCATTTTTTCTCATCTGAATATTTGGGGTCTGGAAAATCCAGAAAGAATTTTTTTGTACCTAAAAAAACCCACTTTTTCCTAAAAAAACCCACCTTGCAAAAAACGGTGAACAAAGCTTCTTTCCGTTTTTTGAATTGTAGAGGCAAGGGAAGATTTGTTACAAAACCAAGTGCTTTTCTGGAGTTTGTGCCTGCCAACCAGTGTTTTTTTTGTACAAGGTCCGTTTGTATATGTACAAAGATGGTTCCCAAAAGTCTTTGTTCATTTTGTACATGCAAATTTTTTTGTACTATAACATAGTACAGTAGCGATTTTAGTGTGGTAAAACAGGGTTTTCGATCTTAGGTAGTGTATTTTAGCTAATTTCTGGGTTTCTGACGCCAAAAATTACTAAAAATTGTCTTAAAACGGCGCGAAGTGCCAGAAAATTTGACATTTTTCCATTCTAAATGGAAATTCTGCCATTTTAAAGATACATAGGACAAACAATGACTCATTTCGGCACGAAGCGCAGAAAATTTTTGGGAATTTCACACTTTTTTACAGTTTTTGTCTGCCCAAAAATCTTTGTACATTTTGTACACACAGATTTTCGGGTACTATAATATGATACAGTAGCGATTTTAGTGTGTTAAAAACAGTTGTTCGACTTTTGGTAGTGTATTTTAGCTAATTTCTGGGTCTTTAAGGGCAAAAATCACTAAGAATCGTCTTAAAATGGTGCGAAGCGCCGAAAACTTTGACATTTTTCCTTTTGAAATGCAATTTCTGCCATTATAAGGATATATAGAACACAATTACTCATTTCGGCGCGAAGCGCCTAAAATTTTCGCGAATTTCAGATTTTTTTGCAATTTTTGTCTTCCCAAAAATCTTTATACATGTACAAAGACGGTCCCGAAATGTCTTTTTACATTGGGAAAATTCTTTGCCGAGAACGAAAAACACTGCTGCCATTTGCCAACGACATTTTTTTGACCCAATTCCAAACGATCCGGTGGCCGGAAATGCGTTTTTGATTCAGGCGCCACTTTATGAAGGAATCCGCATTACCTGGCAGCATTTTTGCAAGATTTTTTATCGTTAAAGTGACATGTTTTGCGTGTTGACAAATTTTTGGAATGTTATGATGATGAATAAACTTTTAAAAATAAACTGACTGAAATTTTGGCTGTGTTAATGCGAGATTTGCATGCAAATTTCGAAAATCGGCATACTAAATATCATTTCACCTACCATAACCGCCGAAAAACATTTGCATAATGAAAAAATAGGCTGCCCTGACCTTAAAACATAACTTTGCAGCATAAAAATCAAAAATTGCGATTATAGAGTGAATTTTCAAACGTGGGTTTTTTTAGGACACATGGGTTTTTTAAGGAAAATATGGGTTTTTTTTCAAATTCTTAATTTTTTCAATTTTTTTAACAACAGCAAGAGATTAAGTTGAGATCACTACAGGGTCATATAGATGAGATGTAGCCACAATAAATGCATACTTGCAACCGACATAATATTGCAAGCTGCAGGAGCTACACATGAAAAACGAAAAAGTGGGTTTTTTAGAGGACAGCACTATAAGCCTATTCCATGAATGGACAGAGATGGGCTATTGCTCAGGTGTGCTGCTTATCGAATTTGCATCATGATGATCCTGACTATCCAAGACTATCTGAGCTAGCCAGAAAATATCTCAGTCCGCCAGCAACAAATGTCCCCAGCGAACGTCTGTTCAGTAAAAGCGGCCTTATTTGTTCAGATCGTCGATCGCGTCTATAGCCTGATAAGCTTGAAGCTTTGGTTCATTTGAGTGCTAATTTAAAATGCGTCGACTTCGATTATTGAAAAAATTGCTAATGCTTGAAAACGAATAAAGAGTTTTCTGCTGCCTGACTAATGAAACATCTCTTTTCGCAGTTATTGCATGCATTTGATTATTTTTTGCAGGCTCCGGCCCCGGCGCCGGGGCCGGGGCTGAGGCCTAGCACATCTCTAGTTTCTATGCTATAGAATGATAGGGCATCGCCAGAAACGCTAAAAAACGATGGCTTTGACGCATATTTACCATTTTTTGGCCCAAAAAAGGCACTTTTAAATTTCACCCCTCCCAGAATTATCATGCTTTGCATAGTATTTCGCCGACCGAAACGTAGCTTAGAATTAAACAAAATTAGAATGTAAATTATTAATTTAGTAAAAATCGATTAAAAAAATTAAAGAATTGAATAATTAATTAATTCAATACATAATTAAATAAATTATATAAAATCCTGGATACGGGCCTGTGACCTTGCATTCGATTTTAAGTGTTCCGCCTTACGACGGCGTCCTCGCCGAGCGTATTCCGCCGACCCAAACGACGCTTAGACGCTAAGAGCGTCGCCGACGGATCGTCGACGAATCCGTCGTACATTGAGTCGATAAAACGAAAACGCCGTGCGTGTTCGTTCAACAAACGGCCCGTCAACCTTCTGCCCATTGTTCCCAAATCTGCCATCGCCGCCGAGTCGCTCGACGCCAGTGGATGGCAGCGACGCGTCGTCACGATTAGAATTGCCGGCGGCGAATTCAAAGCGACGGCTTGGACTGCCAGTGAATGAGATTTCATTGCTTTTACACCTACAGTTTTGGTCACGAAATTTGAACAATTTAGAGTCCTTAAGCTTGGCTTAGGATTTAGTTGCCTATATGCTATAACGCAGGACTTCGTCGTATTTTTTGCGTCGCTGGCAGCAGACGTGTAATATGGGGAGGGTCCCCTGCTCCAAGTTGGTTATTCCAACATACCCACAAAATTTTTGATCTCCCTCCCGGATTTTTGAAAACAATTTAATTTTTTGGCCGCTTTTAGGTGTTTTTTGTCCGTTTTTGGCCAAAAATTGGTGGTCATTTACCCTCTTAAAAATGGCCGGTGCGAGCCGCTAAATGTACATATATACATATATTGATGACTGTTCCTGTATTATAAAGTAGGGAACTCAATCCCTAAGAGAACTTTGAGGATTTTTGATTGTTCAAATTGTGACGAAAGGTGTACACCATACATGAAAAGGCTCGAAAATTTGGGTGGGAGTCCCCGGCCATTTTAGAGTGGGAGGGGGTAAACTACCTACAATTTTTGGCCATAAACGGCAAAAAAAGCTTGAAAACAACTTGAATTTTCAACTTTTTCCAAAAATCGGAGGGGGGGTCATCCGGCTTCGGAGGGACGACCAGCCTATGGTGAGGATCCTCCCCCATTCCCCCGTTTTACATGTATATTTATACCTACAATAACATACTTCATTCTAATTTTTTCTACATGTTTTTTGCTTAAAATATTTTTATACATTTTTCGCACTATGTATGAAATTTGAATGAATTTTGACTGACGAAATCGTGACACTCCGATTTATATATTTTGAATTCATCGTTATCTGACAAAAGATGTTGGAAAGAAATGGACATTTGCATCTTATCATTGAACAAAAAGGTTGTCACCGATTCAGGTAAACAATTTTCTCACTTAAAACATTACAGGGAAGGAAATTTGTACATACATTTGTCTTACACTGGAAGCCATCTAAGTTTCCTCATCGCAATTTACAAATATGTTTGTGATTTAAGTAGGATAGATGTAGTAATGATGAAAAAACTTTTTAAGGGCTCTTAACTAAACATGTACAGCATGTTACATAATTCTGAGGTCAGCCTCAAAAATTTGCCCTGAAGTGCTTTTAGAGCTCATAAACGATGAATGCGCCGTAAAAAATAGTTTTTTATTATGTTTTGACGTTATTCCTTCATTTTATAACATGGAAACTTTAAACGTTTTCAAATAATTTAATGCAGTGTAACCTGAAAATTGGCTATGCCAAAAAATTATACTTTTGTTTTTAGTCGAAATATTGCTAAGAACGTTCAAAAAATCATATTTTCTGAGATGTTTCGGAAATGAAAATTTCTGCGTATGTAAGAATCCATTTTGGAGGCAAAGGCGTACATATGTGGTGTTCTAAATTTCGGGGGACGAGAATTTTGAAGTCGGATATCTCAACAAGTACTCGTAGATAGACAAAAATAATGGTACTTTTTGAGCTTATATCACAGCGAAATCTACGTATCAAAGAAATTTTAAAAAATTCAGCTTTATTCGAATTATATTAAAAAATATGCTTTATGTAAATAAATAGGCGCCGAAGCGCCAAAAAAATTTCATGCTTATTAGTTTAAAAAAGGGCTAAAACTATTCAAGCGGTCTTTCTGATGAGCTTTAAGAATTTCCCATTTATAGGGACCTTTGTGAAAAATTCTCATACTTCCAAAATTTAGGTGGTACTAGTCCCCCCAGTCCCCCCACAGCTATGACACTATTTGTAGGGAAGAACAAAAATCATAAGAATACAGTGCTCGCCACGAATGCTGACGCTCTAATATGCTTCACAGGATGATAGAGCTTGTTAAAGGATATATGTTTAACACGTCGGTCATGCGTGGGCGGAAATAGGACTGACATGTTAAAGATATATCCAATAACAAGCTCTATCATCCTCTAAAGCATATTAAAGCGTCAACTTTCGTGGCGAGTAGTGTACGTACAATTTCACATACATTTGTTTAAGAAGATAAATTCATCACCCACGTGTTGCTTAATTATTTCTTCTGCTTATATACGCTGCTTCCTTGAGATAAGCTGGCTTGCTGCTTTTTTATATGTCAAGAGAAATTAAAACAAAACTTCAGTTAAGCCTTTTTATTAAAAATCTCTTTCTTGACGTGTACTGTATCTGTGCTAGTACTAGTGATGCTAGGTTGATGAGAAATTTTTATACACGTTATTTGCGTTCACTATTTAATTGAATTAATTTTTATTAATCCTAGTAAGCCGTAGTGTTGGTGCAATGTGATCTTTTATTAGGTTTTACTTTTAAATTGTCCAACTGTACTTCACTTGGCAATATGTTACTCTGTGGCTCGAGAGCTTGATGCGAATGAATCAATGAGAGATCTAGAATTTCGCACGTGTAAAATTGAATTACTTTTTTGAATGAGTCTTCGGTCATCTTTCGATTTTTTACGTTTTAGTTTTGAAATGGCACTTTGAAATTAAAAACCCAGTTTTTGACAAAATTGTGAAGCGTCAAGACAACCTTAAGACAGCAGAAAACAACCTTACGACTATGCTTCTCATAAATGTATGAAATAAGGCCACAATCTAAAAGTAAAATGTATTTACATAGATATAAAAAATGTATATAAGCAAAAATCTTCCTGGTTGACGCAAGAACTGACTCACCTTGGCACTAAGTCGTTTTAGCTGAATACCAAAATAAGTAACAAGGGTTTTGACATGGGGCCAATATTTGAAGGGAGCAAAAGTTGAGGTTTTTATCTCTTTTTAAACTCTTCAAACGAAAAATTGCGTTTTAAGACAATGATTTTAAGGAAAACAGCAAAAAACTTCAATTGTCTAATCCTTCGCCATTTTTTATACCAAAACAAACTAACTCTCTTAAAAATGGTTCTTTAGACTACTATGTACATATTATTACCCTGAATTTCTAGCCTAATCCTTTCTGCATAATATATCCATAATTCTTGAAATAATTCGTTATGGTTGTTAAATAAAACAGTCAACTAGTTAACGAGACCGACGCAGGCAAAGAGAGACAGATATAATTTTATCACAAATGCAAACTGGGATAATTGGGGGTACCCCTCCTACCAGGACATGAGAAGCGTACCCCTAAGGTTCGGCGTAAAACTCATCGCTTGAACCATGGAAAAGCGTCAAATAACGTCTAATAAAGTTTTTAGGGCAACAAACTGTTCAATTCATTCGTCTGGACACTTTTCTTTCATTATTTTGTATAAAGTTGATGCTACTGGTCATTCATTCCATTGCCCTTATTGTTATTGTTTTCATGCAAGTCGAACCATAAATATTCATAAAAAACAAAATACATGCGACGAATTAAGTACAAAAATTTGACATCAAATGGGTGCTAAAAAGTTAGTCAGTAACCCCCCTCTCGCCCAAGGAAAGTCGGTTTACCCACTCCCAGATCTTTTGAACCGTTTGCACGTTTAAATTTTATAAATTAAAATTTTATAATTTTGGAGATTTTGGAAATACACACGATCCGTCGATGCCCAGCGCTTCGAACGCTTTCGGTCAGACGAACTGTTCAGACGAGGCTGTTATGAATGCAAAACAAGACGTCAATCTAGAATCGATGGTCAGTTTATCGCCCCCTGCGACCGGTTTCACCGAACGCTCTGAACCGAAAGAAAAACGCGCAAAAAATAACAGAAGCAAACTTCTTATGGTGGCTTCGACCGGAAGTCAGATGGTCGCCATGGCAACCCCTGATAGTGAGTCGGTCGCTCGTAAAGCTGTTTTAAAAAAGTATAAAAATTTTAAAAAAAATAAAGCGAATGCTTCAATCGAATTACTTACTTAATTGGTCTTACTGTACAAGTCGGTTAATGCTTTATTAGAATAAATAAAAAGCAGTTGCTGGCTTCATAGTAGCATACATGGGCACAGGAGGTGAGAGGGGGACATAACCAGACATGCGTGTGGAAGGTGCGGGGGGTCCTGACTCCCCCAGAATGGAAAAATGGGAAATTTTCTCGAAAAAATGGGAAATTTTCTCGGAAAAATGGGAGATTTTTCTCGGAAAAATGAGGCGAAATGAAGGCAAAAATTGAATGAAAAATTAAAAATTTTCTCCTAAAGTGCTTTGAATTGATTGGAGAAAATGACGAAATTTTAATGCTATTATAGCATTCATACCAGTTTTTGAGGTCATTTTGGCCCAAATAGTCCAATTCTTGACCCCTTCCCCTGACTGGCTGACCCCCCTCCCCAGATCGGCCACACTGTGCATCTATGGGTATTTTTCTTACCTACTTTTTTTTGGGAAATCAGGTACTGTCGGGCGATTTTTAGAAAGTAAGCGTGTTGCAAGACAATTTTTGAGCTTATTGCCGAAGAAAGCCGAAAACTATGCATGTACACGGTGAAAATATCGACATTTTCCGGCGCTTAGCGTTATATTGATAAGTTACTGCTTTTTTCATCGCTAGAAACCTGTAAAATTGACTAACCTTCACTAATAAGGATCGAGAAACTCAGTTTACCGCACTTAACATGCTAATTTACTCTATCATGCGTTATACCCTAAAATTTAAATGTACAGAATGTGTATTGACTTTCGGTGACCGTCTTTGTACTTAAACAAAGAGGCCTTGCAAAAAAAGCAATAATCACAATTTATTCTATGGCCATTCCTGGATTCCCTCCTCTGGCCACATCTACCTTGTCCATCTATGCATAGTAGTGATGAAAAAATAATGTAAAAATAGTTTTTCAAATGCACTGTTGGACATAGTGAACTGTAGGACAATTATTAATGAAAATTCACGCTTTTCCTACCCTGAAATTTATCATGCGATTCCCGGAGCCTTTACGTACATAACAAAGGTCTTTGTATTTCCTATTCCTTATCTCAGCAACTTAGATCTTTGGTTGTGTTAAAAAATTGGATGGTAAGTAAAAAAATTGGAAAAGACTCATAAAAGTAAATTTTGACTAAAATTTCTTCACATTAACGTATACGCAGGGAATCAGGATTTTATTTCGGAGAAAGGACCGATATTTTTGATGTTCTATATCTAGACATGCACGGCAGGAGGGTTGAAATTTTAAAGTGCTCTTTGGGATCAACAATTGTGGATTCCCGTCGAAAACATTATTTTTTTGCGATTTTAATGACGCTTTCTTTTAACTTAAAAAATTCAGAAAAAATCGAAGACTTGTTGCTTGATTTCAAACTTGGATAAACGTAATCTATCGTTTAACCATCTGCAAGATTAATTACTGAATTACCCAGTTCAAGCACTGCTCCAAAACATTTCGAAATTCTTGTCTTTGCATTTATTAAGCGCCGGAAAATTGTGAGTCTAATAGCTCAAAAGTGTGCTGAAAACCTGTCTTGGTCTTTTATTTTGAGTAGACTTCAAGAATTAATAATTCCTTCTTTTGGGAAACCCTTGGGGAAAATGAAATTATTTTTTTCATGTCGAGTGGGGTGGCCTTCGCTCTCCGGCTGATTAGGTCCTTGCTTAGATGTCATAGTTGTGTCATTAATAAAACGCACGTATGTCCTAATCGATTTACGAGTATACATGCGCAAGGTCAGGGTGGCCAGGTGGGTGGAATCCGGGTTTTATTGGACAGTAGTCGCATTTAATAGGTAAATTAGGTCGAATTCACTTGAAAATAAATCATTTTGGGTCGAATCTCCGACAGTGCCTAACTTCCGGATCTTCTTCATCGGGGGAAGCTGATACCCTTCTCTTACCCATCCCTATATGCATTTATAATCAAAGCTTGAAAATTTTTGAAGCCCCCTCGATTTTTGAAAAAAAATTGCGTTTTGCCCATTTTTAGATCTTTTTTAGCCGTTTTTGGCCAAAAATTAAATTTATTCACCCCTTCTCCATAGAAATGTCCGGCGACCCTAAACCGGAATTTTGAGTCGGTACATGCGTGGTCGTCCCCATTCTTACAACTGTAACTTTTAACCCCCACATTTTTGACAAAACATGCGTTTTTAGGTCCTTCCTATGTAGATGCTTTTTGCCATTTTCGGCGAACCCTCTCAAAAATTGTTGACTGCTTTCCTCTCAAAATTCTGAGCTGTTATCATACAGGGTCAACAAGGAAATTTTAGAGGGTCTGGTTGGATGAAATCGCCAAAAATGTCACTAAAAATAGAATTCTGGGGTCTACATTTATCTGCGGGGGTTCAACTTCTGAAGGAATGTCAATTCCCCAAACCCCCACTCCAACGTGTGGCCTTTTTACGTTTTTATGACTTAAGCGCTAATTAAAGCTCGGAAGGTGTACTTAGAAGAATGAAGGAAGTGCGTTTGTCGACTTGTATTCTTAGTGTTTTTAAATGTTTTAATCTTATTTTTTTAAATTTTTCTCCGATCAGAAGATGGACAGGGCGTAGAAAGCGCCAAAAGATTCGTTATGCGTAAAAATGGGACGACGTTCGATTTGTCCGATCAACGTCAGCTCGTCGAATACGCTAAAAAGTCGATTCCTGAACCGGGCGAATATCAACAGAGGCAAAGCACCGTAGAAAAGATGACACCTTGTCCACACAAGGTGATAACTTTTTTGACGGACACATAAAAAGTAAAATATTTGTGTGAGTTAGTTAAATTAGGTAGGTGATTTACGCCAAATTCCGTGTAAGGAGTAAAAAATTTAAAAAAAATTAATTTGAAAAAGTACACGACAATTATCTGACTTATTTATGTGAAATATTCAAGTCCACGGAGTTTAAGTAGTTATACATGAAGTTAGGGAGGGGTTAGACTAGACATTCATGTGACGCCTCGGAATTTCGGTTGGGAGTCCGTTAGGGGGGGGGGTAAATGACCTCTAATTTTTGGCTAAAAACGGCCAGAAAATTAAATTTTTTCCAAAAAGGGGGCATTACATGCACGTAGGGGGTAAGGTGGTATTGCCCCCGCTGGAGGGTCAGCCAGACGGGCAATGTCTAGCGATTTTGAGCTGACGGAACGTTTTTTGTAACATTTTTATGGTCAAAAGGAGTAAAAATGCCAAAATTCAGTACTTTTATTTACTTTTTTTACCCGTAACGCGCCAAAAATTGATCAATTTCTATATTTTTTAGTGTTAAAAATGATATAATGCAGTCAAAATGGACTCAAAATGCGTCAAAAGTGCGTAATTACTACGGAAAGACGTTTTATATGCTATTTTGACCATTAAACAACGAAAAAATTCGTGAAGTTAAACTTTACTGTTTTGTATTTCTGCGATTTCACCCCTCATACCGACCCTGACCTTGCGCACCAATGGGGATATCAAAACTTTTCTGGCGTTGGGGATGATGGACGACCAACTTTAGGTGGGAATCCCCATCCCCTATTACATGTATGGGGGCAGAGATTATTAACTGTCGTCCCGCGCTGAATGGTCCAAAAATCAGGTATTCTCGAGTAATTTATGCTGAAAATACTGTCTTGAACAATTAAGAGTCCCTAAGTTTTGCTAAGAATTTATTTGCTTTTGGTATAACACAAGACGTTGTATGCATTGCATTGCTGTGCTGAAACATGCGTACAATGACGACGTACTGCATTAAGGATGTCAAGTTTTTCCTCTCCCTATCTACGGATAATCGTTTCCACCACACCTGGGCGTCGGGTGAGGGGTATGCACCCCACGAGAAATCAAAAGGCCCCTCCCCCCAGAAACCAAGATACCCCCCCCCAGAATTGAATTTTTGAAAATTTGTTTTGTTTCTTTCTCATTTTTTTAATGCCAGTGAATAGTGTTTGAGGAGAAACGTTGAAAAATGGTGTTTCATTTTTTGACGTTTGAAAAATCTTGCACCCCTAGAATTTCGATGCTGCCCACGTATGGTTTTCACCCCTCCTTGGGCAACCTGTCCTTGTGCATTCATTAAGTATATACATATACATATGTAGGGAGGAAATAATAAAAAGTAAGGATAGGCCATTGTATACATCAACAGGTGGGAAAAGATTCGAGACCGGTACATTTAACTTTCTTCTTTTTTCCCTCGCCAAATGACTGAAATGGGCAAAATGGGTTTTATTAGACTTTTTTGTGTGAGACCGTCTTTTTCAACATTTTCAGCCCGTTTTGACTGCATTGTTTACGTAGCTTCTGACGATAAGGATGTAGAAATTTATCACTTTGACCGATAAATTTTGATCCTTTAGATCATTCTTTGGGAAATTTTTTTGGCAATTTTGACGCAATTTCGGTAACTTTTTGAGAAAACATGACATTAAATTATTGATAATTTTTGTTGAAAAATTATGCTAAAAATGTGCCGTAAGCTCAAAATCGCCTGACAGTACCGGTCTAACTGGTCAAAATATCGCTCTCACTCTCTAGGTGCATGTATGAAATATGTACATTGGTAGTACTGTATCCAGAGTACACGGCCAAGGGTGGGTGGGGCGGACCCAACATAAATTGGTCTATATCTCTTAAAATTCGTCAGGATAGCTCGCAAAAACCGTATTTTTCGACGTTTTTCGGCAAGCTCTATTCAGTAATGTCATAAAATTCGAACTTCCTTTCAAAAGATTTTTATTTCACTCAAAAGACTAAAAAAAGTGTCATTTTTTGGTCGCGCTTGGGTTAGAATTACGGAAATACTTTACATCCGGAAAATTTGAAGATTTTGCGATAAAGACATGCTGGTTTTTCATCTTTCCATGCATTGTCTTACCTTTTAAAATTTTTCCGGCCAAGGGGGGGGCAGCTGCTCCTCCCTTAAATACGGCCCTGTACATAGGTATATTGAAGCAAGAACCTGCAGTGTTTTAGAAAGAATTATTTTCTGTCATTTGTATCTTTTATTTTTTAAATTTAATTGTTTAAAAATTGTTCTCCTTGCTCCTTCTGTCGCTTCGCATCATTTTTTAATATTCATTTTTTGATTTATTGGTTACATATTCGGTTGAGTATACGCAAATATTTTCCTAAGGCGTGTGACAAAATGTTTCGTGACGTCACGACGATGCGTAAACATTTGAACACTCATGGTCCACGAACTCATCTTTGCGCCGAATGTGGCAAATCGTTCGTTGAAGCTAGCAAATTAAGGCGGCATACGCTGGTTCACACCGGAGAAAAGCCTTTCGTGGTAATAATTTTGTAATGCAATGTGGCCTGCGGTCAATTTTTTCCATTTTTTTCATTTTCGATTTTTTTTTCTTCAAAAATTCCAATTTTTAATACCGTTATGGGCTGGTTGAACCCCTTCTAGAATGGCAACTGATCCTTCGCAAAAATGGCTGCGACCCCCAGAATTGTCCATTTTTCGTAAAAATTGTAAAAAATGCGCCTCTTTAAGCGTTTTTACATCATTTTGGCTTAAAAGTCTCGAATTTTCGGCGCTCCGCGCCATATACACATTTTTTGACTATATTTTGTGCAATTTACTCGATTTTTTTCAAATCTTTCCGAAATTTTTCAATGTTTGATGTTATAGGGACTCAACAAATTAATTCTGGTACGGTAAAGTGGAGGAATCAGGGTAGCTTATCTCCCGTACGTTTAGCATGAACTTTGAGAGCCAATTTAGAGCATATATAATATATATCACAATCGTGCACGTGACGGTTCAAAATATTGGTTGGGATTCCTGGCCTGGCCATTAAGGGGAATGGTTATTGACCTTCAATTTTTGGCCAAATACGGCCAAAAAACACCTAATACATATGTAAATGGTCAAAAACGAGAATTTTTCATAAAAATCAGGGGAGGGCCAGAAATTTTCAGTCTTTGGGGGACGTCCATCTTCGGGTGGAGGGATCCCCCGAACTCCTTGATCACAATTAAATGATGGGACGCCAAATATGTAGTTTTTGAACAAAATTATGACATATACATACATTATGTAAATACAGAATTTGTGCAATCGATCGAATTTAAAAAATATACTGTTTCATGATTACGTATGTAATATGTGATCAATGCACTGAAGAGTCATTTTGAAGCAGATATATGCACACAAGTTTGCTTAGTTTAAAATGGCCTATCACCTGTACTTAAATGTTTCATTTGTCCCTGACTGAACTTTTTGGCCAAGTCACGTGCAGACATGCACGTTTTGGTTTGGAGATTTATACTCCCTAGAATGGCACAGTGGAAAATTCTGAGGAGAAAAATAAGGCAAAATGACGGCTGAAAAATAGAAGAAAATCGTATTTTTTCCGAAAAATTGCTTGAAATTGATTATAAGATGTGGTGCAACATAATGTACTTTTTACTTTGCATATCTTATTGTTCATACAAGAGGGGTCTTGGGGTCTCTGGACCATAAGTGGACAGCACCGATCTGGAGGTGGAAGGTTTTTCAAAGGTAAAAAATGGTCTTAAAAATGGTGGTATGGCGAAAACACAATTTTTTCAATGTTTCTCATCGAGCACTATCCATTGGCATCAGAAAATTGCGAAAAAACAGAAAATTTTAAAAATTGAATTCTGGGGTGGGGTATTCGGCCTTCTGGGGGTGCATACCCCTTACCTACGATCCCTCCCCATGCCCACGTTTGCTCTGGACTCTCCAGGAAATCTTGAAGACATCCAAAATCCATAGGCCGTAGAATTGAATTTTTAGTGCTATTTTTGGCAATTTGGCCCCATCGGACCCCTAGGATTTGGTTGCTGCCCATTTATGGTCACGTGTACCTCGTGCAAAGTGCCTTTTATAAAATTTTTTATCGGTGTCACTATGCACCTGTAACGAAAGTATGGTAAGTCCTGGCTAGCCAAATGTTTTTCGCTTTTCTTGCGTGCGTTTTGGTCAAGTGAATAAGTACGGAATTTCACGTTAATACTATTATAACATTGTGCCAGATTACATGTATCGGAGTTTCTGCATCTTGTTGCCCAGATTGAGAATTTTGCTTTCTAACCGAGTTTGACTTTGTCTATGCATGTGAATCGAGACGTTTGACACCCAAATTTTTTTCGAAATTTTAGCCTTATCTTTGCCCTTATAAATTATTTTCTTGTACAGCGAATATTTAATGATTCTTACATTGGTTTCAAGAGAAATATCTAAACATAAATTTTTTATCAGTGAATTTCGGACCTAGGGAAGAATATAAAATGCTTAAACATGTATGAATGCACAGTAGGCCTTGATTATGGTGAACAGCGAAGGACTTTGACCTTTTGATTTAGCCTCGAAGACAAAAATTTGGCTCATTTTGCTCAGCTATGCATTAGATTATGATGTATAGTAGTAAAATCAGAAGAAAATTTTTAAAGGCCACTTTTTCTTCCTCTTCAACAAACATCTATATTGACCTTATATATGTTTCATTCATAACTGGATCGATTTATTCACCTGAAAGTGTCCTTGTATTCAGCTATGTAATCTGTTTTCATGTTATACTATTCATCAGCTTGCTTACTCAAAATATAGTTTTTCAGTCTTTCATTTAAAACCGGAAAAAATGTCCGTCTCTTAAATTGCAATTAAAATTTTTGGGTTTTGTTAAAAGACAATTGAACTTAAGCTTTGACAGAGATCTCAATCTTACTGTTTGTTACGCGTATAGTCACTGGGTCTGTAACTATGGACTTTATTTATGAATTAATGATAATATCGACTTGATCCTTAATTTGAATCTCGAATCTTGAATTTAAAAATTAAATTTAAAATTTGAACAATCTTGAATCTTCAATGCTATTTTGATTGAATTAAGCAGCTTGTCCGCTCCTATTCTTTTAGTGTTCCTTCGAGGGATGTGGAAAACGCTTTGCGTTAGATTTTAATTTGCGCACTCACGTACGAATACACACTGGTGAGTTCATATATATACTTACATACATATACAAGGCATTATGATTTTTTCAAATTATGTACCGTAAGTATATAATTGGATTTCTTTGAAAATGTCTCGTAAATTTATAAAATTGTGATACAAAATGAGATGTAATATTAAAACATACTAAATTTTCTTGAATGCAATATTTTAATAGAAACCACTTTTATCATTCATTGGACAATTTTGCTTAGAAATGCCTTGTTCAGCTAATGTTAAAAATTTTTAACGCGCATAAGTTACGCTCATTAAATCGCTCGAGTAAAAATTTGTCTGCAAGTTCTTAGTAGGCAGGAAATTGCAGAACCATCAGTCACAATTAGAAGAATTTAAAGGTATTCCATTGTTTGACATTATAACCTTTAAATTAGTTTCTTGTAGTCACAAAACTATATATATATTTTTTCATGAGTTAGCTTTGAAGATCATCGGCCTATATCACGTCTAGAGCTGCACACTTTGCAAATTTTACTGCCCGGGTACCAGGCTATTTCATTACCCGGGTACCTGGGTAATTCGGGTACCCGGGTATACCCGGGTAGGACCTTAGATAAAAGAGAATGCAGTGAACATCGTTTATTTACGGCGTTGACAGTGAGGTCTAGGGCAAAGTGATATTTAATCAGTAAAATAATTGAAAAATTAATGCAAGATTAAATAGAATCAAGGCTTTAATTTGAAGAATTCGTGTGCATTTAATGAAATTTAAGTCATTTTCATAATTCAAAGCAAAAAATTGTGAAGCAGGTTTTGTGTCTTCATAGCGTCATTAAAACATTTGAAGCAGGAAAACACATTGACGAAAAGCAATTTTGAAATCAACCGGAAATGAAAATTTATTAAAAAACAAGTCTAAGTCTATCTGGAGCTGACTGCAGAGACGTAGTCAGAATTTTGGCTTGGGGGGCATAAACGTTTTCGTGTAGAATTTACGGCCTTTCTATTGACAAACAGTTCGGAATTCATAAGTGGCGCAAAGTGCCAAGAAATTTAGTCATTTTTTCCACCCTTAACAGTTTGTAGCTCTGTGAATACTAATAATCTGATAGAGCAGAAAATTATCAAATTTGTTCAAAACAATTTTGACAATTCAAGCTTCTAACAAGAAAACTGCGAATAACTAACTTTGACTGAAGATATTTTGAGTGATTCAAGCTTTTAAACGCAATGCTGGAGCTTAACAAAAAGAAAGAACAGTAACTGGCGGCGCTATGCGCCGCAAAATTTTGACGTTTTTGCACATTAAACTCAATTTATACTGCTTAAATCATATAAAGCAGACAAATTAATGCCGGCGCGAAACGCCGGAAATTTTTAGAAATTCCTAACCCTTTTACCTGGCATGTTCTCCCTAAAACTTCGTTGCACATGTACAACGAGATTTTATGGCTGCGGGACGTCTGAGGTGGCGAGCGGGATCCGGGGCAGAGTCCCGGAAAATTTTGTAAAAAAACATTTTAATATTAAATAGTAACGTTAAAATTTTCGCAAAATCGGCCAAATCTCGGTTCAGAAGCAAGCCCAAAAACTCTTAAAATTGATGAACTCCTACATTGCACAAACTGATCTGAAATGCGTTTTTCGACCTCTGCTAGGTACATAGCGCAGCAACGGGTCGCTGTTAATAAGATATAGAAAGATGTATCCATGAAAATTTTGTTCTTACCGTTTTCATGCCCATTTGTGACCTTCTAATTTACAAAATGCAGTTCATAGAACAAGAAATGCGCAAAAACATAAGAAAATTTGGCCATTCCTTCCATTTAAAATAGGATTATGTGTCCTTGTAAAGAAAGATAAACGAAACAAAGAATAGACAAACTGGTACACAAAAGACAAATAAAGCAGAGATTGAGAATAGACAAACTGGTTCACAATCATTTTCGCACTTTTACTATCATGCTCAACAAGCATGCGCAGTTTCATTCAACGAACAAATAGTGCATTAAATTACTAAAGTGATGTGGAGTGCTGGATTATTTTAGCTGATTCAAGCTTTTAAATTTGTTGGATCTACATACAGTTCTTGTCACGGAAATTGCAAACGCGGCGCCGCTGTGAATCACTACTATTGACCAACTACAGTAGAACGTAAGCGCTTCTACCGTAGCCACAGCGTGTTCGGCCATAGAAAGATTGCATTCGGCCTTAGTAGATTGCAGCCAGCATATTGCGTTATTTGTCACACAAACGGGAAAACAATTCTCTATCTGCTTTGATTTTTTGCATGCGTGCGTCTCAGAAGTGCGTGCATGCTGCAGGTTTAGTCCGAGAAAAAAGGTAAAAATAGATTGGAATTTTTGTGCATATCATTATACATAATTCTCGTTTCCTCCATTGGAATTTTATCTAAGAGATAATGGGCATCCTGTTTGCGATCAATTGCATATTGCTCTGCCGCAAAAGAGCATTTTAAAATTAATTTCAGGCTGAGAGCGTTCTGCGTTTTAAAACAAATTCATAGCCAATGAAGAGCAAAAGATTCAAAAATCATATAGGCCCAAAAATTTCTTCTGCCATTATTTCTATGATTTTAAAAAGCGCATCTTTTTGACTAAATCAAAATTGAAACAAAATCAAAGCAAATTGCTCTTATCTTTTGGACAAAAAGGTTTTTTGAAAAGGTATTCTCATTCTTCTACAAACCATATCTTTCACTATTATATTGCGAAATTGGGAAGAGAGAGATGAATAGTGACTGTAAGCTCTAAGCTAGATCGAAAATTTAACAAAATAGTGATATACAGATGAAAAATAGTTTTGCAAATTAATTGTACATCGTCCTTAGTGGATCGCGGATAGTAGAATGAGATGACCTTCTTAACGCGTATTAATACAAACATACGGTATGCGTGTCTTTTTCTTTAACCAATCGGGAGTAATAAGAGCACGCCAGCGTAAATCGGAAAGATAAAAATAGCCGAGCTGGCCGTTGTTTTGACACAGGCATGGAAGAACGAAAATCTATTTTGTTGAAAAAATTGAACTTAATAAGCGTCTGAAGTGATTGGATAAAATAATTATACTTTTATTACATAATTCTATATTAATATTTACATAATGATACAATTAGTAATATTAGAGGGGAACTGACATGGAATACGACTAGACAGGAATTTGAAAATTGATATTTAAAATTAATTTTAAAATGGATGAATCAATTAATTAATTATAAATCTTTATTCGATTCCTTTATAGTTCTGAAAAGAATAATAAAATTAATCATTTGTCATACCAGCTACTTGTGGTGGAGATTCTGGAGGGATGAAACCTAAATAACATTGTATTAAAAACATCACCGTTGATGCTCCTTCCTTCTGGCCACAAATGGCCATAGGGGGCTGTGACCCCAGAAGTTGAAATACATACCCCTCCAAATCACTGTAGACCCCAGAATTCTATTTTTAGTTATATTTTTGGCGATTTACCTTGTCTCTGACCTCCTAGAATTTAGGTGCTGCATATTTAAAATTTTTTATGCTTGCAAAACAAACTAAATAATAAATTTCATTAACTGCCTTTAAACTTCACAAAAATTGATAAAAAGTTCCTCATTATCCGCTTTCTAAAATATTTTGTAAAATTTCTTCGCTTTTTTCATTTATTTACGATATGTGTCAATAATATATTAAGTTCAGAAGTGTAATACATCACATAGTGTCTGTCTCCTCAGGCAAGCAGTTAGTAGCTCGTAAAAGTATTGCCCGTTCTATTATTTCGCGCAAATTTTATTCTTACCAGCCAGCTTTCTTCGCAATTTTTCTTGTTCAATTAAAGTTCTTGCGTATGCGTATGTATCTACCATTTTGTATTTATTCTGTTCAGCGGACATACGCCTACACACATATGTGTAATAAAGGCAAGGCTTGAAAACAACAACAAATTTTTACCTCCTGATATTTTTAATACACAAGCTCACAAAGATTTCGCTCTCGCGTTCCCTGGGTCTATATGATTTTTAAATCTTTTTTGCTCTTCAATATGGCGATGAATTTGTTTTAAAACGCCGAATGTTCTCAGCCTGAAATTAATTTTAAAATGCTCTTCTGCGGCAGAGCAATATGCAATTGATCGCACACAGGAAATACTATTTTCTTCCATTTTTATGCCCATTATCTCTTAGATGAGATTCCAATGGAGGAAATGAGAATTATAATGATATGCAACGAAAATTCCAATCTATTTTTATATTTTTCTCGGACTGGACCTGCAGCATGCACACTTTTAGAGACGCACGCATGCCCAAAAAATCAAAGCAGATTGAGAAATTCTTTTTACCGTTTGTGTGACAAATAACGCACATATGCCAGCTGAATCCCCCAACGCCGAATGCAACCCTTCTATGGCCGAACACACGTGGCTACGGTTAAAGCGCTTACGTTCTACTGTAGTTGGTCAATCGTAGTAAATCACAGCAGCGCATTGCGTCTGCAATTTCCGTGACAAGTAACTGTATATAGCAATAAGTAATAATGACTCGGTGCGGAAAATCTTTGACGTTTTTGCCTTTTTGAACTCAATTTTCTGGACATACATTATTGCAACAAAAAAATCAACAATATTTTCTGAAAAAATTTGGGGGGCAGGTACCCCTAATGCCCCCCTGGCTACGCCTATGGCTGACTGCATTTGGAATATCGATAGGCTTTGAACCAGGTCTAACTAAAACAGTTGGCGCTGCACGATGTGAATAAAAGTTGCAGTTTAAATTTATATAATGGTCACAGCAGAAGTGAATGCATTATAAAAAAGCGTGGCCTAACAGATAATTTCTTGTTTAAATTTGTTTACAATAGAAGAATAAAGCACCCGGCACAAATAAAATAATGTAACTAAAGAGCCGAATAATGGACTATGCCTCAGACGGTATGCGCGATATATTGTGATAATAGGAAATATTAACAGACTCCGCATATTTAACATTTTTACGCTTGATTATATCAAATCACATTTACATTGTGATTCAGTCGCACTTTAGAAGCAATATGTTTCTAGGTCTCTGATTCAATTCTTAGCACATATTGCATAACGGCAGTGCTAATTTTCCATTTATATTAGGGGACTTCGGGCACTCTGGTATACTTGGAGTTCCTTCGGGCAGTAAAAGTATTTTCTACCCGGGTACTCGGGTAACCCGTTCAGGTACCCGCGTCACGTCTTGTGTTTTATTAATGTACTAATTGTTTCTTTCAGTTCTAAAACTTGAAAACATTGGGTTTTTCAGTTGTTCTCAAAAGATAAGTATGTGTGCATGTTGGCTCGCATCCAGGATTTAATTTCGGGGGTTGGCGAAAATTTAAGAGGTCAGTATCGAGTACCACACTATCCCATAGGGATTGACGAGGTATTACCATACATGCACAGCATGGGAGTTCTGGGGGATGATATTATAAAGTGCCTTTTTTGGGTCCAAAATGGTAGGTACGCGTCAAAAACATCCTTTTCCAGCGTTTCCGACGATGCTCTATCTTTCGAGAGCATAAAAACAAAAAAATTTCGAAACAAAATCGAAAAATTCGGAACAAATTGAACAAAATACAAGTCAAAACATGAGTGTAATGGCGCGAAACGCCGAAAATTTGGCACTTTTGAGTAAATAGACAGCTAAAACGCTTAAAATTAAAAAGCATCTTCTGTACAAATTACTATGAAATTCTTTGGGATATTTAAAAAAGTCGCAAATTCTGGAGGGGTGGAAATTTTTCTGTGTGGTGACACCCCCAAGATCATGATTGGTTCTTAGAGTACGAAAAGAGTAAAGCATTTAAAAAATTTTCGGCTCTTCGCGGCGGCCTAGTACATTTCTGCTTGTTTAGCTGCAAATGCCTAAAATGAAGTTAAAATGATCTGAAAAGTCAAAATTTTCGATTGGACAAAAAGTTTAAAAATGTAGATTTCCACATGAAAACATGTTATGTGGAATGTTTAAACATTTTTCATATTTGATCTGAAAGAAGGCTAGAACTCTTAATTTAGTGGTCCGAAAATTTGGGAATTTTTCCCATCCCTGAACTTTCAACCTTGGGAAACTATGTAGAGAGCCATTAAGGAATAGGCAAAAATAAAGGCAGCTTTGAGCGTATCTTAGTAAGCTCTATACAATGGTGAAGAAAAATTTAAAAAAATTTAATTTCTATTCCATATCGATATACGGCAAATTTTTCGTTTAAGCTATCTGCGCAACTGATTTCTCAACTCGTAATCGACGAGTTATTTCTAATCTTCTGTCTTCGTATTTAATCATTCTGTTTTACAGAGAAAAACAATGCAGATAATATATAATTCGAAGCGCCGCAAAAAATTTGACATATTCTACATGTTAAGTTCAAATTTGAGCGGTTTTGAGCGGGCTAAAAGACACAAAACATATAAAAACGAAATTCGGCGCGAGGCACCGGAAAAAATTTTGTTTTCCATGTCATATACTCAAATTTAAACTGTTTTGAGTGAGCTGTAGAAGGCAAAAACTATAGCTGAGCAATGATTCCAGCGCGTAGCGGCGGGAAAAAAATTGAGATGCTCTCTATGTCTAACTTAAATTTGAGCGATGTTTAGTGGTTTAGAAGATAAAACTTTAATAAACAATAAACGCCGGGAAATTTTGAGTCTATTAGCTCAAAAGTACGCTAGTAAAACCTGTTTTGGCGGTGTTTCAGATGCACTTCGCCAATTTTCCCTTTTTTTCCTTTGGGGAACCCTTAAGAGAAACAAAAATTTTTTTCCATTTCGGGGTGAGTGAGTTTTACGTGGGCACAGTGTTTTTTTGTACAAGGTCTCTTTGCACATGTACAAAGATGGTCCCTAAAAGTCTTTGCACATTTGTACATGCAAATTTTCGTGTACTAAAATATGGTATAGTAGCGCTTTTAGTGCGGTAAAACAAGGGTTTTTGACCTTAGGTAGTGTATTTTCCGCTATAATTTGTGGATTTCTGACGAGAAAAATACTAAAATTCTGTCTAAAAACGGCGCGAAGCGCCGAAAAAATTTGCATTTTTCCATGTCTAATTGCAATTTCTGCCAATTTAAAGATATATAGAACACACAATTACTCATTTCGGCGCGCGCCGAAAATTCTTTGGAATTTTTGAAATTTGAAACAGTTTTTGCTTTCCCAAAAATCTTTGTACATGTACATAAAGCGGTCCCAAAAAATCTTTGTGCATCAAGAAAAATCTTTGCCGAATACAAGAAAAGCCTTGCGTGGGCAGCTAGAAAATTGTGGGGGAGAAGGGTGGTCGGGATGGGGTACGGTTGCTAAAAATGTTGCTAAAAATAGAATTCATGGGGGTCTACAGTAATCTGGGAGAGTTTCAACTTCTGGGGGAGGGTACAAACCACCAACTCCCCACGCCCATGTGTGAGGTAGGGCCCTTCGCCTCCCCCTGAATACGGGACCGTAAGCATGCTTACATTTTTCTTCACATATATCTCAATATATGTTGTCTCGTACTGTGTATCCTGTTCGAGTCGATATTCCTTAATGTTGATTGTAAATTTTTATCGTTTATAATTTTTGTTCACAGGTCAAAAGCCGTACGTTTGTCCTTTTGATAAATGTGTCAAAAGTTTCGCGCAAAGCACGAATTTGAAAGCGCACGTTTTAACGCATGCAAGGAAATCGTTTCGATTGAACGACGATGAGTAAGCTCCTACCAACTTAATTTTAAAAGTAAGAAAATAAGCAAGAAAGTATGAAAATAATAAAAATATGGAAATATGAAAATATGAGAATATGTAAATAAATGTACAAATAGACAATATGAGTATACTGAGTTTAAAATCTTTGTATGTACGCATCTTATATGCATTGTGTACTCCATACATATAGCTGCTCAAAATTTTGGGGGGTCCCCTGCCATTTTTAGAGGGGGGGGGGGGTGAAAACTTCCAATTTTTTGGCTAAAAACGCCTGAAACGGCCAACAAATTCGTTTTTTCTAAAAATGGGGGGACCGACTTTGGCTGGGGATTCCCCCATCCTTCGTCTTACATGTATGGTGTACTCATATATGACCACGTTCTTGAACCGCTCAGACACAAAGTTGATGTATTATATTCGAATGCCTATCTTATTTCGTCTTGGTACAGCCATGTTCGTAGCCCGATGATATTTTAGTAAAAGCGGAAAGTACCAAGATTTTTAAAATAATCAAAAAGGAGTTTTTGACTAAAAAATCGAAAAATTGCTCATATTTTTTACCTTGAATTCATGGAAACAGATTCGAAAACGTATATGAAAGAAAAACAGCCTTTCGCAGTGAACCTTGAATGGCAGATATTAAACTCAGTTGGTATCCCGCATCCCGTGTTGCACCTCTTGTCTGATTTTTTACCATAAATATTCTGCATTCGGTCAGAGTTGATAGGAACATATTGATTTTGATCGAAGAAAATTTTAAAGTCAAGCACAGGAGGGTAATGGCATACATGGGCAGCAAGAAAATTCTGGGGGGGGTGGAAATCGCTAAAAATTGCAAAAAATTGCCGAAAAATATAACTAAAAATAGAATTCTGGGGTCTACAGTAATCTGCGGGGATTTAAGTTCTGGGGGATTTTATAACCCCAGATCTCCCACGCCCATGTATGCAGTAATCAAAGTCTGGGGCTGATAGAGCAAAACTGCAAAAAATAAACAGCAAACAATTCGAATTTCAAGGGTGCTATGTTTATCTGCGGGCGTATTTTTGAGTTGTAGGGGCCTAAATCCTTCAACTCTCCCCTCCACGCCCATGTGCGAGAATAAAATTGAAATTTTTAGTTCTGACGTGGTCAGTGTTTTTTTGTACAAGGTCCGTTTGTACATGTACAAAGATGGCCCCAAAAGTCTTTGCACATTTTGTACGTACAAATTTTTAGGTACTAGAATATGGTACAGTAGCGATTTTAGTGTGGTAAAACAGAGTATTTCGACCTTTGGTAGTGTTCTTAGCTAATTTCTGGGTTTCTGACGCCAAAAATTATTAAAAATTGTCTCGAAACGGCGCGAATCGCCGAAAAATTTGACATTTTTACATTCTATGTATGTATATGCCAATTCTGCCATTTGAAAGATATATGGGACAAACAATTACTCATTTCGGCGCGGAGGGCCGAAGATTTTTTGGGAATTTTACACCCTATTACACTTTTTGTCTTCCCAAAAATCTTTGTACATGTACATAGACGGTCCCGAAAAGTCTTTTTACATCGGGAAAAATCTTTGCCGAATGCAGAAAAAACACTGGACGTGGTTCCTATGTAGCTAACAGTCATACAACTTTTCACAGCGAAACTCATTTGCAGCATATTGATTCTTATGTAGGCAGTAACATAATTATACAGTTATTTATTATTGCAATGTTTCATTAATATAATATTAATACATTGTTATTGATGATATATTATTAATATATTATTAATCTTCAGTTGGTGATCGTTCCAAAAGTCAAATTTTGGATTGAAACTCGATAACGCTGTAAAGTGGAACACACGTTATTGTTGAAAAGGAATATTAAAATGCTGATAAGAGTAGAAATGGCCGATGAAGCCAATCTAACATGTTGAAAATTAGGTTTTATGAGCTCATTGTTTTCACTTCATCGAAATTGTTATCGTTTTTTTAATTCAGATATTTTCTCACATTTTACAACTGTAGCGTAGCGAACTTGAATTCAATTAGTAATGTTGATAAATAATGCATACTTGCAATTTCGCTCACACATCGGAAACTAAGAATTTTACCGACAAGATTGTTTCGCCAAAAATTTGGAGGGTGAAGAATGGTGGGCAAACATCGGCAGCAAGAAAATTCTGGAGGGGGTGAAATCGTTAATAATTGCCAAAAATCGACAAAAATGTTACTAAAAATAGAATTCTGGAGGGGTATACAGTAATCTGCGGAGGGTTTTTCAGCTTCTAGAGGGGTTGTATACCCCTCCAGACCCCCCACTCCCCTCCTACATGTGTGGTGGTGGGTGGCCCGGGCCAAATTTTTGTACAATCCATAAATTTTACGCAAACGACTTCTAGTTTTTTCACAGATTAGTACGGATTTATAAAATAGAATGTTAAATTCGTTTCGTGGCTTAAGTTGCTGTCTTTTAATCTTTTTTCATAGTCACTTGTATGTATGGTATTTATTACGTGATTTAAGTCACTCCAATATTGATTTTTTTAAACCTTTTTAGCGATCTGTCGAACATTGTCAAGATTCGAAAGAGGAAACGTCAAATCGCGCTTAACGATTGCTCGGACATTGATGATATTAGCTAACTTTCTATATATACATTCTTCATAGAAGTAAAAGGTTTGGGTCGCTGGGAGGTAAAATCCCAAAAATCCATAGCAGTTAACTCAGCGTTCACTATTTTCCACATAAACGATGAAAATGCTTAAAATGGCGTATAAAACGTTTTTTTCTTTGGTAATACCGCATTTAAAAACATTTTAAGTCAATTTTTACTGCATTATATCGCTTTTAACTCTAAAAAGTATAGAAATTGATTAATTTTTGGCGTCTTTTGATCAAAAAAGCATATTTGACATTATTACTATTGCCTTTGCACTCAGAAATGATGCAAAAAATGATCCGTCAGCTCAAAATAGCCAGGCAATGCCTGTTTGGCTGAACCTTCAGGGGAAGGGGGTAATACCCCTCACTCCTTAGAATATATGCAACAAAGACAATGTGTCAATTTCACGAAACCTTGCGCATATTTAACAAAGCCAGGTCATCACAAAAGCACTTTAAAGCGATTCGAAACCTATTTTGCCTAATAGTCAGTTAGTGAACATGAAGGTTTTATTATTTATATTTTCATTTTATTATAACTTTTTATTTAGGATTCTTGATATAGACCATGCCTTAGAGATAATTTATAAAAGTAGGCACGCTTACATTCTCATCGGCTTGTTTCGTTGCTCCAATGTGCGAAAAAATTTTCCCGATTCTCTTAAGTTTTTACGAATGATTATTTCTCGATAAAATGTTGTGCTCTTTTTGAAGTTTTCGTTTTTGTTTCAGAAAATATTGCTCATCTGTGAATGTAAATTTGTAAATTTGTACATTTTTGACTCACGTTACATAAGTAAGCTTTTCTCTGTTCTTCAAATCTGAATTTATCCTACCTTTCGAAATGATATTGAAGGATACTGTGTATTATATTATGTAATCGTAGGAGGAAAATTTACTATTTCTTCTAGAAAAATCAACCGAAACAAATAAGTCTACTTTGCATCCTTATTTTAGAATGAAGTGACTAAGGGTCATCGACATTTTGTTCGAGGTGATCACAGATTAGGCCACTCATGATGAGGTTTGGACCCGAATCTCTCAGTAGTCTTGATATTTTCTGCTCAATTTTTTTAAATATTTCATTCTTAATATTTTGATAATTTTTAGTATAATTAATATTTTAGCAAAAATGTGATGAAAGAAAAACGCATATTAAAACCAACACAGCAAAACTGTAGTCACAACAACAGCCGATTTAGCCAGCCGACTGAATACTGAATACAAGCATCTTAATAACTACGCCGTCAAATAAAGTTCACCGAGCGCATCAATTAATAGAGGAAATAATCAAACACAACCAGATCAGCAACCAATTATTAAAATTACATATAGATATATACATGCAGACATTCAAACAAAGAAATCAAAAGACATTCTAAAAGCTAAGGCAGATTATTCGCGTGTAAATCTACTAATCAAGTAGGTACATAAGAGTGGAAAATTGTGCTTTTTCGAACTATGATAATATGTTAATGCTTTTCAACTGACTGAACTTATTACAGTTAATTTAATTATTTTTCTTTTTAATTTTATTCACGCTTTATCCCGTTTTGTCGCGTCGTCTTATTTGAAATATATTTAATCTTGTTTGACTAATAAATATTTCTTGTGTGCAAACTATGTATTATTAGGAATAAGCCTACATACGAGAATTATATTTTTTATGGTTTCAATTAGTTGAAAAATTTCCGCTAAAGTCAGAATTGTTGACCCCAGTTTTTTTTGGCAAAAACTTTCGTCTTTGGCTATTTTTCGCTGTTTTTTTGCCATTTTGACTTCTATCTGAAGCAGTTCCTCCCCCCTTCGAAAATGTCGAGGAACCTTAATTAAAATTCCGAGCCAATACATGTGATTAGGGAATGTCGAATCCCACTTTCAAGTGCACACCATAGGTGGCATCGAAATTCTGGGGCTAAAATAATAATTAAAAAGGTCAAAAATGGTGGCATGGCGATGAAACACCATTTTATAAGGTTTCTCATCGAGCACTATCCATTGGCATCAAAAAATTGCGAAAAAAAAATCTCAAAAATCTGGGGGGTATTTTGGTTTCTGGGGGGTGCATACCCCAAACCCCCCACGCCCAGGTGTGGTGCACACCCGGCCAGTTGTAGATAAAATGCGTACAAAAGCGACTTACGATAATCAGGTTCTGAAATTTTACGACTTAATTGTCATAAGCTATGGCACCGAACTAATATTTGAATTTTTCGAGTTGAAATAATGCGTGTCCTGTAAGAAAATTTGCAAGGAAAAAATTACGGAATTCTTCCTGGCATTGATCAATACATAAGCTGAGATATGCGTTAAGCAAGATCCTCCTTAATTTTAACTTATACACAATAAGCAATTCCGAATTTGTTAAATTTACCATAAAGGAGCATTTCTTTAGAATTTAAGAAATGTCAGGTTCTGTTTTGGCGCCCTGAGAATGCGAGCTGTTGTGCAACGTGTTACGTCAGCTAATGTTGCTGGTGAGTTGACAATTTTATAGAATTAATAAAGCACTAAAAAAATCATGCGATATGTGTACTTGCAGGTATTAGCGTCCATGTAAATACTCGTATGTAGGTACCATCTGGTCAGTTTACAATGAAAAGTTTTTTGTAATATTTTTGACGAGTTTTCGCATCGCTTGTCGTGGAACATTTTAATTTTTTAAAACGTTTTCAATCGGAAATTCTAGATGAACGCTTGCAAGAAACTTTGACCGAGTAAAAATATATAATTCAATTTATCTTTAAGCTAGTGAACACAGCCTGACGTTTAGTGTGTAATAGGTGAATTTGTACTTCAAAATTCAATTTATTGCCCGAAATTGCAAATCAGCCCTCGAGTAAAATAATATGTGCGAATTTACTATATTTTGACCTTATTATCCGCTGAAATTTGCAGATTTTTTTAGTCGACGGTAAGACCATAAGTTCAATAGGTCGAGGAATCTGCGTGCTGATTGGAATTGCATCTAACGACGAACAATCAGACATTGACTACATGTGAGTAACAGAACATTTCTATCAGAGACATCGTCTTGTAGAAAGGATGAAGTTGATTTGATCAAACAATTAAAATAAGGAAATATTGAATTGAAAAATATCAAGAATATTCCATCTACAAATTTTTATAAAAAATATTAATGGTTTCTAAATAAATGAATATATCATTTTTTATTCATACTATTGAATAAAAATTAGGAAATAAAAAACAGCTCGATTTCGAACAGTTGCTCATTTACATATATAATTCAGAGAAAACTTTTAATCGGAAAAACAGTCTAAATGAATAATTTATGAGCCTGAAAGGCAAGGGCGTAGCTAGGTGGCGACACAGAGGGCACGTGCCCCTCCGAAATGAAATCAAGAAATTTCTAGTAGAACACGCAAAAGCGAAACATTTTTTCTGCGCTTTGCGCTGATTGATATGCTTTGAAACGTGTTTAACTTTTTTCCACCAGCATTCTTCGTCGACGTAGATATTTTAATTATTGTTAGGTTATTATGTTTTTGTTCGCTTATTTTACTTTAAATAACTTCCCAAATATATCTTTATTTTCTGCGTGCAAATTTCCGTAATTGTTCCGGATTTCGAAGCATAGTGTCAAAAATCTTCAAAATTCTTAATTTGATCAAGAATCTAATCCAGCTAAGCGTTTCTTGTAATAAAAGTGCCCAAATTCTGTACTAAGCACAAATTTAATATTTTTGAGATTAATTTAATACTTTTCAATATTTTAAAATGATGAAAATATAATCAAATTTGAATATTTTAATGTTTTAATATCTTAATATTGATTTAATTTAAATTTAATATTTCTAAAGTCAAAAGCTCATATTTGGGCGTTTCGCGTGTAATCAATCATTTTTATGCATCTCTTGGTTTCATAATTTCTAAATTTTTTTGCGAACGTATTTATATTAATGCATTTTCTTATTTCAAAACTTTGGACCTACGAGGTTTAACCATTTCCGACCAATACGATCATTTTTACTTAACATCTGCCATCGAAATTCAAAAAAATTTATGTACTCTATTTTGTGACATTGATAAATTATTCCTGCAGTAAACACGACTTTAAGCAATTTGTGTCAGCTGCATTTCGAACCTGGAAAATCGGGCGTTTCAAGCGAGTCTAACCGTTTAAATGAATTTCCGAGTTTTACGATCTCCAAATTTTCGCGCTTTGTACAAATCAAACGTAAAGAAGCTGGGCATTTCTGGCGTCTTTGATCATCTCTGAATGCATAATCTTTAGAATTGTAGTCTAAGTGATGCGGATTAATTTATTTTACGTGTTTTACGGTCCCAGAAGCTATACATCTTTTGCACTTACCGTTAGCTTAATTATTTTCAAACAGCTCTTACACGCATGCACACTGCAAAAAAGCTCTGGGAGGGGGGTAACCGAGTGTGCCGGGAGGGGGCAATGAGTAATTTTTTGATTAATTATTCTTAAACTTTCGTGCTTAATTAATAGTATTTGATTTTCTAATGAATATTCTTTGTTAAATTTGATGAAAACAATAACAACTACGGCAATGAAAGCACTCCTTTAACATCAAATTTATACAAGTAAAACAAAAGTGTCTGGATGAATGAATACAACAGTCTACTGCTCGAAAAAGAAGTACAGTCGAACTCGGCTATAAGACACCCTGGATATAAGACTTTTCAGCTTAGAAGACGCAAAAACCTCAGGACCTGGTCATTTATAATGCATTAAGATAAACTAGAAACTTGCCTATTAGACACTCGGCTATGAGCCTATAAGACGCAGCTGACCTGCTCCCATTGCATGCACTTTAAGACATATAAAGTAAGGTCTATAAGACGCACGGCTATAAGACGCGGGCACCTTGACTGTAAGACGCAATTACTTCAACTAATTAATGTATGAATTTCTGCGGACAAAGGTGAAATTCTTTACATTTTTCTACTAATAGCTTACAAGTGTGAAGTGCAATGTGTGAATGTTTATCTGCGTTCAGTATTGATGTCGATTTCTGCTTATTCTAGTCTGCTAATACATATATTGCATATAATGAAAAATAATTAAAACAAGCTTCGATAAGAGATAATCCACTAAACGACTTACTCGCTTATAAGACACTCCGCTACGAGACACAATTGAACTTGGTCCTAACCCAAGGGTGTGCTTTATGTCCGAGTTAGACTGTATACTTGAAAAAACACTCTTAGGCGCCACTTGAAGCTTTTTATGGTTCAAGCAGTCGGTTTTGGCCCAAAATTGCCTGAGGGGGTTAAACCTTCCAAAAGTCCTGATAGGGGATACCCCGATACCCCCAGTGTGCATGTGTGAGCCCTACAGCGGAATGAAAAAAAAAACGATTTTGAACAGTTTTTGATTGTTTTGAGGTACGCGGTGGTGTGAAAAGCGACAGACAGCACCGTGTTTTGGATATGATAACGTGCAAACGTCGTACAATAATTGATATGTATACATATAACGCGTCTGAATACTGCAAAAACATTAAACAGATGTTACATTTGTGCCCCTCCACACCAAAATCCGGGCTACGCCTCTGTGAAAAATTATATATACGCGCTAGCCGCTTGCAGTTGTATAGTCCTAATCTTGTTTTCTCCTTTGGAAGAGCCAAGTATTGACCGATATAATGTAGTGAAAGAGAAGGACAAATTCGAAATCTCGTGGCGTAAATGCATACAATCGCTTTTCAGGCCATGAATTTTTTCGACGATTTTCAGTTTTATTTTGAATTTCAAACGCTTCCCCAGGTCCGCATTTACAATAGAGACTGAAGTACTAGTATGAATTTTGAGACGGGCCTAAATTAATATTCATAAAGGGGTTAAAGTATTTAGGTTGGTCTAAATTAGGCAACATTTAGTTCGAAAATTATAACCTGCTCACGACAACTATGCATAGCTTTCCCATTCAAATTCAATTTTTATCTCAATTAATCGAAAATCTTGTATTTAAACTCATTTTCCGTACAATATAAGCAGACTTGCTTGCATAGCTTTAGCAATGTGTTACCAGTCACACTAGTTAGTGGTGTAATGAAAAAACGAAAATGCCTTCGTTGACCTTATTACACATGAACGTGGGGGATTGGGATCTAGATTCTTCAGTATGGAAAAATTGGAAACCTGGAAAAATAAAGCAAAATGAAGGCCGAAATTAATAAAAGTCAAAAAACATCTTTGCGAAATTTTCGAAATGATCAGAAGCTCTAGATTAAAATAATTTTTATGCCAAGCATTTATATTAATTTTTGAGGCTATTTCGGTTCAAAAAAAGCACTCTGGTTGCCCCTTCCAAAAGACGGGTCAGGCCGTACTGTGCATCTATGCTTGCTTACGACATAAGTAAAATATCTGTTTAACTGTCCTCTCAGTTCTATTGTACATAAGAATTTGGCAGCTGCTACGTTTTTGATGTATAACATTCCTAGGCAGGAGTTCTTTAAAATTTTTCTCTATTTTCATTCCGTATTGAGTTTCGAACCATTTATTGTTTTTTTTTTGACAGAGTTAGAAAATTACTGAATTTACGTATCTTCCAGAGCGAAGATGGCAAAAAATGGGACAAATCAATCAATGATTATAAACTCGAAGTTCTATGTGTTAGTCAGGTGCGTCATTTTAGCAGTTTTTAAATGGTTCCTTTTTTCCCGTGTATCCTGTATGAACGTGTTTTCGATAAAAACATTCATTTAAGGTGTCTAATTTTAAATAGTTCTTGGTTTAGAAATAAAAAATTAGGTTTTTTACGAAAGCTTGGATATTTCAGTCTCAAATCGGGGTATAGAGTGACAAAATCATAAGACCAACCTAATTTATTCTTTTGCTCGTGTTGTTGACTCCAAAATTAAAAATTAGTATTCTGATGAGTCAGAATTCTGCTGATAGCCTTTTGGCGTCATTTAATTTTGTAAAGAATGCAGTTGCTGAACATTTATGGGAAACCTTAAAATTGCCAAAACTTTCTTTTCATACTGTACGCAAGCGTAATGCAAAATATAATTATTTATGAATCCGCATAAATTAATAGCTTTTTTACAGCTTTTAGTAGCACTGCACTAGTCCCTTTTTTCTCATTGGAATTTATCGGAATGTTTTTTCGAACTTTTTTATTTCTTTTGTTTTTAAGGCATATACACCATTTTTTGGGCCCTTAAAGGACTTCAAAATTTCACCTCTTCCCATAATTTCCATGCGGTGCGTTCTGATTAAGGGCATGTCATTCTTGATGATTCACTAATTTAGACACTTAGCTCTCGACATGCAGCTTTCGCCAATCAAGATTTTCATTTAGTAAATAAGGCACTGTCTAATTTTTTCGGAAAACGTTTTCGACGTTGGTTTTCAAATAGACGATTTACTTTTCAGTTTACATTATGCGCCACATTGAAAGGCAACAGACCTGACTATCATTTGGCCATGAGTCCGGACAAAGCGCCTGATTTTTATGCGCAATTTTTAAACACATTGAGGAGCCAGTACCAGCCCGAACTTGTAAAAGGTACAAACTTAATTAAGCATATTGTAAACAGTCAAATATTAGGGCAACTACATATAAATAGTGCATAAAAACATTCTGCACGCTTTTAATCGCTTGCAACATGCAGAAAAATGAAGATAAAGGTTTTGCGCGTTTAAATGGAGTTAAATTAAATTGATCAAAATTAATATTAATCCTTTTTTATAGTTACATATAAACATGCATGCTTTTAGGGGGCTGAGGAATGTTTTGACCCCCAGAATGGCTGTTGACAATACAAGGGCAGCACCCAAATTCTGACGGTCCGTTGGGTTAAAATCGCCAAAAATTACACCAAAAATTCAGTTCTGTGGTCTATCGATTTTGGTTGGTACAAACCACACGTGGGCGTGGGGAATCGGGGGCAGTATGCACCCCAGAAGGCAAAACACTCCCCAGAAACCAGAAAAGTCCCCTCCCGGAATTTAATTTTTGATATTTTTTTGTTTTTCCGCAATTTTTTGATGCCAATGGATAGTGCTCGATGAGAAACGTTGAAAAATGGTATTAGTTTGCCATACCACCATTTTTAGGACCATTTTTTTGACCTTTGCGAAATCTTGCACCCCCAGACTTTTGGTGCTGCCCACCACACCTGGGCGTGGGGGTTTGGGGGTATGCAACCCCCTTGAGAAACCAAAATACCCCCCAGAATTCAATTTTTGAAATTTTTTTGTTTTTTCGCAATTTTTGGATGCCAATGGATAGTGCTCGATGAGAAACATTGAAAAATGTGTTTTTTCGCGATACCACCATTTTTAAGGCCACTTTTTAACCTTTGGAAGATTTTGCAAACCCCCCCCTTCCTCAGAATTTTGGTGCTGCCCGCGTATGCTGCCCATCTATGGTTTAAACCCTTAGATTCCCCACGCCCACGTGTGCTGCTGATTCCCTATCAAAAACTGCTCCTTATTATCGTCTTAAGCGTTTTTTGGCTCAGAAGTGTCGATTTGTTCCCTTTCTATGCCAGATAATCGAAGTATGATCATGTTTTACTCATTTATTAAATTATTCAGCAAGTTTTTTTTGTTTTTATCTTACAGGAAGGAATAACATCGTCAAAACGTTGAAAAATGATGTTTTTGACTTGAACCCTTACGGATTTGTTCATTCCCTGAACCGCACTATTCTTTTGCAGTACCCTCGTACATCATTTTTTATTTATGAAAACTTGTAATATTCTCAAAGTTAATCGTTTTAGACGGGCGATTCGGTGCCTACATGCAAGTAAGCATAGAAAACGACGGACCAGTAACGATCACTTTAGACTCTAGGAAAAACGGCGATAATATTGCATGACATTTTATAATTTTTCGTCCTTCTATTGTTTCTGTTGATCATTTGAGTAAAATACCCGTCAAAGATTCAATTATCGCGCTTTATGGTACGAATGCATACGAGTGTGTAGGCAGCTCCGTATTGAGAATTAAATTTCGGGAGGGGAGAATCGCCAAAAGTTCGAGAATGCATGTGCAGTACTACAGCGATTTTAGTTAATAAAAGCACATTTTTCGATGTCTTTCTTACTTTTGAATCACTTGTTCTTGTGATAAAAAATTAGGTGATTCGACAAGACAGCATTTATTTCTTCAGCTCAATTTCGCAGTCTTTGAGCAAAAACAATGCAAAACGTGCATGTAAAATCTACGTGTACCTATGTCACGTATGTGTAGCACCAAGTGTTAGAAATTTTTAACATTTTTATCTCTTTAAGCCTAACTTTGCGTTTTTATGACGATATGTTCCTACATGTTAAAATGCGGTGAGGTTAGGTTTTGACTGTACCAGCTCAAGAGCGGCGGGGCGATTTTAACAGAGATTGATTCTTAACAAAAAGAGTATAGACAAGTTGCATTGCCACTTTGTCCATAGTCGTGATTTTTTCTTAGAACCATGTTGAACACGTGTACATGCTTCGTATAACCGAAAATTCGCCCCCCGCACGGCAAACGAGTCTAAGTACAGTTTTGATTTTTTCGATAAAAACGAATTCAAAGTTTTTGGTTTGGAACTTCTAGTCACTGTAGGTTCTGACGTTCGATGCAGTGAATTTTCATTATTATCGTACGAGACCATGTTTAACGTGTAGATCTCCTCGAGATGAATCGAATGGCATATCTAACTCCATTTTGACCTGGGGATGCACTTGGACTCGTATTGTCAGTTGGGATCACACATGGGCGTGGGGGGTATACACCACACCTGGGCGTGGGGGGTATGCACCCCCCCCCCAGAAACCAAAATACCCCCCCCAGAATTCAATTTTTGAAATTTTTTTTCGTTTTTTTCGCAATTTTTTGATGCCAATGGATAGTGCTTGATGAGAAACGTCGAAAAATGGTGTTTTTATCGCCATACCACCATTTTTAAGGCCATTTTTCGACCTTCAAAAAAATCTTGCACCCCCCCCCAGAATTTTCTTGCTGCCCACGTATGGTATACACCCCCCAGAAAAAATTTTTCTTGCTTTTTTAGCAATTTTTTGATGCCATTGGATAGAGCTTGATGAGAAACGTCGAAAAATGGTGTTTTTTTGCCATACGACCATTTTTAAGACCATTTTTGAGCTTTAAAAATTTTTTCACCCCCCAGAATTTCGGTGCTGCCCACCTATGGTTAGGATTCCTAAATCCTACATTTGTACGGGTATACAATTTGCGCGCGGTTTTCGCCAATGAACCTTCCCCTAGCCGATTAACGAAAACCCTGTTTTAGGTTTGGCGTAAATGTCAACACATACATAGGCAGGCACTCGTATTTGTATAGGTACCTACAGTTTTTTACAAGTAAACCAGTTCTCAGGACTACACATGTAGGTGCGTTGCCATGGGATGGACGTCTATGTACAACAAGCTCGTGGAGGAATTACATTGTATGTACTATGTAATTCACACGAGAGCAGGGGCTATTTTACTTGTCTCGCTCAAACCAAATTATTAACATGTATCTATAAAACCTATAAGACAAAAACCTATAAGACACCTATCTTATACCTATAAGACAAAAAAATAGAAGTGCATATGACCGAACCTATGTAGATTCCTAACGAACGCGAAATGTGGAATGACAACTACAAATGACAGATAAGCATTCTGTACCTAAATGCATACAGAGTAAAAAAACTGTGTGCCTACCTATTTGTTAATCCCGCTGATACGGCAAGCTGTCTAAAATAAAATAACTATACTTAATGCTAAGTCAATGCTGAAAATCACAAATTAAAGCCATTACAGAAATACCATTTTGTATTAAAATCCTTATAAAAAGCTAAATTAGCAAACAATGCACGAATATTATTGGTGCGCATAAATGAGCAGCAGCCAAATTCTTGGAAGGGGGGGGGGGTCGGATGAGGCCAAAATTGACAAAAAAATCGATTTTTTTGGAGGAAAGTTTGGCTTGTTCATGTGTGGGGTGGGTTATGTATTAATGTCGTGTTTGCTAGAAAAATGAATTAAGCAAAGTGATTCAATTATACGAGTCTATCGAACTCTGCTTTGAATCCCCACTTCGATTACAACTACAAATGAACCAAGCTTAGGCTTTTTGGGTCAACAGAATCAATGACCGACTCTGAAAATCCGGTATAAATGTTACAATTGCACTTTAGTAAAAATGCTCATTTTTATCCAATTTCGGACATGATTTTGCCCTGTAAAATTCCGATTCCTCCTGTTGACTTCAAAACTCGGAATCTTTGATGAGAATTTCTGAGCTGGAAATACATCCTTGCTCCCATACTTATACGAAAGGAGATTTAGGCATATGATTTAACAAATAAAAATAAATATATAAAACGACAGTGCAGGGCGGACGAAGGTACTAAAATGTAGACCATAACATTGATTAACATAAAATTGAGGATTCGTCGGGAATGTGCTAAACTATACTAGTTATAAACGGAAAAATAGTGAATTTCGGAAAAATGGAACGAAAACTCAAGGAAATCGCAAGGCAGACGGACGCTCGGTCAATTCACATGTTTCTTGAATTCAGCTTCCATTTTTTCACCAGCAGCTGAAAACACAAAATTAAATGTCCTCTAATCGATGTCTAGTTAAATCGACTTGGAAGAAAAAGGGATTCGAGTAACCATTCAACACAATTGATTGTCTTTCTGAAATTCTACCTGATTTATAATAGCTGCAAAACAAATCATTATGATCAAGACACCTACATCCTCTTTAACATTTAGGTAGTAGGTACGTAAATACTACATCACACATGACCTGAGCAATGACTATACAGGGTGCCCGAAAAAAGGACAAATTTCTTTAGTTGAAACCATACGTGGGCAGCACCAAAATTCTGGGGGTGCAAGATTTTTCAAAGGTCATAACATGGCCTTAAAAACGGTAGTGTGGCGAAAAAAACACCATTTTTCAACGTTTCTCATCGAGCACTATCCATTGGCAACAAAAAATTGCGAAAAAAAACAAAAAAATTTCTAAAATTGAATTCTGGGGGGTATTCTGATTTCTGGGGGAGGGGTATTTTGGTTTCTCGGGGTTGCATACCCCACGCCCAGGCGTGGTTGAATTTCCGCTAGTTCATGGCACCACTATTCATGAACATGTAAGCAAAAAATTACAGTACATCACTCAGTGATAGTTGCTTGGCACCTTATGAACCAAACTCAACCACGAATTTACTTAAGTAAATTTTTCATTCTCATAATCACACGTGGGCGTGGGGTTGGGGGAAAGGGGGTATGCACCCCCAAAGGGCCGAATACCCCTCCCCTCTTGCAATTTTTTGATGCCAATGAATAGTGCTCGATGAGAAACATTGAAAAATGGTTTTTTGTGCCATACGACCATTTCTAGGACCATTTTTTGACCTTTGAAAAATCTTGCACCCCAGAAATTTGGTGCTGCCCACCTATGCTCGCAATGCATCAAACACTATCTGCTGAGCAAATCCTCTGATCAGAAAGTTGTACTATGATCCGTATCATGTTTTATTTTATATTTTAGATGTTTCCTGAATATCAACAAGTGATTTAAATTAAATAAAGAAAGGCTTGGCTTTAGTCCAGACTCAATCCTTGTGCAAATCATAGTCCTTAACATTTGCACAACCAAGTGCGATCTTTTAACAAATCAATGACTACCATAGGTGGGCAGCACCAAAATTCAGGGGGGGGGTGAAAAAAATTTTTTTGGGGGGGGGGCGGGTGAAAAAATTTTTAAAGCTCAAAAAATGGTCTTAAAAATGGTCGTATGGCAAAAAAAACACCATTTTTCGACGTTTCTCATCAAGCTCTATCCAATGGCATCAAAAATTGCTAAAAAAGCAAAAAAAAATTTTTCTGGGGGGGATATTTTGATTTCTGGGGGGGGTATTTCAACTTCTGGGGGAGTGCATAACCCCCCACGCCCATGTGTGGTGACTACACAGACGAATGCTAGCACCTGCTTAAAATAAATTATTTCTGCTCAAAGAATAGGCTTTTAATCGATAGTTAAGCCTTTTGAAGGAAAACGTTACAACATACTTAAATAAGATCTGACTTATTTTTCTTTGCAAATGTGCGATTTTTAGACAAAATTGATCATAAGAGCACTGAACCATCTAAACACGAAATTCTGCTTTCAGTGCTATCTTAATATTGTTTTCCTTCAAATCTCATTATTTACTAATCTTTTAAGCGACCTAAACAAATTTAAACATTTATAACACTAATTAATTAGACACTGAGCTTTATCTAAAAGAAATTTTGTACTTCAAATCAATGTTGGAGTGCATCTTCGAATTTTTACTGTAGTATTGGCTATAATTACAGTACGACAATCAACTCATGGCACAAGGTCGACAATATGTACCACGTCATTCGTAAAAAGTTTTATTAACTTGTTGTGAGAACATTGTTAAAAAATAGAAATTTGTTCTTTCATGAACACCCTGTATTTGGGCAGCAACCAATTCTGGCAGTTTGATGGGGCTAAATTGCCAAAAGTTGCACCAAAAATTTAACTCTGGGGGTTATTAATCGAGTTTTTAAGTCTTTCAGATCATTAGGCTCCAGTCCACAGACCACACCTGGGCGTGGGGGTTTGGAGGGGTATGCACCCCCCAGAAACCAAAATACCCCCCCCCAGAAATCAAAATACCCCCCCAGAATTCAATTTTTGAAAATTTTTTTCGTTTTTTTCGCAATTTTTTGATGCCAATGGATAGTGCTTGATGAGAAACGTCGAAAAATGGTGTTTTTATCGCCATACCACCATTTTTAAGGCCATTTTTCGACCTTCAAAAAAATCTTGCACCCCCCCCCCCAGAATTTTCTTGCTGCCCACGTATGCCACAGACCCCCATCCCACGCGTCTCAATCACCACTGGTTCGTCCCGTTCAATCTTTCAATCACAAAGGTTGGTTCCCTGCTTAAAAAACTGGTTTTTAATGGCCAGTTTTAAAGTGGCTTTCTAGGTTTAAAAAGTGGTCGTCCCGCTTCGAAAAGTGATTTTTCGGTCCAAAAAGAGCCGGCCAGCTTTGAAGTGGTCGGCCTGATCCACAAAGTGGTTTTCTGTTTTTAACAAATATGGCTGCGCTGGTCCAGAAATTGGTTTTCCAGCACGAAAAATTTCCTAGCCCAAAAAAAGATTTTCGGGTTATTCAACAAAACACATCTCCGTCCAAACGACCTGTTCGCATTCCTGGGCGTGGGAGAGGGGGGCGGGTTTGGGGAGTATGCAACCCCCCGAGAAACCAAAATACCCCTCAGAATTCAATTTTTAAACTTTTTTTTGCTTTTTTCGCAATTCTTTGATGCCAATGGATAGTGCTCAATGAGAAACGATGAAAAATGGTGTTTTTTCGCCATGCCACCATTTTTAAGGCCATTTTTTGATCTTTGAAAAATCTTGCACCTCCCCCAGAACTTTGGCGGCGCTCACCTATGCTGTTCGCCCGTCCAACATTTTACTAATTTTAGAAATTTTTTTCTATTTCCCAATTTTGAGGTACCTATTGCCCAGTTAAGGCACGAAAAACTCTGCACATCAGATGTATGCATAATAATAACAATTTCAAAACTTCCGCTGAATCCAACAAAGCCAATATAGAGTGATGAAAACAGGGAAAATAATCACGGCTAACATTAAAATTTCTAGAAAGTATTTAAATTTTATTTTTATGTTTGAAGTACATACACTAAGGTACGCAAGTACTATTAGAAAACGTTGACTAGGCAAAAAATATTGTAACACATTCGGTATAAGTATATAATACCTTTAGCCTTGCCCAAAGTAGCATCGATTTTTCCCTGATGCTTAATAGCGAACGGGCGTATATAACGTTCGTATAATTTTTGGGATCCCATCGTCATCGGTAAATGTAAATAGAGCATCAGGGCACACTGAATGCAACACTTAAGATCAGCAGAACATAAGAACTTCATGAGAAAAATTAGTGAAATACATAAATAGGAAGTATAAATCATGGACATGTAACGGCTCAAAACTTTAGGAGGAGGTCCCGGCCATTGTTAGGGGTGAGGACAGCATAGGTGGGCAACACAAAAATTCGGGGGGGGATGCAAGATTTTTAAAAAGTCGTAAAAGGCGGAAAAACACCACTTTTCAACGTTTGTCATCGAGCACTATATATATATTGGCATCACAATATTGCGAAAAAAAGCAAAAAATTGCAAAAATTGGAATTATGGGGGGTATTTTAATTTCTGGGGGAAATTCGAACTCCGGAGGGGGATGCATACCCCAACCCCCATCCCCACGCCCAAGTGTGGAGGACAGTAAATGACAACTAATTTTTGGCCAAAAATTACAAAAAAAACACCTAAGACTAGCCAAAAACCTCAAATTTCGGCCCAAAATCGGGGAGGGGTCGAAAATTTTCTGAGTTTGAGGGATGAGGGAGATGACCGGCTTTGGGTGGGGGATTCCCATTCCCTGTTACACGTATCATCGTGGATGTGCACCGGCCGAACTTAACCATCCATTCTTTTAATCAAAAAATTTTAATTTCATTTCATGGAAATTTATTTCTATGAGTGTTCTTGTGCGACACTCTTTTTCATGTTATAAAAGCAGACTGAATCATTTTTCAATGTTTTTCAATACACTTCATTAATCTTATGAATCTGATCAAAAATTTGGCATTTCTGAAGTTTTTTAAAACATTATAGCTTTGATATTCCTTTCTCCCACAAAAAATCAAAATTGCAAAAAACTTTATATTCGCTACACGCAAATGCAAATAACTGACTATCCTGTAGGCCTAATGATATGAACTTCTCATTTTCACGTATTCGCCGCTATTTTACGGAGCTGTTGCACCGATTCTTTGTACACACATAGCAGACATATGATGAGGAGACGAACCCCCAACCTGCATAGATTCAATCACTGTCAATCTTAAAATTGACTAGCTTGCAGATATCGCACGGGGTCAGATTTTCAACCCCGGTCGGGGTCGGGGATGAAAAACCCCGGTTTTCGGGGTCGGGGTTGAAGATAAACAGTTAACATTGCATGATTACATACTAATTTAAAAAGGACAAAAACGATACTTTCACTTGTTTGTAGAGCATACTAATAAAGCTGGTCATGTTCAACATTTTATTTTCATTCCAAGTTCAAACATGATTTTGGCAATTTAGCATTCCTCAATTTTGATCACTAATTGCTCTCGCTTTTTCGTATTCTTCCACAGTTTACAGTTTTATTTGCTAAATAATATTATAATAAATCCATAGTCAGTGGCGGATCTAGGATTTTCCTAGGAAGGGGGGAGGCGGGCAGTATCCCAATTTTTCCAAAAACAGTCAAAAATAGGTCCAAAAATTTGCCCTTATGGCGCGAATTAGCGTTTTTTGGTGTTTTACATTGTATACTTTCACATAAAATCACTTTTAACGCAATATTTTTTCTTAAAATTCTAAAATTTTAGATATTTTGTGCGAAAAAATCATTAAATTTCTGTAAGAAAAATCTGGCGCGAAGCGCCGGAAAAATTTGTGAAATTAAGGCGGATAGACGTCTAGAAGCATGTCCGTTTGTACATGTACAGAGATGGTCCCTAAAAGTCTTTGTACATTTTGTACACACAAATTTTTGGGTACTATGATATAGTAAGGTAGCGACTTTGGTGTCGTAAAAACAGAGTTGTTCGATCTTTGGTAGTGTATTTTGGCTAATTCCTGGTTTAATGAAGGCAAAAATCATTAAGAATGGTCTTAAAACGGCGCGAAGCGCCGAAAGATTTGAAATTTTTTCTTTCGAAATGCGATTTCTGCTATTATAAAGATATACAGGACACAATAATTCAGCGAATTTCAGACCTTTTTTTGCGGTTTTTGTCTTCCCAAAAATCTTTGCACATGTACAAAGACGGTCCCGAAAAGTCTTTGAACATAGCGAAAAACCTTTGCCGAATACAGAAAAACCGTGCTTCCAGGTCGCTAAGAAAGTTAATAAATGTCATTAATACGTATCAGCCGGAAAAATTTCGAGAAATTATGGTCACTGACGGCCTGCAAATTGCATATCCATTCTTTGTCTCGCCAAATATTTTTGGCCAATGGAGGGGGGCGGCCGCCCCCGCCCCCTCGAGTCCGCCCATGTCCATAGTGTGTTTTTACGAATGACAAAATGCAGAGCGTTTTGGCGCACTTTATGGTGATAAATATGCGAACATGTATGTACGTGTTAGCAACATGACGACTAGGCGTACATTTTATGAAATATCGCGATTGTCCAGCTTAACATATTCATTATGCTCGTGAATGAATCATCCTTGTTTGGTGTTTGCCGAATTTATTTGCTATTTATACAATTCTCCTATTTACCAAAAAATTAAATGCTGTATTTCAACCCCGAAAAAAGATTCAACCCCGACTCGAAAAATCTTGCCCCCGGTCGGGGGTCGGGGTTTAGGCCAGGGTTTTTCGGGGTCGGGGTCGGGGTCGGGGTCCCCGTACGATCACTGCTAGCTTGCCGTCCGAAATCTTTATTGAAGGGCTGCTCTTTTTTATCGTCTAATATTTGGTAAAAATGGAAACTTTTCGGCTTAGAATTGCTAAGAAATTGAATCTTTTATACCTTGTTTGAAAAACAGGTTCAATTTTTGAACACAACGAATGACCTCCAACCACATATGGACATAGTGGACAGCTAGAAAATTCTGGGGGGGGGTGAAATCACCAAAAATTGACAAAAATGTTACTAAAAATAGAATTCTGGGGTCTACAGTAATATGCGGGGGGGGTGTGGTCTAGAGTCTGGCTGAGAATCTGGAAGACTTCAAAATCGATAGACCACCAGAATGGTATTTTTGGTGCTTTCTAGCAATTTAGCCCCAACTGACCCCCAGAAAATAGTTGCTGCTATATTATGCAACAACGAACGATTTTGAACAAATGACGAAAGTTCCAAGTTTTTATTAGCAGATTATCGTCATCAGACATGCACGAGCATGATTTATCAGGCGGTGAGCGAGTGAAAGTTCTTAAAATGTATCAAAAACATGGAAAAAATTTCACGATTACAGTGAATTTTCAAAAGTTGACGATTCTGCGATGGGGGAGGGGGTTAAAAAGTCATTTCGGGGGGAGGAGATGTAAAATAATCCATACAGATATCTGATCATCAGATGCTAGCTCAGGTCGCATTCGTTCGAAAATAAAAATAGTGAACTTGAAACGAAATAGTATTATATTAAATTAATGAATAAATTCTTTAAAAACTAATATATGTATAATAAAACGCAGATAAGAAAAGATTCACGAATTTAACGCTACTTTAAATAACCAGTAAAACGGAAACCAGCCGACTATAACATCGCTAGCGAATTCTACAATGTTGAACAAAGCAAAGACAACCCAATAAGTCAGCCATTGGGTGTCGTCGTCTTTGTTAGGCGATTCGATAGCTTTAAACCTTGAGGAATGAAGAAAAATTAGTTTACACCAACAGTTATCAAACATGTGCAGCTACTTGCAATACTGTAATTATTCGTGCTTAATTAATGTATATAAACTTTTTTTTGAAATATGCTTATGACATATCAACAAAGCACATAGTTATGTATGCATTTTTAATTCGTCGATACAATTTTTATGGCATGCACAAACATTGAATCACAGTCCCATAGGAGGTGGGAGGGGATATCGCCGTACCTGAGCGTGGGGGTCACTCTGAACCCTCACGGATCCGGCGGATCCCTAAGTCGATAGATCCCCAGAATAGGACTTTTGGTACTACTTTTTAGCGATTTTGCCCCCCTGGACCATACCTGGGAAAGGGGGGGTTTGGGAGAGGAAGTATGCATCCCCTTGAGAAACCAAAATACCAACTCCAGGATTCATTTTTGGAAATTTTTTGTTTATTTCGCAATTTTCTGATGCCAATGGATAATGCTCGACGAGAACGTTGAAAAATGGTGTTTTTTCGCCATACCACCATTTTTAAGGCCATTTTTTACCTACGAAAAATCTTGCAATCCCCCAGAATTTTGGTACCACCCACCTATGCTCTGGATCTCCCATAATTTGGCTGCTGTCCACCTATGGTTATTGCCGCTATCTCAGGGTCTTGGAGCCAAGTTACAGTCGGATGATTTTCGATGCATACCTGAATTTCTTTAGCTTAATTTGAAAGTGCAGCTAGGTACTTATTTGAACGTCATGCACTAAGATTAAACTACAGGGTGTTGCGTAATGATTGGTGCTACCCCTGCAGTCATATTAGTGGATACTACAACAAAGTGCAATACACCGTCTTGCAGAGAATTCAGTTCTGCATGAGACACTTTACATTAAACAATTTTCAGTTTAAATCTTTTGTTTGCAAACAAGCCAAAATAAACCCCGTCAGAAAATATCGCTATTTTTAGTTTCAACTTGAAGATAAGTTTTAATTCGAAAACTGCTCTCATCATACGTGTAATGGCGCAAAATTTCAAAATTGCACGCACTGTTATAATTGTTTTGCCTAAAAGATTTGTTTAACTTACGACTTTTTAATTCAATGCTAAAAGTATTTGACACGTGTATAGAAAATGTAAATAAATTGGGTCCGAGTCCTGCAACTTCCAAATTTCGGGTTCAGTCTACATCTGTCAAAATTTCGGATCCGGGTCTGGATCCAGGTCCTGAAAAATCGTCGGGTAGTGTCTGGTGGCCGGGTTCGCGTGCATGGACTCGGTCCATATCTTAAGGTCAATGACCCCTACTTCCCCCTTAAACGGCCAGAAACCACCGTTTTCTTGTATTCGGCAAAGAGTTTTCCCGATGTACAAAGACTTTTCAAGACCGTCTTTGTACATAATCCAAGATTTTTGGGAAGAGAAAAATTGCAAGAAATTCGCAAAAATTGTCAACGCTTCGCGCCGAAATGAGTAATTGTGTATTCTACATATCTTTATAATGGCAGAAATTGCATTCCAAAAAGGAAATTGTCAAATTTTTCGGCGCTTCGCGCCGTTTTAAGGCGATTCTTAGTGATTTTTGCCCTCAGAGATCCAGAAATCAGCTAAGATACTTTACCAAAAGTCGAACAACTCTGTTTTTACCACACTAAAATCGTGGCTGTACCATATTAAAAGTACTCCAAAATTTGTGTGTGATAGTGATAAAGGGGTGGGCGCAAGCCCTTCCGCAGGCTAAGAAGCCCATTGTGTACCCCATGGAAACTTTTGAGAGCTAGTCGCACAAACGTTTTGAGGCTTTAATAAACTCAAAAGTTGAGCAACGGGCTCCTGTAAAACGGCCGAGGGTTCAATATGTGGAGCATGGAAGAACCTAGCTCTCAATTTATCAAACCCAGGGCAGTGACAAAGGAAGTGGATGAATCCTCTTCTGTGAGCAGACATTTTGCGCATTTGGGGTTGTCAGAAACCCCAATAGTACTCAGGTGTCTGTTGAGGGGGCCAGTGTCAGTTAAGAGACCAGTTACTGTCTTAAGCAGCTTACGATCTAAGCTGATCAAGGAGCTGGCTATTTTCTTGCATGGCTTCTCCATAAAGGACCTGGCCTGACGGCAAGTCTTTTGCTCACTCAATATTGAACATGTTGTTCCCTGACCCAGCTGTTGATGTCAGCCTTAGCAACAGCTCTGGAGCACAACTACCGGTTCTGGGCCAATATGTTTACGTGCTGATCCCATTTTTGCAGCATGATCCGCAAATTCATTGCCCTCAATGCCGCAGTGACCTGGGACCCATAATAATTTGACATTGTTATCCTGCGAGAGTTCTTGCAAAGCAAGAACACGCTCGAGAACTAACTTTGAAGACACTTTTGGGATAGAAGTGACTTCAGAGCAGATTGACTGTCAGAGCAAATAAAGATGTTCTCATTTCTGAGGGCCATCAATTCTCTGCTAAGGCAGCATTGTAAAATAGCGAGTATTTCTGCCTGAAAGACAGTACACATACTGCCTAAGGTAAAAAACCGCATCTGTTTTAACTTCTGGAAATAGATGCCCGCGCCTGAGGTATTCACAGAGCGTGATCCATCAGTGTAGCAGACAATTCCAGGAGGCGAGAGAATATTCCTCTAGATATTTCCCAGTCATCCTAGTGGGAAACTGAATGGTATAAAGTCTACCAAAAATAAATTTTGGTACAATAAAGTCACTTGGCATTTTTGAGTACTGGCCTATTGGCCTTAGCCCAAACAGCATTGTGACCTACAACCTTGCCTTTGCATTCCAACTGCCAGCTATGTTTAGTCGATATAAAGCTGCCCTTGCACAACCCTACACAAGATATGCAGGGGAGGCGAGGTCCAGCAAGACTTCCATGGCTGCAGTCGGTGTGGTGCATTGGCACTACAAATGCTGAGGCAAGCCATTCTATTTAAATAAATTTGTGTGTACAACCGGTACAAAGATATTTGGGAAGACAAAAACTGTAAAACAGGTGTAAAGTTCAAAAAATTTTCGTCGCTTCGCGCCGAAATGAGTATTATCTGTCCTAAATATCTTCAAAATGGCGAATTTGCATTTAGAATGGAAAATGTCAAATGCCGATTTTTGAGACAATTTTTAGTAATTTTTGGCGTAATCTTGGCGTCAGAAACCCAGAAATTAGCTGAAATAGACTACAGATCGGAAAACCTCTTTCCTGCAAAATCACTACTGTACCATATTGAAGCACACAAAATTTACATGTCACAAAATGTACGAAGACTTGTAGAGACCATCTTTGGTACGTAACAAACTTGGACCTTGTACAAAAAAAACGCTGCCAGGAACCCCTGTCTTACTGAAATTTCGAGCAGTTACATGTATGTCCACTGTCAAAACTAAGCAAATTTAGTCGCAAACATACATGTACAGTAAGGAAATTCTGAATTGTGGAAGTCAGGCCCAGAGAATTTTAATAAAGGGCATTTTGGGATAAAAAAGATATGTAGATACACGCAGGCCCCTATCAGGATTCGACCAAGGGAAGACGTGCCTAACATAAATTGGTCTTATATCTCCGAAAATTAGCTGGATAGCTCGCAAAAGACCAAATTTTTTCGGCGTTTTTTCGATATGCTTATGGAATAAGATCATAGAAGTCAAACTCCTTTGAAAAAATTTTTTCACCAAAAAAGCTATAAAAAAATTGTCAGTTTTCGGTCGCGCTTGAGCCAAAATGACGGAAATACTTCACATCCGGCGCAGAAGCTGAAAAATTCGAAGATTTTACAAAAAAGACATTGGATGTTTCCATCTTTCTGTGCATTATCTTACCTATCAAAAACTTTTCCGGCCAAAAAGGAGGGGGTCGGTCGCCACCCCCCTACGCCCCCTTATGCGATCCTGGGTACACGTCAAAACACTTCAAGAAACGTGCTCGTTCTTTCCGGAACATGAAAATATAAAAAAATCAGTGAATTGAAAAAACAGTCAAAAAATGTGTATATGGCGAGCACGAAGTGCCGAAAATTTAGGACGAGCCAAAAATGAGCTAAAAACGCTTAACACGGCACACTTTTTACAATTTTTTTTATAAAAATTACTAATTCTTGGCACGGTTTTTTGTATTCGAGCGCGTATGTACTTTTTAATGGCATAATTTGCACTTAGAATAAAAAAGCAGGTCGATTTTTCGCCGTTTCGAGACAATTTACAGTAATTTTTGGCGTCAAAAAACCCGAAAATTAGCTAAAATGCACTAATAAAATCGAAAAACCCCTTTTTACAACAAATTAAATCCTTACTTTGCCATATATAGTACACAAAAACGCACTTTACAAAACGTACAGAGACTTTTGGGTACCATCTTTGTACATGGACAAAGCGGACCTTGTACAAAAAAACACTGGTTCTGGGGGGACGCCCGGGATGCAACGGATATCCGGATCCGGATCCGTAATTATCCGAGTATTATTTTGGATCCGGATCCGAAAATCCGGATCGCTATTTTGAAAAAATTAAGATCCGATCCGGATCGGATCCGCTATTTTTAAAAAATAAGATCGGATCGATCCGTTATTTTACAGTCCAAAACGGATCCTAAACGGATCCAAGAGATTTTGATAAAAGATCATTAAACCTCGAATTGTATTGAAGAAACAACATCATTATGAGACAAAAGCTTTTACTTTGATTGACTTAATACTCAAATTCAATGACAGGCAAATTGTATTCAAGAAAGAGGCAGCTTTTCTGCAACCAAAGAAAATGGTAGATTGCTCAAAGTCATAGCTAACTAACCGCTATATCAATTGATCTTGCATCATCGTTATTCCATTTTTACCCTTAAATCGAACATGAGTTGATTAGAAATCCTCTCATAAAAATAAAATATTTCGTACGGCAAGTAAGCATGCTTCCATTGTCATTTGCACCTTTTGTTTTTCATGTTTCAGAGCAGTCTTTTCACCAATCTGCGCGTTTTTCTGCAAAGGAAAGTAGACATGCCTGAGCGCGAACCTTCTACAATCTGTGCTTAACAAGGCATCACCTCGTTCCTTTTCTTCGATGCTGCTGGGACTCCTCTGCTTTGAACTTTTTATAGTCCGCCGCATGCTTAGTTTGCAGACGCTTTTTCATACCAAGGTGGTACCAGTGTTTTTTTTGTACTCGGGAAAAGATTTTTCCCGATGTACAAAATTTTCGGGAGCCGTCTTTGTACATGTACAAAGATTTTTGGGAAGACAAGAATTGCAAAAAAGGTCCGAAATTCGCAAAAAAATTTTTTGGTGCTTTGCGCCGAAATGAGTAACGTATGTTACATATATCTTTAGGTTGGCAGAAATTGGATTTCAAAAGGAAAAATGTCAAGATTTTCGGCGCTTAGCGCCGTTTTAAGATGATAGTGATTTTCGCTCTTGGAGACGCAAAAATTTGCTAAAATACACTACCAAAAGTCGAGCAAGTCTGTTTTACCACACTAAAATCGCGCTAGTTCTCAAAAATTCGCATGTACCAAATGTACAAAAGACTTGGGGACCATCTTTGTACATGCACAACACACCTTGTACAAAAAAACACTGGGTGGTACCCCTCCGCTTCTGGAAACCTTTGCTGCGCAGAGATTACATTGCGATTTAGTTTCGTTATCAGCTAGCGAGCGTAAAATAGTTTCAGATAGGACTAGAAATGCTTTTTGGCATTTCCGATTAATGAGAGGGAAGACGCCAGATTTTGCGGTTTTCAAAGCCACAGCCGAATTAAGATCGATCCTGACCACTGAACTAAGCTCATGCAGCTTTGCTTATTTCATCATCTATACGGTAATTCTGCTTCTGGAACTAATGAGCACCGCAATTGCGAACAAAAATTTAGGTATTACAAAAATTAAGCGTTCATAATGCATATTCATGGATCCGGATACGGATCCGGATCCGTTATTATCCGTTATTTAATAATAAAAGATCCGGATCCGGATCCGTTATTTTAAATTTATGGATCAGTATCCGGATCCGGATCCGTTATTTTGAATTGTACGGATCCGGATCCGGATCCGATATTATTGGAAAACCCGGATCCGTTGCATCCCTAGGGGACGCAGCCATTTTGTGGGGTTCAGTTGCCATTGCTGTTGGGAAGTCAACCCCGACCCCCAAAAACACTCTGTAGCCCAGGCCAAGTATTGCACACTTAAGAAGATGTAATTCTTTGAGAACAATGAACATGGAAAATTAAGCGCAAAACAAATAAGACAGACGTGATCCGCAGAGTCTAATTCCTCCGAATTTATTTAAAATTTTTTCTCACTTTCGTCGTATTTTTTGACGCCAAAAGCTAGAGCTCGATGAGAAACGTCGAACATTTTTTTCTCATCACACAAATTTTCGCCCTTTAACTATCATTCAAAAATATTTATTAATTAGACCGGACCCCTGAATTTTGACCCAGCCCATGTTTGGTTCCAACACTGTTAGTCACATAAAAAGCGTTTTAATAAGATAAATTATGATTAATTTAAACGTACGACATATAAGCTGGATAAAGGAAACCGACGAAATTGCATGCCAATTCAGCGAAATATCCGAAGATAAGGTACAAGCCAACCAGTCCAGCAACACCTGCAGCGAAAATAAGAAAAATAAAAATGTTTCATGAAGTCTCGCATGGTAAAAACAATCATGAAATAATTAACTTGACTGATTTAAGAAAGTATTGATAACACACATAACATATATGCACACGGACAAATGTTCAGGGAGTGGGTAGACCGAGTTTCCAAGGGGTGAGAAGCACGGGTTTTTCGTATTCGGCAACGATTTTTTCCGATGTACAAAGACTTTTGGGGACCGTCTTCGTATACACATGTACAAAGATTTTTGGAAAGACAAAAACTGCAAAAAAAGTTCAAAATTTGCAAAAATTTTCGGTGTTTCGCGCCGAAATGAGTAATTGTGTGTTCCATATATCTTTATAATCATAGTTTCCCAAAGTCGAGAATTCAGGGGGAGTGAAATCCCAAAATTTAAGACCACTAAATTTAGAGTTCTAGCCTTTTTTGCAGGTCAAATATGAAAAATGGCTAAAACATCCTATATAGCATATTTAAATGTGAAAAATTACATTGTTTACTACTTTTTGTCCCATTCTGACTAGTTTCGTCACTCTTGTAAGTAAAAAATTTAAGAATTCATCGAAAATTTTGACTTTTCAGATCATTTCAACTCTATTTCAACTAGTTGGCGCGAAGCGCCAAAAATTTTTAAGATCTTCGCTACTTTCGTACCCAAAAATCATTGCAGAAAATGTTTGACAGCTCAAAATCGTCTGACAGTGATCCCAGCCTCGGACCCTAATGTGTAGGAACCCCCTTACCCCTATGGGAATGTGTATTTATAATGTTAGAAATCGCATTTCGAAAAGGAAAATTTCTAATTTTTCGGCGCTTCGCGCCGTTTTAAGCGCCGTTTTAAGACGATTACTATTGATTTTTGCCCTCAGAAACCCAGAAATTAGCTAAAATACACTACCAAAGGTCGAGCAACTCTGTTTTTGCCACACTTAAATTGCTACTATAACATATCGTAGTACCCAAAATTTGTGTGTATAAAATGTACAGACTTTTAGGGACCATCTTTGTACATGTACAAACGGACCCTGTACAAAAAAAACACGGTGGGAAGGGGGTTTCGTAAATGATTAATTATGTTACCTATTTAATGTCAAATTTCGACACTAAATCCGTCTTATCATATTCTTCATGAACATTCATCATACATGTAACGGCTTGAAATTTTGGGTGGCCCCGGCCATATTTAAGGGGAGAAGTAAAGATTTCCGATTTTGGCCAAAAACGGACAAAAAAGGCTTATGACGGCCTAAATTTTTTTCCTCAAAAATCGGGGGAGGAGGGTCACAAATTTTCTGGCCTGGGGGGATGGGGCGACCAACTTTAGGTGGAGAATCCCCCATCCCCGCTTTTACATGTAAGATATTCATGATTAAATTTGCATGAAAACATATAGCAATAAGGGCAATTGAGTAATCTGTAGCATCAAATTACATGAAATAATGAAAGAAAAGTGTCTGGATAAATAAATTGAATAGTCTACTGCGCGAAAAATAATTATGTATCTGAAATAATGGTCCTAGCAATAGGTTTGGTCCAAAATGGCCTGAGGAATATGCTTCTCAAGAGTCCTGTTAGGGAATACTCCCATACCCCCAGTGTGCACTTGTAATATTTGTGTACTCGTACATACAAAAAATAAACTATTTAGTGCAATCTTTCTTTTGGGAGGTGCATCTTAATTTTTAACGGTTAGTAGCAGACATAAAACGGCTCGAAATTTTGGAAGGGGGTCCCCGGCCATGTTTGGGGGGAAGCGTAGATAGCCTCCAATTTTTAGTTAAAAACGGCAAGAAAGACCTAAAATCGGCCCTAAATTTCAATTTTTCCAAAAAAGGGCGGGGGTCAAAAATTTCCTGGCTTAGGGGGATAGGGGGACGGCCGACTTTGGGTGTGGAGATCCCCCATCCCCTCTTACATGTATGGGGATGACCAACTTTGGGTGGGGACTATACCTAGGATGAAAAAATGGGAAAAATTTTTGCGGAAAATGAGGCAAAATAAAGGCCAAAATCAATGATATTTGAAAATGTTCTTCAAAAGTACTTGGAATTAACCAGAAGCGGTGAAATAAAACAGTTTTAGCATTATTTTAGTATTGATGAGAGCTTTTGCGGTCATTTTAGCCAAAAAAACTCAATTTTCGACCCCCGCCTAGCAGTTTTTTTTGTACCAGGTTCGTTTGCACATGTACAAAGATGGTCCCCAAATCTTTGAACGTTTATTTTGCAAATGCAAATTTTTGTGTACTATATAGTACAGTAGCGATTTCAGTGTGGTAAAACGGGGTTTATCGACCTTTGGTAGTGTATTTTAGCTAATTTCTGGGTTTCTGAAGCCAAAAATTACTAAACATTACCTCAAAATGGCGCGAAGCGCCAAAACATTTGACATTTTTCCATTCTAAATTCAAATTCTGCCATTTTAAAGATATATAGGACAAACAATTACTCATTTAGGCGCGAAGCGCCTAAAAGTTTTGGGAATTCTACACCTTTTCACAGTTTTTGTCCTCCCAAAAATCTTTGTACATGTACAAAGACGGTTCTGGAAAGCCTTTGTACATCGTAAAAAATCTTTGCCGAATACAAGAAAAACCGTGCCGCCTAGACGGCTAACCTCCTAGATCGGCCAAACGAAGCATCTATGGTCAGAACGCGAAGTTTGTCATTTAAAAATAGCATGAAAATAGAATTGAAGCTTTAAATTAAAATATTCGAGCTTGCTGAAACGTCGAAAACGGCATGAAAACGTTATATTTTGAAAAAAGATGATGATTAGGGAGTTTTAAATTCTGAAGAGGTATCCAACGTTTTTCTTCAAAATTGGAAATACTGAGAGGAATCAGTAGCAGCCATTCTTATTTTTTATTTATTTTTTATTCTTATTCATTTATTCCGATCCAAAAGCAATAGTAGGCCTCCTGGGTTCACCCAATTTGCTAGAATTTTTTTTGATTCAACATGTTGTCAAAAAGGATAACTATCAAGTTCGTTAACGTGATACACTCCCGGAATTATGGGGTTCGATCAATATCAAAATAAAATCTAAATAAGCGAATCGCCGTAGCGCATGAACCATTGGCAGCAGGCAAAAATTTTTTACACGATTAAAACAAGCATGCTTTTATCTATCGAAGGTTATTGGTCTCAAAATTTTATGTTAACATTAGCCCAAATTACGATGCAATATCGAGGTGTATCCCTTTTTTGTCTCACCATGCATAAACAAGCATACTTTTCAATATACATATATGTATTATACACGGTTTGTTTTTTGTATTCGCCAAAGATTTTTCCGGATGTACAAAGACTTTTCGGGACCGTCTTTGTACATGTAGAAAAAAATTTTCCGAACGAAACCAGTAAAGATGTATGAAATTTTCTAAACTCTCCTGCGCTTTGCGTCAGAATAAGTTATGGGTAGGCACATAATAATTTGTTCTGTATGTTTTATAATAGTAAAAATTAGATTTGAAAGCCAAACATGTCAACATTTTCGGCGCTGTTAACTGTTTTATTTCTTCTTACAAAGCTTTAGCATTGAGAGTTCAAATCGGCCAAAAAATTTCAGTGCTTCCCAAGCTAACACTGATTTAACTATTTAAAAAATTGTTGTCTTGTCTGATGCAAGTCTAAACTTCATTAGAATGTCACTGGAATGGAAAGATGAAAAAATATAGTTTTGAACCACTTTTAGTAATTTTCTGTTTTGCCACCAGAAAGCGTAAAAATGATGTTCCAGCTTGTATTGGCGCATCCCACAAATTCAGCAACCCATAAATTTCCACCGTGCTCGCACAAGCATTTTCTATTTACAAAATGTACAAAGACTTGGGTACAGTCTTTGTAGATGTACAAACAAACCTAGTACAGAACAAAAAATAGTGGCTACATCTATTAGGATAATTTAATTTAAACTTTTTTGGAAAACAAATTTCACTCAAAAGGCTGTAAAAGTGCCAATTTTTTCGCGCTTGGGCCAAAATGATGAAAAATACTTCAAAATTAAAAGATTTTACGACAAAGGCATTCGATTTTTCCATCTTTCAGTGCTTAACCTTAAAACAAATTTTTCGGCCAAGGGGAAGGGCGGCCGCCCCCTTAAATACGGCCCTTCAGGTCCGTAACCAGCAATCGTCCAAGGCGGGGAGATGGACCAAAGATAAAATGGTTCATCTTTGAAACATCGTTGGCATCGATAGTAACGCCGCCTTTCCGACACTTTTCAGCATGCTCTTTATCCGTTAAGACCAACAAATTCAAACTTTTCGACAACAATTCTCTGCTCTCACCAATGTGCACATTGCAAACTTTTTTGGTCCCGTGCAAAGAAAAATTTGGGCAATTTTTGCACGGTGCAAAGAAAAATCTGAGAACAAGTGATGCAAGAGAAGTTGATTCTTGAACAATTAGGTGACTTTAAATGATCATACATATATCCAAAAATTTCGGCGCTTCGCGCCGGTACCTCGAGACTTAACTTTCTTCCAATTAGCGACTACATCTTTATAAATTTTTTTATCACTATTTCTACTTATTCTACGTTACACATTCCATTACTAAATTAATATTTTATTTGCTTCAACAAAAACACATCGCGGAAAAAGAGAATACGTTAAAAATAGAAAGACAAAACATAGATTTAGCGTAGCTTTTCTTTATTTTGAAATAATTCACTAAACTTTGGACATTTGGCGAATGCCGACTGAACAATATAAAAATGCATTTAACAAACACTTTTATAAATGGAAATTAAAAATGTTTTTAGCACTTTATTTCAATTGTCCTATTTTACATACTTTTTTTGATCTTTATGCAGTAAATAAGTGAGTACTACCAGCCCAACAATTATTACTGAGGGTTTAATATCACAGCAGCAGTACCTCCAAGTTGTTAAAAATCGTACCATTAACATTTTCAAATTTTAATCAGATCTCATCAAATTGAGATAATCAAAAACTAGTTTTATTTTCAACGTTAGACTCGCTCATAAAATTATAAACTGTTATTTTTAAACTTTACAATTGAAATAGAAAATAGGCAAGAGCTATGTTTGTCTGTGGAAACGACTAAAAACTAGCGTTTTTATAATTTTAACATTCAATTCAAGTAGAAATAATAAAAAATGCAACAGATTTGTGGCTGCAGGAAGTAAACAGCCACTTTCTACATACATAAATGTCAACATGATGTGAAACACATTATAGTTAATACAGTATTTAATCCTACTGCGCGAAGCGCGGAAAATCATTGTGTACATATGCATAGTACAAAAAACTTTTCGGTCGCGCAAGAGGATTTTGGGAAGTCTTTTGCACGGTGCAAAGAGGCCCGTGCAAAAAGAAGAAAAACTGGCTCTCACTACAGGCTCTGAAAAATCTCGTTTGTAGTAGTGGTTCAGGCATAATTTCAAAAAATTAAATCCGTTTAAAATTTTTGAATTTTTTTCCAATTTTAGAAAATCCTTTTTTTATCAGCGGTTAAGATATAATCTCACAAAATACTTTTGAAAAACCTCTTTCTAGTAGCGGTTAATGCATACTTTCAAGAAATACTTGACATATCTCAATCGATTTTGGGATAGCATATATTGCTGGAAAAATTCCGAATTTATTGAACAAAATCTGACTCTTTATTCGAACTTTCGAATCAACTCGGTCACTTACGATATTTTGATGAATTCTATTTTTCCTGAATTTTTAATTTAATTTTATTTCTATTAATCTATTTTTAGGAATCTTTTAAGCACACTATGAATTATTCGTATAAAACATGGTAAATAATAGGCATTTTCGCAGATAAAATTAAGAGTGAAATTAAATTTAATCGCCTCCCTTCGTCTAAAGTGCCATTTTGAGAGGCTGAAAATTAAAAATGGCAAAAGACAGACGTTAGGGCCGCTGTTTACTAAATGACCCATTCCCTCGATTTCACCCTGCCCTCCCCCTTCTGGCCACCCCTGCCTTGCTCATGTATGGTATAGGTACATGGAAAATTAGACATTTAGATAGGTATATAGCTGATTAACCAAAAATTCTCGAAGCACACCTATGATTCGGAGCACACCTATGATATAATTTCTTGAATGAGTGCTCTAATCAGCAAAACTTATGCTCTGTACTGTAGTATATGTATTAAGGATGCAACGGGTAGTGAATTTCGGTGTATTCGGGTCCGGGTTAGGGTTCGGGTAGTTCACTTAAGTTTATTTGGGTTCAGATTTGGGTAGACAAGTACAGTTCATTCGGGTCCGGGTTCGAGTATCCAAATAAATACCCGATAGGGTTCGAGTTCGGGTAGCTCAGTAAACATATACGCATTATAAACTAATTTATGTAATAGTTTGTGTCTCTGGTTTTAGTGCACCTTGTATTACAATGTCGATATCAATTTTACACAGTTGTTCAGCGGCTACTTGGTGTACATATGGGGGCTTGGGTGGTGTTTTCTTGTCCACCAGTAAGAGAAAATATAAAATCTATTGTTTACTCCACATTTTGAGGCCATCGAAGGTAGATAAAGCCTAAAATTTTAGGTCTTCCATTCCCATCTGACCCCAGGTTGAAGTGACCCTGCAAACTATCCGCCCTGTGCAACTATGGTGTCTTCTATTCGTATTGAATGCCAAAACTGTTTTTACGACTTTTAGTAGTGCAATGTAGCAATTTCTGGGTCTCTGACAATAAAAAAGCAATAACTTGTCAATACAGCGCGAAGCGCTGTAAAATTTTTCATATCTTTAGCGTTTTCAGTTTGAATTTGAGGTTTTTGATGAAAAAATACTTCAGAAATCAGAAGATTGAATTTGCCAAGGCGCAAAACAATTTTTTCATTCTCATCTTCTGAAACAAAGCCTTGAGGTTTCGTAGAGACGAATGAGGCACAAAATTGCAAAACTAATTAATTTGCATATCTTGCTTGAGCTTTGCGTGCCACTTTGACTTAAATACTTTGTGCTACTATTAAAAAATCTATCATATATTGTTCGTGTCTCGCATCAAGCGTCTTTCTCATTCTGTGATATATTTTACATATATTCTTAACAAGACAATTTTTCTGGCAATTATTTAAGTTATTACTAGCCAGCCGCCGTAAATTAATTGATTCGCTAAAACAAATACGTACACGGGCGAACGCACAATTTTTAAAGGTGGGAGAGCTGGACGACCCATAAATTGGTGATTATATATTTTGGGATATGTTCGGTGGTATGCAAAAATAACGTAAGTTTCCAGACATGCACATCCAATTAAGCTCATATTTTCTAACTTTTAAAAAAAGTTAGATTTTCTCTCCATAGGCTATTAAAAAATGACGTTTGTTTGGCCGCGCCTGAGCCAGACTTATAGAAAATAAAAATCTAAGGCGCGAAAATTTTGATATTTTCCGATAAAAAGATAATTTTCATTATTTTCCATGCATCGTCTTACCTTTCCAAAATTATTTTTGCGCTAAGGGGGGGGGCGCCCCAAGCCTCCATGAGTATGCCTATGCATGCCAAAATACTGCAAAAGCAGTGCCTAGGATCATTTTGAGATTAGAGCCAATAATAATTCCCACTGCAAAGTTTGCTCAGTTTATTCTGCATAAATAAATCGCTTGTTCACTAACAAAAAGCTGTTTTTTGTGAAGCTCAACTTGATAGAAACAGGTTGTATTAATGAATAATGAAGCAGTTTTCAAAGCGAAATTTCATTACACAATCAGTTTGCGAAAAGATAGATTTAAAAAGTTAAGGTGGGAAGATTGAAAGAGGAAAAAACCGGCGCGAAGTGCCGAAAATTTTCGAACTTTTGACATAAAATTGCAACTTTTTCGCGCTCAAAAATACCCGAATAAAGCCGAATAAATCGTTAAAACATTCGGCTCCGGGTTAAGGTAGTCAAAATAAATTTATTCAGGTTCGGGTTCGGGTAGTCGAGTTCAGTTTGTTCAGGTTCGGGTCAGTGTTTTTTTTTGTACAAGGTCCGTTTGTACATGTACAAAGATGGTCCCTAAAAGTCTTTGTACATTTCGTACACACAAATTTTTGAGTACTATTATATGGTACAGTAGCGATTTTAGTGTGGCAAAAAAAGAGTTATTCGACCTTTGGTTACGTATTTTAGTAATTTCTAGGTTTCTGAGGGCAAAAATCAGTAATAATCGTCTCAGAACGGCGCGAAGCGCAAAAAATTTGACATTTTTCCTTTCAAGATGCAATTTCTGAAATCGTAAAGATATATAGAACACACAATTGCTCATTTCGGCGCGGAGCGCCGAGAATTTTTGCGAATTTCGAACCTTTTTTTGCAGTTTTCGTCTTCCAAAAAATCTTTGTACATGTACAAAGACGGTCCCCATCGGGTTCGGGTTCTAGTACCCATTGCATCCCTCTGGTCTAAAAAACCACTTTTTGCATTTTTTGCATGTATGCACTGCAGAACCAACCCAATCTTTAAAATTATATAATCAGAGCAATCTCCTGTCAGAGCCCTATCTTACGCCACTTAGTTATATTCCCAAATTTCTTTTGTCTTACAGAAAAAATCGATCAAAGTCAAAAAAACCAGCAAAATTGAATTGAAAGCTAAAAAACCAAGCAACCTAAAAAAACAGCCCTAAAAAGCTATGCTACAGTGGTCGCCATGAAAGATGACGCGCCATCACCCCTCAGAATTATAATGGGTGGTGCGTCGCGAGTGCCGCGTTACGTCAATCATGCGCCATCATCTTTTTCTATTCAGCGCCATTAACCTCCATCATCCCGTGGGGATGCGGACGGCGCAATTTAGCTATTAATAGCGCCAACAAGGAAGCGCGCACGTGAATGCTGGCGCGCTTCCTTCTTGTTGGTGCTATTAATAGCTAAATTGCGCCGTCCGCATCGCCAAATTAACGGGATGATGGAGGTTAATGGCGCTGAATAGAAAAAGAGATAATGGCGCATGATGGACGTAACGCGCGCTTGCGACGCACCATCCATTATAATTCTGAGGGTGATGGCGCGTCATCTTTCATGGCGACCACTGTACATGCATAATTTGCAGCAGAAATATGTCAACTGGACTTACGTAAGCATATTTTGAAAAAAATTTCTTTTTCTACCGATAATTTCTCCTATTACATCATATAATAAAAAAATCCATAATTTTGTCAAAGCTATACATATTAAGAGCTCTCTAATTTTTGCAAAATAAAATTTTCAACTCGCAGAAACAAATCTAGATAAGGTTCTTATATATCCCCTACAAGAAACATGATAACTGAAGCACTCCAATGAAAACCATATACTTAGAATGGATTTTTTTAGGTTACAGTAGTTTTTTAGGTCACAATTGCACTTTTTTGGGATTTTTGGTGAGAATTTCTATTCATCCAGGAAAATGAATATCAGGCATCACGTAAGACTTTAAGACTTCAAGAGGAACATTCCTACCAAACCAAGTAAGCGGCGCTAATTTTTTAGATTACAAGTGGTTTTTTATTAGGTTTGACTTTGAAGGTATGCTGTAGCTCAATGGATAGAATATGAGTGCTAATTTTTTTTTGAGAAGAGCCTGCATAGGGATATAACGTGAAAACCTAAGAGATTCATACAAATATGAATACGGGTAGAATTACCGACTCTGAAACATGCATGAAAAACGCGCAAAAAAGAGAGATTTTTCGGAACTTTTCGGCAAATTCATATCTCAAGTTTCTGAATTATCCGAAAAGAAATCAGGCCTCAGTTGTGATCTACATGATTTAGTTCTTTCAATAGTATTATATCATAGGTCATTTCCTCTTACTTACTGAGAAAAGAAATATTTTTAACTCCTAAATCCACTGGTTTTTTTAGAAGCCAATACCCTAGGCGCGCAAGGTCAAACTTTAAGGAGGGGGGGTGAAAACCGGAAATTGCTAGATAGCTATGTGCTCAAAACGGCTCTATAGCCCTTTTGGGGTCAGAAAATTAGCTATATAGCTTTTTTGGTCCATCTCAGAAAACTAGCTATATAGCCTTTTTGGATTCACAAAACATAGCTACATAGCCTTTTTGGACTACAAATAGCGGCATTCGTGTAGCTGGTTCACATACTTATTAACATAGTCATATTATAAGGGCATATGTGTGCGGTCGATAGCATCTGAGGAAACGAGAGAAAGTTGCTGGCAGTCGGATTCGAAACGTGGACCCCTTGCTCTAAAGTCCAGAACCATAACCAATCGACTAACGCTGGTTAATTTCGATAAAGATTGCAAGGTATTCATGGTGTTTTGCTGGTTTACCAGCTGATTAGGCTTAGGCTTAGTATCATGGACTGACCAAATGTTGGTGCCAGCGTAAAATAAGCCTGAGTAATGGGATGCGACGAGCGGAGCGAGCGACGCGAGTTGCATCCCATTACTCAGGCTTATTTTAAACGCTGGCACCAACATTTTGGTCAGTCACATGAATCTACTGGAAAAAATCTGATGACTGCCTTATTTGTTTTTGACTTGACTCAAATGAAACCAATTAGGTGGCAGCTTTCACCGGATACTACTTGCTGTATACGTACCTATAACGTGGCTATCTTAATACATATGTGAACCAGCTACATCAATGCCCAAATAGCTATTAATCCCTTTGTGGAGTCGAGAAAATAGCTATATATCCTTTTGAAACTCAGAAAAGACAACTAAATAGCATTTTTGAGCTCAAAAAGAGAATATGTATATCTAGTTTTCTAAGCCCAGGCTGCATAGCTAACTTTCTGAGCCCAAAAAGGCTAAAGAGCAATGGTTTTTCGGCCAAAATCGCTGCATAGCTATCAGTTTTTCGAAGCTCAGGGGGTAATGCCCCCTAAAACCCCATGCTCGTATATGGCCAGCACCATGCCTGTATTCAGAGGGGCGGGGGCGGCCCTCCCCAGGAAATAAAAAAATAATTATTTGAAACTCACAAGGGTCCCACAAAGGGTAAAATGGAAAATTCTCAAAGTAGGTCTAAAACACCACCAGAACAGGTTTGCAGCGTACTTTTGAGCTAGTAAACTCAACAGATCCAGATCCAGATAAAAATATTTTTTGTGCAGCACTTTGTATTGCTAAAAAGGAGGGCGTAAAGCCCCCGAGCCGACCGGCGCTTAGCGCCGGACTCATCCTTCATATATAGTTTTTGTCTTCTAGCCCGCCCAGAAACGCCAAAATTTGAGTTAGGCATGTACTAAAACATGTCAAATTTTTTCGGCGCTTCCGAATTATTCATTTTCTGTAATGTTTTGCTTTGTAAATGACACAGATTGATTGCAAAGACAGATGTTAGGAAATTACTCGTCGATTGATTGATGAGAAATCAGTTGTGTAGATTGTTTAAACGATAGATTTGTGTGATATGAGTATGGAATGGAGCAGAGGCGTAGCCAGGATTTTGGTTCGGGGGGGCATGAACAAAAAATTTTTAAGACTACTTTTGCATTGAATGCCAGTAACGTTATGTATAGTAAAACTGAATATTTCGACCTTCAGTAGTGTAGCCTGGCAAATTTATGGGTTTCTGACTATCAAAAGTACAAAAAGTGTAAAGCGGCGCGAAGCGCCAAAAATTTTTGGAATTTCTACCGTTTTCATGTAGGATTTACGGCCTTTCTATTGACAAACAGTTCAAAATTCATAAATGGCGCAAAGTGCCACAAAATTTAGTCATTTTTTTACCGCCCTTAACATTTTGTAGCTCTGTGGATACTGATAGTCTGACAGAGCAGAAAATTATCAAATTTGTACAAATTAGTTTTGACAGGCAAGCTTCTAACAAGAAAACTGCGAATTACTAACTTTGCCTTAAGATATTTGGAGTGATTCAGGCTTTTAAACGCAATCTTGGAGCTTTACAAAAAGAAAGAAAAGTTACTGGCGGCGCTATGCGCCGGAAAATTTTGACGTTTTTGCACTTTAAACTCAATTTATACCGCTTAAATCATACAAAACAGACGAATTAATGCCGGCGCGAAACGCCGGAAATTTTTAGAAATTCCTAAACCTTTTACTTGGCTTGTTCTCCCTAAAATCTCGCTGCACATGTGCAACGAGATTTTACGGCTGCGGGGGGGGTCTGGGGCGGCGCGCTTAAGTGTTCCCAGCGGGGTCCGGGGCAGAGTCCCCGAAAATTTTGTAAAAAAGCATTTTAATGATAATTAGTACCGTTAAAATTTTCGCAAAATCGGCCAAATCTCGGTTCTGAAGCAAGCCCAAAAACACTTTAAATTGATGAACCCCTACATTGCACAAAACTTCTGAGCTGAAATGCGTTTTTCGACCTCTGCTAATTACATGGCGCAGCAACGGGTCGCTGCCAATGAGATATAGAAGGATGTATCGATGAAAATTTTGTTCTTACCGTTTTTGGGCCCATTTGTGGCCTTCTTATTAACAAAATGCAGTTCAGAGAACAAGAAATGCGCAAAAACACAAGGAAATTTGGCCATTCCTTTCATTTGAAATAGGATTATGTGTCATTGTAAAGAAAGACAAACAAAACAAAGAATAGACAAAGTGGTACACAAAAGACAAACAAAGCAGAGAATAGACAAACTAAACAAACTAATACACAATCATTTTCGCACATTTACTATTATGCTCAAGGTGCATGCGCAGTTTCATTCAATGAACAAATAGTGCATTAAATTACTGAAGTGATGTGAAGTGCTGGATTATTTTAGCTGATTCAAGCTTTGAAATTCATTGGATCTATATAGCAATAAATAATAATGAATCGGCGCGAAGCGCCGGAAAATTTTGACGTTTTAGCCTTTTTGAACTCAGTTTTCTGGACATACATTATTGCAACAGAAAAATCAGCAATATTTCTGAAAATTTCGGGGGACATGTGCCCCCAATGCCCCCCTGGCTACGCCTATGGAATGGAGTAAAAAATTTCGAAATTTCTTCTTAAAAAAATTTTTTCCACCATTGCATAGAGCTCGTTGAGATACGCTCAAAAATGCCATTATTTTTGCCCATTTCGTAATGGTTCTCGAGATATTTGACCAAAACATTTTCGGCCCACCCCGAAATAAAATCCTGGATACGGACCTGGCCAGCACTATACAGCGCAATGCGAAATACCTAAAACTAGGTAGAAACGCGGAATCTTCGTTTTCTGCTCGACAGAAGCCAATAAATCGTTGAATGCGTTCGGCTCAGATAATTTCTTCTCAAAACCACCTCTCAACTGATTCAGCTTGTCGGAATTCATTTTGCCAATTTCTGTAAAAAACGATACTCGAATTCGTAGTAGTTTACTTTCATACATTGACTCGGCCAGACATGCACAACATGGAAATTCTAGTGAGAGTGAAATTTTAAAGTGCCTTTCTTGGGCTCAAAAATGGTGGATATGCATCAAAAACAGCGTTTGTGGCGTTTATGATGGTGCTCTATTTTTATACAGCACAAAAACATGAAAAAATTTCGGAAAAACAAAATGTTCGAATAAATTGAACAGAATATAGTCAAAAAACGAATTTATGGCGCGAAGTGCCGAAAAATTCGACGCCTTTGAGCAAATACAGTCAAACCCCTGAGGGGACCAGTGGGTTTCGTGCTCACTTACCGAGTTTGATCATTAATCAAGATGACAATTACTAATTTTCATCTGTAAACAGAGCGCTGTTATAATTAAATGTCCTATAATAGGGCAAGACATTACTGTGTCTCCATAAATATTAAGTATTTTGACATTCATTGTGCATAGAAACGTGTATAATACCCAAATAATACGATATTTACTAACTGCTTTACATGACAAAAAATGAAGTACCTACGCTGTCGTCTAATCATGTGTTTTAGTCAAGTGTTTACTTTACTAATTGGCATCATAAGCACACGGTCACATAGCCACGATCACACCTGGGCGTGGGGGTTTGGGGTGGTATGCATCCCCCAAGAAACCAAAATACCCCCAGAAATCAAAATACTCCCCCAGAATTCAATTTTTGAAAATTTTTTTCGTTTTTTTTTCGCAATTTTTGATGCCAATGGATAGTGTAACGTCGAAAAATGGTAAAATTTTCGCCATACCACCATTTCGAAGGCCATTTTTTACCTTAAAAAATCTTGCACCCCCAGAATTTTCTTGCTGCCCACGTATGGCCACGATCTTATGTAGCCGTGTTTATTATCCGTTTACCGAGTGCAAATTAAGTGAGTTTTTTGCCATTATAAAGCATAGCGATTTGGCAGGTACCGAAAGAAAAGGGTTTTATTAAACGAGAGCGTCTGCTATCCGAGTGTTTATTATCGAGATTAGATAGCTAAAAACGCTTAAATCCGCACTATTCCTGCGAATTTTTGAAAAGTTTTGGAAAATCACGAATCCAATGAAGGGGAATTAAAAAATTTCAGAGGGACGGGGATAAAAACTTTTCTGGGAAGAGGTGAATCCCCAAACCCCAGCCAAGATAATACATATAATGGTCTCTACCTACATATCATAAGCTTGAATAGTGAGATAAAACGAGCGGAGTGAGTCATGCCAGCTGAATCTCACTACAGGCTTAGATTATGTCAGACACCATTAGGAGTCCCCGAGCTATCTGGTGCCTAAAGCTTAAACAGTTGACCTTATATCCCCATTTTTATTAACATTTTGGCAGCAATGACATAAAAATTTAAAAGTTTAAGCAAAATTAGAATTTAAATAATTGAAGAACTACTGCTTATCTGTATAAGCATCAACTGCAAAATATCCAATCTATTGAATGGAGCAGTCGCTCATTATTTCTCTTCGTATGCCACACCAAGTATGTGTCATGCAATAATATTTTCCTTGTCTGACCCCGGCCGGCCCCGGCCGGGGATTTTTTTCAGCCCCGGTACCGCCCCGGCCAAAAAAGTCGCCCCGGTCGATCACTGATGCCCATACTCAAAAATCTCAGCCCCTAGCTTACAATTGCCATGCCTGCTGCAAGACACGGCGCTTTTATTCAGCCACCTCAATAGCCCACACTTTTCTGAGTTCGATAAATTTTCCTATTTCCTAATATTTTCTTGCGAGCCAGTGCATTTTTTGATTAAAATCTGGTAACGTCCGAGCATTGAAGAGAAAGATACGTTGCAGTCGCAATGAATGATCAATTTTAATGTTGGATTTCAATATTAGCTGAATAAAATTGTTGCTCTTTAGTTGTTTCGTGTCTTGGGAGCTGTTGGTAGTATTCCCAGCTACTGTATGTAGGTATCTCTAGTTGTCATTTCCACAAAAAACTCAATAAAACCCCAATAAAACTAGAGCTGCACACTCTGCAAATTTTACTACCCGGGTACCCGGCTATTTCATTACCCGGGTACCGGAGTAATTCGGGTACCCGGGTATACCCGGGTAGGACCTTAGAGAATGCATTGAACATCGTTTATTTACGGTTGACAGTGAGGTCTAGGGCAAAGTGATATTTAAGCAGTAAAATTATTGAAAAATTAATGTAAGATTAAATAGAATCAAGGCTTTAATCTGAAGAATTCGTATGCATTTAATGAAATTTAAGTCATTTTCATAATTCAAAGCAAAAAATTGTGAAGCAGGTTTTGTATCTTCATAACGTCATTAAAACATTTGAAGGAGGAAAACACACTGACGAAAAGCAATTTTGAAATCAACCGGAAATGAAAATTTATTCAAAAACAAGTCCAAGTCTATCTGGTGCAGACTGCAGAGACGTAATCAGAATTTTGGTTTGGGGGGCATAAACGTTTTCATGTAGAATTTACGGCCTTTCTATTGACAAACAGTTCGGAATTCATAAGAGGCGCAAAATGCCAAAAAATTTAGTTATTTTTTTCACCCGTGACAGTTTGTAGCTCTGTGAATACTAATAATCTGAGATGCAGAAAATTACCAATTTGTACAAAACAGTTTGACAATTCAAGCTTCTAACAAGAAAACTGCGAATTACTAACTTTGAAGACATTTTGAGTGATTCAGGCTTTTAAACGCAATGCTGGAGCTTTACAAGAAGAAAGAACAGTAACTGGCGGCGCTATGCGCCGGAAAATTTTGACGTTTTTGCACATTAAACTCAATTCATACCGCTTAAATCATACAAAACAGACAAATTAATGCCGGCGCGAAACGCCGGAAATTTTTAGAAATTCTTGACCCTTTTACCTGGCTTGTTCTCCCAAAAATCATTTTGCACATGTACAACGAGATTTTATGGCTGCGGGACGTCTGAGGTGGCGAGCGGGATCCGGGGCAGAGTCCCGGAAAATTTTGTAAAAAAGCATTTTAATGTTAAATAGTAAGGTTAAAATTTTCGCAAAATCGGCCAAATCTCGGTTCGGAAGCAAGCCCAAAAACACTTAAATTGATGAACTCCTACGTTGCACAAACTGATCTGAAATGCGCTTTTCGACCTCTGCTGGGTACATAGCGCAGCAACGGGTCGCTGCCAATTAGATATAGAAAGATGTATCCATGAAAATTTTGTTCTTACTGTTTTCAGGCCCATTTGTAGCCTTCTAATTAACAAAATGCAGTTCATAGAACAAGAAATGCGCAAAAACATAAGAAAATTTGGCCATTCCTTCCAATTAAAATAGGATTATGTGTCCTTGTAAAGAAAGATGAATGAAACAAAGAATAGACAAACTGTTACACAAAAGACAAACAAAGCAGAGAATAGACAAACTCGTTCACAATCATTTTCGCACTTTTACTATCATGCTCAATAAGCATGCGCAGTTTTATTCAATGAACAAATAGTGCATTAAATTACTAAAGTGATGTGAAGTGCTGGATTATTTTAGCTGATTCAAACTTTTAAATTTGTTGGATCTATATTGCAATAAATAATAACTCGGTGCGGAAAATTTTGAAGTTTTTGCTTTTTTGACTTAGTTTTCTTGACATAAATTATTGCAACGAAAAAATCAACAATATTTCTGAAAAATTTCGGGGGGGCAGGTACCCCCAATGCCCCCCTGGCTACGCCTATGGCTGACTGCATTTGGAACATCGATAGGCTTTGAACCAGGTCTAACTAAAACAGTTGCGCGCACGATGTGAATAAAAGTTGCAGTTTAAATTTATGTAATGGTCACAGAAGTGAATGAATTATAAAAAAGCGTCGCTAACAGATAATTTTTTGTTTAATTTTGTTTACAATGAAGAAAAAGAATTCGGCATAAATAAAATAATGTAACAAAAGAGCTGAATAATGAAATATGCCTAGACCGTATGCGCGATATATTGTGATAATAGGAAATATTAACAGACTCGCTTATTTAACATTTTACGGTTGCTTATATCAAATCACATGTACATTGTGATTCAGTCGCACTTTAGAAGCAATATGTTTCTAGGTTTCTAATTCAATTCTTAGCACATATTGCATAACTGCAGTGCTAATTTTCCATTTTATATTAGGGGATTCGGGTACCCGGGTATACCCGGGTACTCGGGTACCCGTTCGGGTACCCGCGGGCAGCTCTAAATAAAACCCAAAAAATTAAAAAAACCCAAACCCAAAATTCTAAATTTTCAAACCTGGGTTCCATGCTTGGGTTCCAGAGTATTGCTCACCTAAGAACCCCTCTGCTTTTCCAGCCAAGATTCACAAAAAAATTTCGGCTCATAATTATAATTAAAGCCAAGCATATTTAGTCCCAAGCGCGCGGATTAGACACTCCATGGGCATTCGTGTAGCTGGTTCACATATGTATTAACATAGTCATATTATAACGGCATATGTGTGCGGTCGATAGCATCTGAGGAAACGAGAGAAAGTTGCTGGCAGTCGGATCCGAAACGTGGACCCCTTGCTCTAAAGTCCAGAACCATAACCAATCGACTAACGCTGGTTAATTTCGATAAAGATTGCAAGCTATTCGTGATGTTTTGCTGGTTTACCAGCTGATTAGGCTTAGGGGCAATCGTGTAGCTGGTTCACATATGTATTAATATAGTCATATTATAAGGGCGTATGTGTGCGGTCGATGGCATCTGAGGAAAGAGAAAGTTGCTGGCAGTCGGATTCGAAACGTGGACCCCTTGCTCTAAAGTCCAGAACCATAACCAATCGACTAACGATGGTTAATTTCGATAAAGATTGCAAGGTATTCGTGATGTTTTGCTGGTTTACCAGCTGATTAGGCATAGGCTTAGTATCATGGACTGACCAAAATGTTGGTGCCAGCGTTTAAAATAAGCCTGAGTAATGGGATGCGACGCGAGTTGCATCCCATTACTTAGGCTCATTTTAAACACTGGCACCAACATTTTGGTCAGTCACATGAATCTACTGGAAAAATCTGAAGACTGCCTTATTTGTTTTCGACTTGACTCAAATCGAACCAGTTAGGTGGCAGCTTTCACCGGATACTACTTGCTGTATAAGTACCTATAACATGGCTATCTTAATACATATGTGAACCAGCTACACCAAAAGCGGATTAGGCTTAGTATCATGGACTGACCAAAATGTTGGTGCCAGCGTTTAAAATAAGCCTGAGTAATGGGATGCGACGAGCGGAGCGAGCGAAGCGAGCGACGCGAGTTGCATCCCATTGCTTAGGCTTATTTTAAACGCTGGCACCAACATTTTGGTCAGTCACATGAATCTACTGGAAAAATCTGATGACTGCCTTATTTGTTTTCGACTTGACTCAAATCAAATCAGTTAGGTGGCAGCTTTCACCGGATAATACTCGCTGTATACGTACTTATAACATGGCTATCTTAATACATATGTGAACCAGGTACACCAATGCCCACTCCATGTTCATTGTTCAGTCTAATATTTTTCAAAATTTCTAACATTTGTCATTTTTGCCAAAAATCCTGTTTTTACTGTATTTTGAGTTTAAATCTTTAACTTGCATGCAGGGCCGTGCTTAGGGGTTTAGCGGCCCTGGGCGAAACTTATTTTGGCGGCCCCCATATTTTTAAAACTGGTATTATATGCATTATAATTATCATTTATGTATCTCCTTTACATATGTATCTAGATCGCAGTTAGCATCCTACTGTAAGTTTACTAACAAAATATTGTGCCACATTATTTTAAGTAGGTGTCGTACGTTTTTCTCAAATAATTCACCTATTTCGTGAATGATGACGTGCCTTACTACAAATTAACTTTCGTAGCTTTCTGAGCGGCAAACTGGTCAATCAATTGCGAAAGATCTAACGAAAATGATAAATCATTTTCAATTGAAAAAATCGCTTGTGCACTTAGACGAGAATTGTCATAGTTGACCGCAAATATGTCTTTATTAATTAAAGAATAATTGAAAAGTTGAAAATTGAAAAGCCCCTAATTTTCCAATGTTTGCATGCACATAAAATTAAATAATATAAAACAAGACAGAAGCTTCTCTTTGTTAGAAAAAATTTGATTAAATTTATAACCGAAAACTGCAAACCCGAAAGAATAATAGAATTTATCATGTCAATCATCAAATATTGACGAACTTTTGCAACAGAAAAATTCAGTTTTGAGGAAGTTTAACGACTATAATAGTTCAGCAGTACTGCGTAAAAAGACACATAACGGGGATGCTGTTTAACTTTGCATATGGTTTGCAATAACGTGTCAACACTAAAAACGTAGGTACGTAAAAGTGCGTTTTCTATAAATTATATTTAAGCATCACTTCTATTTTGTTTCGAAGTAACGACGATTAATCATGTACAAAAGTTTTTGCTCAAAAGAATCGCGTCTTAATTTAGCAGATTGACATTCTGAAAATGAAGTTTCCGAATTTTTGATTAAATAAATATATTAAATAATTTTAGATCATTTTTCATGGTGTTCAACAGAAATAAGCAGAATCTATTACAAAACAAAAACATCTAAAAGTGTAACGAGAAAATTGAAAACGTCTGAAACATCGCAAATCTTAACTCTTATATTAGTTTTGCAGGGATAAACGCAGATAAAGACAAACATGGAGAATAAGAAAGTTTATCGAAAATGATTGATATTTTGCATTGCACAGTCATTATTAATATTAGCTTATTAAAGTTAGATTGAGCACAAACAAAAAGGAGTTTCATTTCATGGCTTGCTATTGCAACTTTTTAATCAGAAATGCTGAATTTCAAAATAACAAAATATGATTTGAATTTATTGAAGACAATCATAAGATAGGATTTTTGTTTGCATTTCATAAACTTTCTACATCAGGGTAACTGACAACGTTTAATGTCTATACGAATTAACTTATTCTTATTAAACAAGGTTAAAATCAATAAAACAAAATGAAAATTGTTCATCAAATCTAAGATTTTCGGAATATGTAAAGCTTCACAGAAAATCAGGTGCATAGAGAGAAATACTGTAATATCAAATGAGCTTTTTCGATAGAAACAGATTAGAACAATACTGTAATAAGCCTACATCCGTATGAGCAACTACATTGCAGTACCGCGCACGACTCAGACAGACTGTCACTTATAAAATGCACCGATGGATTTTCGTCTGTTTCTGGACACGATTGCTAATTTGAATTGAACTTTTGTTTAGGCAAGCATATCATTTAAGGCAAAAATGCTGCCTTGTTCTCAAAACGCTATTTCTCCATGTACGCTACAAATGCATGAGTATCGATGACATACACGCTGTACGTGTTTTACGTACATACTTATATTTATTACAGTAAACGGAACGGAAATCTTGAGATCAAAGATTGCTTAGTCAGCATTCCCTTAAAAATGCAAAGAAAGATTTTGAACTGCTGTGTTTGCATTAGTATGGCGAAAAATCGATCCTGTTGAACGATGTATCTAATTATTGTATGAGGGCCGCCAAAAAATGAATTCTATATGGCACGTACTACAACTTTTTTAGCGGCCCTGTGCGGCCGCACAGTTCGCACCCCCTAAGCACAGCTATGCTTGCATGATGAAAACAGGCGCTGAAAGGCGTTTAAAATTTTTAAGATTTTTAGAAATTTTATAATCTTTTTGCATGCTCGATCCAAAGAGCGTATGGGGAAAAAATACACTACAGTATCGCAGAAAAGTATAGTAAATTACTCGGTAGTATGACTTAATTTACATAAGTGGATCATTCCAATGCAAAAAACATAAGAAAATTCATTCCTAACTTATCTATAATCTGTTTCATAAGTTTACGATTTTCTTCCTTAAAAAATTTTCATTATAATCTGTTTCATTCCGAAAGAGCAATTTTAATTTATGGTTTATTACTGTAGTAGAAGATTTTCGGTTCAGGTCGTTGCCACAGTTCGTAAGAAAAGAAGAAAAGTTTAAAGTTTAAAGCAACTTGCTGCTACGGGAGCATAATTGAAGAAGTCGTTAGCAAGCGAAAAAGTAATACTGTAATAAGACGCAAAAATGGGCCGTTCAGAACGGTCTAGGACATTTGAGCGCGGCCGCTTTGGCGCGACCATTCTGGCGCAGCTGTTTTGGTGCAGATATTTTAGCGCAAGGACAGTTTGACGCAAAAATGTTTTAGCGCTGTAGATAGTGTATCTACACGTGCCATGACTTGTACGGCCTTTGCGTACATTAGTGCGCCAATTCCGACCATCCGGTCGTTTGGTTCCACTTTGGCGATCCAGCCATATTTTCAGATCGATGATATGACATGCGGAGGCATTCCGACCACGCAGTGTCAATTGGTTGGACTCTTGTCGCTAGGTGTCACGAGGGATACTATGATGCGACCTTTTTACTGTGGAACCCTCCTACAAGTCCCCTATCACTTTTTACATTTAAAACATAGGCGACATGACCGCTATTCACGTTGAGCCTGTGCAGAGACCGGAAAAATCCATGCGCAAGTAGCGCCAATTTCTTATAAATAACATTTCTTTCTATTTCTCTTCATATACTACTGTGGGCCAATCCCCCTTAGGATGATTGGTCTGATTAGTTAGTTTTGTGGCGGTTTGGCCTTGCGTTTTTCGGCGTGTCGTTTCCGACTCTATCAGCCCCATTTCTTGTACATTGTTTTTGATTTGGTAAAAGCTAGAAAATTAGCTGTCTAGAGGTGCATTATACCGCAGGCAGTTAAGGATTGGGAATTGGCCGGCCTCGACTTAAATAATTGCCGGATTGTATTGGGTAAAACCTTTTATTTATCATTTCGTTCAAAATTCATAATTCCTCTTTCGAACCAAAAAACCTATAAAAATTATTACATAATTTTTCCCGGATAAGAGCTCTTTGTTGTTGTGATTTAGGTATGAATGAATGAATGAATGAAGATTTATTGTCAAGTGAATACCAAATAATGAGTACAAGTAAATGCGACGAATAAAAAGGAATGACAGAAGGACATACGGTCACGACAATCATGACCTTCAAACATACACTTTTCAAGCGATTTAAATTAATGTTGTTAATCGTTTTTAACTTCTTCAGAATAGTAACGATATCCGTTATGTCCATTAATAATATCTGTAAGAAAAATCGCATTGTCTATAATTGTTGGTGATAGGTATAACTAGTTTGTGAATTGAAAGCAACGTAACGGCGTATTCAACGATAAAGTATCAATTTATAACACGAAAAACTATCGAACGATTGAAACATTTATAGCACTTGAGTGTAATCGGCGTAACCAAGATGATACGAGATTCATTCTTTCAAACGATCCATTATAAGATAAAACACTGCGATAACCAAATATGCGTTTAATGAAGCCAAGATTGAACATTTTCTGATTCGATCATATCAGTGATACAGTAGGGGTTCCAGACTGAGCATAGCATATTCAGGTGGACGTACGCCGTTATTGCCAGAGCGCGAATTAAATTTTCTCTGTCACAGAAAAAGATTATTCAGGCTCGCATTCGTAAAGCGTGAGTTTCGCCATAGATCGGCGCGAAACGCTTTCCTCCTTCTTTCGCGAAAATATTTCTTTTGGTCTGAAGTTTCTCCGTGGATACGGTGAATTCAGGGTTATCCGGCCTCACGAACAATATCACGGTCTGGCCTCTCAACCACCGTCTCCGCAGGGCTGGATGAATACGTCCATGATTTTAGGTAAGCGGTTTCGAGACGGCACCGGAAGTACGGTTTTGCACGCTTCTTGATACGCGCCCATTGCTGCCTGCGAGTACTGGTATAACCGGACGCTGTTGGGGTTTATTTTAACGTAGGTTGTTTGTGTGTTGGGTATCTGTCACAACGACATTTTATCGTTTAACTATCTTCATCGCTGAATATGATATCGCCAACTCGTTGCGCGCTTGTTCCTCAACAACTTGAAAGCGGGCAAAACCCCTGATTTACTGGAGTTTCCCGCCAAGGATGCTCAAACCTGTTGATCAAAATGTAATCATCATTTATATTAATACATAATATTTTCTTTTAAAAATATTTATTTGGCATTCTAAAATATTATTTTGTTGCCATTTTCTTTTATCAATGCAACAGTCGCGTCAACACGTGAATACTTTTCAAATGGATGGCGTTCATTGGCGAAATTCTTCTGTTTATTGATAAAAGTCGCATGGTAAATTTTTTTCTCTATATACCTATGTGTATTGTTTCGCCGTATATTTTTATCGTATCGTCCGCGTATTTATTTAATTTTTGAATAAGTTAAACGGTCATTAGCAAAAGAAATTCATATTTGTGGTAAAATTAGCTGGTAATTTTTTTCTCTATATACCTATTCATTAAGCGAAATGTTTCGCCCTTCGCCACGCTCATAAATTCTTTTGTGCCTCTCTTTCGTACTCGTTGCTATTTTGGCATATAGAGGTACGTTTTCAGGAAAAACCCATACCTAGAGGGGTCAAATTCGGAAAAATTTTTTCAGATTTTCAGATAAATTGATTTTTTTGGAGAAAAAATTTTCTTTTACCTAACGTTCATATTTCAAACGTTCCATTTTAAAATGGGTGGTAAGAAAAATTTTATGTACCCTCCAGCTAAAAAGGAGCCGCCTCCTAGCCCGTCCTGCGTGCCAATTACAGCCTGATCAAACCAGTTCTTTGGCGAGTGATAACACTACTCTACCTCCTTGATGTAAATAATACCTCTGTTATCCTTCTGATAACGAGTCTACAACTTGATAGTGTGCATTCCGGAGCCGGTAATTCTGCTGATACACAAATTGAAGTAAATTCTGACGCAACGATCGTTAATGATCTTGTTTGGCATGAATAACGACGATAACGAGACGGAAAACGAAGCCGTTTTACCTGGTCGAACTTTGATGTAGAAAGTAATGCATCTGAAAAGCAAAATGAGGATGAAACTCGTCCTAATTCGTCAAATTCTGATCGAATTCTTTCGACTATTCTTGAGACTATTCAGAAAATGCAGTTCCAGCAGGAAAAATTGAATTTTCAGCATGCGCAAGAATTGCGCCAAATACGTTAAGACTTAATAACCGGTCTACGGCTACGTTTTCTGCTCGCCCTGAGGCTAATCAGTCTTCGAGTACATAACGACAACGTGATTAATGATGTGCCTATTGAGTTACCGAAACGAGGCGTGTCGAACAGACGGTAAATAACGAAGCCAGTTTGATAATTCATCTCCTGTCATTCGGCCTCCGATTAATAATCCTAAGCCTAAGGTAATTCTCGCGTCCGAAAGGACATCTGTGCCTATTTTACCTATGAGTGATCGTATGCCTGTTGATTTTAGATCGTCGCGTATGCGTGAGCAGCATGTGCAAAACCCTCTTTTTGCGGATAATTTACCTAATTTTGCGCATTCTTCGCAGCATGCGTCTAATCAGCAAAGTGTTGAAAACGCGCCTACTTTTTCAAGAATTTTTTGCAGCGCCCTTTAAATCAGCTAGCGCCTGAATTTGTGCCTAATACTGTAAATAATATGCAACATCCTTCTTTGAATCCACGCCGCCTTTACAGTATTTTCCTCCTAACGCGGAAAGCGCGCCCATGCAGCACAGCGTCGCATTTCAGGAGCGATAATTTTTCAGCGCACGATACTTTAGCAAATCCTAATGATGAGAAGCTCCATGCCAATTAGGGACAATATGGTCGCGCCGCCAGCCAGCCAGCGCCACGTCAGATTTTCAGATGAGGACTCTAGCTCTTCGCAGCAGGAAGATTCACATCGCTCGCGCACGCAGTAAGTTAAACGTCGCAGTTCTCGTCGCTCGCGCCATAATTCCGATTCTTCGTCTTCCTTCACGCGATAAATCATCTGTTGCTGAAGCTATTAATTGCGGCCCTTTCATACAGCAAATGCATATAGCAGTAGCTGCTAAGAATCTTTTCAGGGTGAAAAAACTGATATTCCGAAATTTTTCAGTGAATTTGAAAGATTGGCAAAAATATATAAAATTGACAAAAAAAAGATAGAGCTGAATTTGTTTCATCATTTTTCGACAACTATGCGTTAAATTTGTATGAAGCGTTACCTCAAAAGAAGTGCATAATTCTTATACTAAGACTAAGTACGCTATAATCGAATTTCGTCCTCTCGATCACGATACGTTATATGACCACTTTCTTGACCGTAAGCAACAGCCCAATGAGTCTGTTCAAGCTTACTATCTCGCGCTTGCAAACAATTAAGGCGCGCTAGACCTCATATTGAAACCGACTCTGAGCAATTTAACGAGAATGCTTCGCCATCAATTAAAGTGCGGTATGCTACCCAAAATTTCAACTGCAGCCTATCAACGCCTGAAGCTGAGTTACATGAATTTTTGCATAATGCTAAATGTGCAGAGTACGCAGCTCGCCAACTTGTAGCAAAAAAGCGCCAACGCCTTATGTCTCGACCATCGCCAAATCCTACTACTGGTGCAATTCCTAAGGAATCTGTTCGCTTTTCTAATAATGCCGATCACGATTGTTTGTGTAATAATACGTTTTCTCGATCAACGCCCCGAAAATGAGCAATCTACAGCGCATAAATTTTGTGATTTTTGTAAGTGCACGGGTCATGTGAAGAACAGTGTTTTAAAAAGATAAGACAGCGCAAATCCGACGAAAATGCACAGCAAGCGAAATCCAAGCCCGCCGCTCATCCGCGTAGTCAGTCGCGTTCTTGGAATAATACAACAACAACAACAACAACAATTTATTCGCTAAGTCAAAAGAAAATATTAACATACATGGATAGGACGAATGAACGAAATGAAAATACATGAAAGACAAAACAAATTAAGTATGACGAAGCAGGGTAAACGTAAAGGCAATAGAAACAACAACAACAACAACAACAATTTATTCGCTAAGTCAAAAGAAAATATTAACATACATGGATAGGACGAATGAACGAAAATGAAAATACATGAAAGACAAAACAAATTAAGTATGACGAAGCAGGGTAAACGTAAAGGCAATAGAAAAACTGCTCTTACTTACGCCCCTTTAAGAAATTTAGAAAGGTTTAATCTTTTAAGTTTAGTCAGAAAAACGTGTCTATTTGGAGCACTTATAATCTGTTCAGGTAGAGAGTTCCAGATAGGAATTATTCGATTACAAAAATCAAATTTTCTGCAATTTTTATTTACATGATTGACGAGAAGTTTACAAGAATTTGCTGCTCGATTAGAATTTAAATTAATTGTGAAGAAATCCTTGAAAGGAAGAGCTTTACATTTGATAATAGAAAAGGCTAATGTTAGGTCGTTATGGAGGCGTCTTAGCTCAAGAGTGTCCAGACCAAGTTCGTGTAATCTTTCAGCATATGTCAAATTTTTATCACTAAAAATTCGTTTTGTAAACCTTCTTTGAACCCGTTCGACGGAGGTGATATCACACAGCAGGTAAGGACTCCACAAAACACAGCAAAATTCAAGCACTGGTCGAACGTAAGTAATGAAGGCCTTAACAAGTAATAATCTATCTTTAGAAATAAAACTACGCAAGATCAGATTGCTTAACTGCATGCCTTTTTTCACAATATATTCACAATGAGATCTGACGATAAATTAGAATTCAGAAAAACACCCAAATCTTTTACACAAAGTGTGTCAGTAGAAAGATAGAAATCATTTATGTGATAAGAATGCCTAGGATTTGAACTACCCAGATATAGAACTAAACATTTATTAACTGATATTTTTAATTGCCATGTATTGGCCCACTCATGCACATAATTTATGTCAGCTTGAAGTGTCATGAAATTGGATGATAGATTCCAAAGTTTGATATCGTCAGCAAACAAAGTAAAATTACTGTTTTGGCGCATTTCACATAAGTCGTTAATGAAGATTAAAAAGTGTGGGACCTAGTATACTACCCTGGGGCACGCCACTGGTAACAGGAATGGAATCAGATAAAGAATTATTAATTTTAACGACTTGGGATCTATTAGTCAAGAAATTTTCGATCCAATTAAAAGAGAGTTTGTTCAGTCCATAAGATGCCAACTTAATTAGCAGTTTTTTGTGTGACACGGTATCAAAAGCCTTACAAAAGTCAATGTAGACAATGTCAACAGGAATTCCCTCATCTAGAAATTTGGTCTACTGATTTTTGCACTCAGCAAGTTGTAACGCACATGATCTATTTTTTCTAAAACCAAACTGTTTTTCACTTAGCAGATTTTGCTTCTCTAGATAAGAAAGCAAGGACGAGTTCATTATAGATTCCATTAATTTACAAGAAACACAACATAAGGAAATTGGACGATAGTTATCAACTGATGACATATCCCCCTTTTTATGAACTGGGATCACAACAGCTTTTCGCCAAAAATCGGGTATCTTTCCACTTTGATAAGAAACGTTGAAGATGGTTTCTAAAGGTGAGAGCAACACTGTTTTCAACTTTTTAATAAAATATGCACACAAGCCATCGGGGCCAAGCGACAAAGTGGGCTTAAGCCTACTTATGGATTCAGAAATAGTCAGAACATCAAATTTTACAGAAAGAGGATGAGCATCACTTTTGACTCTGTTTGCGAAATGGGGAGAAACAAGATCGTCAATAACAAAATTACTCGCAAAAAAGAGTTGTAAGCATTAGCTTTTTCAAAATCATTATCTATCATCCTACCATCACACATTAATATTGAAGCTGACTTTGTCTTTCTTAACCGGTCATTTACGAAAGAATAAAAATTTTTTTACATTTGAGAATTTAAAAGCTTACGTTCCTCCCTCGTGAAAAGATCTTTCAAAGCAAATTTAATTTCTTTAGTAATCTTCTTATACTTGCTTAAAATAACAGGGCAACGACTATTTTTATACTTTTCCCAAAGTTCCTTTTTAATTACTTGCAATTTACGACACGACTTTGGCAGTGATTTTTTATGCACAGTATGCTTAAAGGGAACGTATCGATATATAGCCTCATTAATTATGTCAAGAAAAACAACATAAAAATCGTTAATGCTAATGCAATGGGTAAAACAGAGGTGCCAATCGATAGAGGCTGGAAAAAATCTCGATAGATGCATAGTCCGCTTTTCTAAAGTCATACTCAAGGGAAGTTTGGTTGGGTACTACAGACGCAGGTAAAGTGAACTCAATGCTACAATGATCACTTACGGAAAGCGAGGCGGCTCATTTGAAATATTTCAGTGATGTCAAATATTATGCATGATATCACTGAAATATTTCAAATGACCGCTCGCTAACACCATAAAAATTCAAAACACTATCACAGACAAAAATCAAAAATATGACCCTTGTGGTATGAAAAAAACGTGTTTTCTTAGTCACTTATCAGTGCTCAATAACACTCAAATATTTCAAATTCAGGTCAAGACTTATCAATCATCACAATCAAATTTATGAACCCATTGGTTTGAATTTTTTGAAAAGATTACTCCATTTTGATATTCTTAATAGGGATCATTGAAAGAATTTTTCAGAAAGACATTAAGATCACTGTAATTTTTCAAAAAAAAAGTTGAGATCACTGTAACTTTTCAAAAACACTTTGAGATCACTGTAATATTTCAAAAACGAGATCACTCACTTTTTTCAAAAACACGTTGAGATCACTGTAATTTTTCAAAAAAAGTTGAGATCACTGTAATATTTCAAAACCGAGATCACTCACTTTTTTCAAAAACACGTTGAGATCACTGTAGTTTTTCAAAAAAAAGTTGAGATCACTGTAATTTTTCAAAAACACGTTGAGATCACTGTAATTTTTCAAAAACAAGTTGAGATCACTGTAATTTTTCAAAAACACGTTGAGATCACTGTAATTTTTCAAAAAAAAGTTGAGATCACTGTAATTTTTCAAAAACACGTTGAGATCACTGTAATTTTTCAAAAAAAAAGTTGAGATCACTGTAATTTTTCAAAAGCACGTTGAGATCACTGTAATTTTTCAAAAACACGTTGAGATCACTGTAATTTTTCAAAAACACGTTGAGATCACTGTAATTTTTCAAAAACACGTTGAGATCACTGTAATTTTTCAAAAACACGTTGAGATCACTGTAATTTTTCAAAAACATGTTGAGATCACTGTAATTTTTCAAAAAAAGTTGAGATCACTGTAATTTTTCAAAAACACGTTGAGATCACTGTAATTTTTCAAAAAAAAGTTGAGATCACTGTAATTTTTCAAAAACACGTTGAGATCACTGTAATTTTTCAAAAAAAGTTGAGATCACTGTAATTTTTCAAAAACACGTTGAGATCACTGTAATTTTTCAAAAACACGTTGAGATCACTGTAATTTTTCAAAAAAAGTTGAGATCACTGTAATTTTTCAAAAACACGTTGAGATCACTGTAATTTTTCAAAAACAAGTTGAGATCACTGTAATTTTTCAAAAACACGTTGAGATCACTGTAATTTTTCAAAAAAAGTTGAGATCACTGTAATTTTTCAAAAACACGTTGAGATCACTGTAATTTTTCAAAAAAAAAGTTAAGATCACTGTAATTTTTCAAAAACACTTTGAGATCACTGTAATTTTTCAAAAACACGTTGAGATCACTTTAATTTTTCAAAAAAAGATATCAATTACTTTTTTCAAAACACAATTTGAGATTAACGTTTTTTTTCAAATGCAAACGAGATCAACGTCGGAAATCAAAGGTCTTTGAAGCGAAAGTTTGTCATAAGAGCGGACTTATTACTGTAGAGAAGAAGAAAAGTACATATGACGCAATGCAACGCACGGGGCGCAGAACAGGAAAAACGGTCGATGAAGCGATGTGCCTGGTTTGGTTTAAAGTTAAAACCACGCCTAGGAATAGGGGAGATCGCCCAGACTTTTCATAGCCCAAAATTTTGGGAGGGGTTCGGCATTACTGGGAGGGGAAGTGGGCTTCAACTTTTGGCTGAAAAATGGCTAAAATGCTCTAAGAACCAAGTCTTAGCTTAAAAAAGTCCTAGACTTCGAGAATTTTCTCTTTCGGGGGACCCTGGTTGGAAATAAAAATTTTTTTATTTTGGGGGAAGCGCTCTACGGCTGGTTACACATCTGCGGCCATTGGATTCTCACCATATTTAATGCATCTGAGTTTCATGATTTACAAAGTGTACAGCTCTAGTTGTCGTAAAACTTCTTTAATTCATCCTTTGGTTTCCTTATGGTTTGAAAAATTTGTGTCGTGCTTCTCCACTGCAAAACAATATCCTGATTACGGGCCCGCGTCTATCGTCGAACAGTCGATAATGCTTATGTAGCTATTCACTGGCGTAGCCAGTGGGGGGAAGGGGGAATTCCCCCCCTGGGGAAAATTTTTAAATTTTCAAAAAGTGAGCAATATGGTTGCGTGATGCTGTTTTGCGATGAAAAATCGAAAAATTCGGTGCTTCGCGCCAGTTTATTCTATTATTTGGCAGTTTCTACCGTTTTATTGGTGGTAAATCAAAAAATTAGTGCTTCGCGCGCATAAGAAGCATCTTTTCCGTCAAAAACACGAAAAATTTTTTGAGAAAATTTAATTTTTTAATGGCTTAAATCGTGCAGGATGATGTGAAAAGCCCAAAAAACACGTTATTTAACGGCCCCGCGCCCTTTTACGCGTTCTTTTAGACGAAAAAATTTTTTTTCGGAATTTCCCCTCCCTGGCGAAAATCCTGGCTACGCCTATGTAGCTATTGCCAATGAACTAAGCCTAAGCCTAAGGATAATACGTAAAACAGCTTATTTAACAACTTAAGTTACTATTATTTAGAAGTGTCAAGTTTGCTCCATTTCCCTGGTGAAGATGGTATATATGAATAAAAACGTTGGACTTGACATGACGCTGTTAGTAAAAAATTGCCCAATTGAAAAACTTTTACGGAAACATGCAGAAACTTGCATCTGATTACCTAAGTCTTAGGCTTATACTTTTAATGTGCATGAGTGACCGAAATATTGTTGCTAGTCTGTTTAAATTATGCCGTAGTCACACTTGTAATGTCTAAATATTTTGGTTTGGGTTACCCGGCCAATTGGGGGGGGTGGTTAATGAACTTCAATTTTTGGCCAAAAACGGCCGAAAAATTCGATGTAATTTAAAAATCTGGGGCGGGGGTCAAAAATTTTCTGGCTGTTGGGAATGGGGAGGGGACGACCGACTTGGGGTATCCCCCATCCCCTCTCTAACATGTATAGCCTCAGTACCTTGATGTGTCGATCGAAATTTTCACTCCATTTACTGACATGCTACTTTGAGGCTTTTCAAGAAAGAATGGTTATCACAATGAATAGGTAACAATACTTTTACTGCATCGTGGCTAATGGCGATCTAATATAGTTCTGAATTTTATTAACTCAAATAATGGATAGGCCCGAAGTATTTTTATGTAAATTTAACTCAAAAAGGCGCCCAAAATTGATCAATTTCTGTATTTTCAGCGTTAAAAGTGATCTAATGCAGTCAATGGAATAAGAAAGCTTATAAAATGCGATTTTATCATTAACAAACGTTTGATGGGCTATTTTGGGATCTAGTATACAATTTACCCACCAACGTTTTTTAGCCGATCCATAATGTATTGTAATGTGTCATGTGTAATGTATAATGTGTAATATGAACACTTTACACATTACACATTACACACTACACATGACACATTACGCAATACACATTACACATAACACATTACATATTACACACTACACAAAAAACGTTGGTGGGTAAATTGTATACTAGATCCCTATTTTGATCATTTTGGACGCTTATACAGCAAAAAAATCGTGAAGATTAAATTTACTATTTTGGATTTTTGGGATTTAACCCTACCCCAACCCGACCCTGACCTTGTGCACGTATGGTCAGACATGTAACGGCTCGAAATTTTGGAAGGGGGTTCTCCGGACATTTTTAGGTGGGGGGGGGAATAACGGCTAAAAATTTCAATTTTTCATCAAAATCGGGGCAGGGGGGGTCAAAAATTTTCTGGCTTTAGGGGCAATGGGGTGGACGACCAACTTTGGGTGGAGGGATCCCTCCCATCCACTCTCTGACATGTCTGCCTATGGTACTTTTGTTATAATTCTGTTTGCCCTAAACGATAAAAAACAATAAAGTCCAAGAAGAAATCGAATGGAATTTTAAAGAAGTTTTACGACAACTAGAGCTGTACACTTTGTAAATCATGAAACTCAGATGCATTAAATATGGTGAGAATCCAATGGCCGCAGATGTGTAACCAGCCGTAGAGCGCTTCCCCCAAAATGAAAAAATTTTTATTTCCAACCAGGGTCCCCCGAAAGAGAAAATTCTCGAAGTCTAGGACTTTTTTAAGCTAAGACTTGGTTCTTAGAGCATTTTAGCCATTTTTCAGCCAAAAGTTGAAGCCCACTTCCCCCTCCCAGTAATGCCGAACCCCTCCCAAAATTTTGGACTATGAAAAGTCTGGGCGATCTCCCCTATTCATAGGCGTGGTTTTAACTTTAAACCAAACCAGGCACATCGCTTCATCGACCGTTTTTCCTGTTCTGTGCCCCATGCGTTGCATTGCGTCATATGTACTTTTCTTCTTCTCTACAGTAATAAGTCCGCTCTTATGACAAACTTTCGCTTCAAAGACCTTTGATTTCCGACGTTGATCTCGTTTGCATTTGAAAAAAAAACGTTAATCTCAAATTGTGTTTTGAAAAAGTAAGTGATATCTTTTTTTGAAAAATTAAAGTGATCTCAACGTGTTTTTGAAAAATTACAGTGATCTCAAAGTGTTTTTGAAAAATTACAGTGATCTCAACTTTTTTTTGAAAAATTACAGTGATCTCAACGTGTCTTTTGAAAAATTACAGTGATCTCAACGTGTTTTTGAAAAATTACAGTGATCTCAACGTGTTTTTGAAAAATTACAGTGATCTCAACGTGTTTTTGAAAAATTACAGTGATCTCAACGTGTTTTTGAAAAATTACAGTGATCTCAACGTGTTTTTGAAAAATTACAGTGATCTCAACGTGCTTTTGAAAAATTACAGTGATCTCAACTTTTTTTTGAAAAATTACAGTGATCTCAACGTGTTTTTGAAAAATTACAGTGATCTCAACGTTTTTTTGAAAAATTACAGTGATCTCAACGTGTTTTTGAAAAATTACAGTGATCTCAACGTGTTTTTGAAAAATTACAGTGATCTCAACGTGTTTTTGAAAAATTACAGTGATCTCAACTTTTTTTGAAAAATTACAGTGATCTCAACGTGTTTTTGAAAAATTACAGTGATCTCAACGTGTTTTTGAAAAATTACAGTGATCTCAACGTGTTTTTGAAAAATTACAGTGATCTCAACGTGTTTTTGAAAAATTACAGTGATCTCAACTTTTTTCGAAAAATTACAGTGATCTCAACGTGTTTTTGAAAAAAGTGAGTGATCTCGTTTTTGAAATATTACAGTGATCTCAACTTTTTTTTGAAAAATTACAGTGATCTCAACGTGTTTTTGAAAAAAGTGAGTGATCTCGTTTTTGGAATATTACAGTGATCTCAAAGTGTTTTTGAAAAGTTACAGTGATCTCAACTTTTTTTTGAAAAATTACAGTGATCTCGACGTGTTTTTGAAAAAAGTGAGTGATCTCGTTTTTGAAATATTACAGTGATCTCAAAGTGTTTTTGAAAAGTTACTGTGATCTCAACTTTTTTTTGAAAAATTACAGTGATCTTAATGTCTTTCTGAAAAATTCTTTCAATGATCCCTATTAAGAATATCAAAATGGAGTAATCTTTTCAAAAAATTCAAACCACTGGGTTCATAAATTTGATTGTGATGATTGATAAGTCTTGACCTGAATTTGAAATATTTGAGTGTTATTGAGCACTGATAAGTGACTAAAAAACACGTTTTTTTCATACCACAAGGGTCATATTTTTGATTTTTGTCTGTGATAGTGTTTTGAATTTTTATGGTGTTAGCGAGCGGTCATTTGAAATATTTCAGTGATATCATGCATAATATTTGACATCACTGAAATATTTCAAATGAATGCGACCTCGCTTCCGTTATTGTCTTTCTTAACCGGTCATTTACGAAAAGAATAAAAAATTTTTTACATTTCGAGAATTTAAAAGCTTACGTTCCTCCCTCGTGAAAAGATCTATCTTTCAAAGCAAATTTAATTTCTTTAGTAATCTTCTTATACTTTGCTTAAAATAACAGGGCAACGACTCTTTTTATACTTTTCCCAAAGTTCCTTTTTAATTACTTGCAATTTACGACACGACTTTGGCAATGATTTTTTATGCACAGTATGCTTAAAGGGAACGTATCGATGTATAGCCGCATTAATTATGTCAAGAAAAACAGCATAAAAATCGTTAATGCTAATGCAATGGGTAAAACAGAGGTGCCAATTGATGATAGAGGCTAAAAATCTCGATAGATGCATAGTCCGCTTTTCTAAAGTCATACTCAAGGGAAGTTTGGTTGGGTACTACAGACGCGGAATGCCAAACTGAACTCAATGTGCTACAATGATCACTATTAGAGAAAGGTTCAGTAGTTAATACATTGAAGACAAGATTGCTGGAAGTACACAAAAAATTAGATCAAGGAATATTTTCATCTCTATTTGGATCAAAAGATAATTGTATAAGACCAAGATTGACAAAACAATCATAAAATACTTGTGTCACAGGGTTTCTATAAGCAGAAATAATATTCAAATTCAAATCAGGCAAATTAAAATCACCTAGTAGGGTACAATTTTTGAGCATTTTCGACATAATGTTCAAATAATTTACTTAACTTATTAGCGATTTCTGAGTCGTATTGGGGTGGACAATAACACATTATGAATCTGACAGATTTTACACAAGTGAAAATCACAAACTAATACTTCAGGACACAAGAATTCTTCCACAATAGAAACATTGTTGATTTTTAGGGACTTCTTGAAAAAGAGTGCGACACCTCCTCCCCTATAGCCAATTCTGTCACATCTGTGAACAGAATAAGTTGCATATGCACAAATAAAGGCCATCAGAAATATGATCATGTAACCATGTCTCAGAGACCAACACTAAATCATAACGTTCTGAAGAAAGTAGAGCATGAAATTCAGATATCTTATTTAGCAAACTTCTAGCATTAAATAAAACACAGTTGATATCGATTTTTCTTAGAATTTAGCTTTTTAACAGGAACAGTAGGGGCGTGAGACTCCCTGAGGGCGAGGCAAAAGACGCTTAAGCTGCTTCAACTCATAAGAATTACGATTGATGGACCAATTCATCTCGCCCGAATCCCGTTTTTCAGCCAGTTCAGCGTTCAAATGGCGAAGGGTTTCGCGCTGTTGCCAAGTGCAATCAGATGTAGCATAGACCTTCGATCGACGGCCTCGATCAGAAAATTTTGAAAGGCAACGGATCAATTCGGCCCTTTGATTGTTCCGAATCACACTTTACCTTAAGGATCCGTTGGCAAATCGCAACCCGTCCTTCACTCGAGACAATGACAGGGCCCGACCAACGGATGCTGGCGAGTTTTTGTCGTGTCGAAACCGGTCTGTGAGGCAAAACGCTTGACATCATCATCCAATTTCTCGTCTTGATTGATCGGAGCGAAGTTTTCCAGGACGACAGTGGTCTTTTTCGACTCGGCTTCCATCGACCCGAACAGCACTAATGACCATCTTGTTGAGATCCATCCGGTGGATGGACAGCGGCTAGATTGTTCGGAGCAGGATTTTTTCGTGACCAGATCAGCCAGCTTGTCGAGACGACTTGTATAACCGTAGATTCGAATGAAGCGAACCGTTTTTCCAAGCTGGTAAGCTTAGATTCGAGCGAAAACATGCGTTTCCCCATCAGCAAACAGATGGGGCAAAAGCACAAGTGATCCAAATCGGCCACAGCGTTGAACTGAACGTCCGTCAGGCCAAGGCAACCAGCTGGCGTGGAACCACTTGTCGCAAAAATCGCAGCGAAGCGCCTTTGCATCGTCGTCTACATGACCTCTGCACTTGCCGCACGACTCGAGATCACACCTGGGCGTGGGGGGTTTGGGGGGGTATGCACCCCCCAGAAACGAAATACCCCCCCGAAATCAAAATACCCCCAGAATTCAATTTTTGAAAATTTTTTTCGTTTTTTTCGCAATTTTTTGATGCCAATGGATAGTGCTTGATGAGAAACGTCGAAAAATGGTGTTTTTATCGCCATACCACCATTTTTAAGGCCATTTTTCGACCTTCAAAAAAAATCTTGCACCCCCCCCAGAATTTTCTTGCTGCCCACGTATGCTCGAGATCGAATTTCGGATCACTAGCTCGTTTTTTCGCCATTGAATAAATATCGTATCAGAGCGTTCCTCTAATGAGGGTCAAAATAATTTCGGCACCTCTGGGACCCTCCTAAGTAAACTCCGTGCACGAATCATGAATTTCCTAATCAATGTAAATCGATTGAAAAATGGTTTAAACTAAAGCTGAAATCACCATACTGAGCATCTCGCTTGAGTATTTAAAATTGATTTCCACGCTCAAGGATTTCTATCGTCATTGCTGCTCCAGTTTGAACCACTTCTGTAATCGATTCATATCAACTCAAAAATTGTTCTCCATGCACAAGGTTTGACGAATAGAATAAAGTTGCGAATAATCAAGCTCACCAACGTGTCACAATTCCAGCTAAGCAAATTTCTTTTGTCACTTTACAACGACAGATTTTACTTTGCTTACTTTTTCGCTTTCTTTACATTGAATTGTACGCGCGTTGGTTTACATCATTGTCATTTAATATCTTGCTGTGCTTTGAGCTCGTCCTCAATGGGTAATCATTACTGAAGGATTTAGAGGGTGCGGGCGGAGGCGACTGCCCCCTGTCGTCAAACAATATTTGGGCGCAATGAAATATCTTATAGATTTAATAAATATCCCAAAACTATAAGACGACTGTTGTCAAAGAAACTAAAATTCTGGAGGAAATCTAAATTTGATCCTATGTTCAGGAATACTTACTCTAAATACAGTAGACTTGCAAGAAGCTATAAAGGAATATTATTGTGCACAGGAACGTAAACTGTTAAAAAAAGGATCCGATCCTAAGCATTTTTATCGTTTCATTAATACTAAGAAAAATCCGTCAAATAATATGCCCGACATAGTTGTTGACAACTCTATTATTAACTCAGACTTGCAAAAGCGAATGTTTTTAATGAATTCTTCGCATCTTGTTTACAGTTGATAATGGTTTCCCTATTAATACCACAAACTTAAGTCACAAAGATATACTTGATGTTAAGGTAGATTTTAGTTTTGAATCTGTACTAAATTCCATTCAAAATCTTAAGCAAACTTTCTCTGTTGGGCCTGATGGTATTTGTTCATATTTTATCAAAGATTATGTCCATTTCTTGTTGATCCACTTAGTTCTATTTTCGAAGTTTCTTATAGAAGTGGTGAAGTACCGTCTTGTTGGAAAGATGCGATTGTAGTACCTATCTTCAAGAAGAGTGATTATTCTTCGGATTGAAAATTATCGTCAATATCTCTTTGTTGCGTCACTTGTAAAATTATGGAGTATATTATAAACAGAGCTTTAATTGCTTCTTTAAAGTCGAAAACTAATTTCTTTTCACGGCAGTTCGGTTTCAAAGAGAAATCATGTGAAACTCAGCTTTTGAAGTGAACAAACATGTGGGTTAAATCACTTGACGCATCTATTCCTATTGATGTTGTTCATATCGATTTTAGTAAAGCCTTCGACTCTGTCATTTATTCCAAATTGATCAGAAGTTGAAGCACGTTATGGGATAAATGGAATGCTATTAAAATGGTTAACTTCTTGCTTGACAAATCGTACACAAAAGGTCAAAATTTTCGACGCTCTTTCTGATGAAAACCAGTTATTAGTGGCGTACCTCAAGGTAGCGTTTTAGGACCCTCTTTGTTTCTGTTGTTTGTGAACGATTTTGTTCAAGCTGTTGAGCATAGTGAAGTCTTTTTCTTTGCTGATGATTTGAAGCTCTTTAATTTTTCTCAAAATTATACACTGTTAAAAAAAAATGTTGTAATTACACAAAAAAGTTGTGAGTAATTGGCTGCCACAACTTTTATATGTCTTTGGTTACACAACAATATTCTGTAGGTGCTACATAAGAAAGCAATCTATACAACAAAATATTGTTGTGTCAAGCCAATGTAATTTGTTCTGTAGATCCAACACATTTCAAGCCTCCAGAATATCGATTTTTGGCCCCAATCTGAAAGCTTTATTTAGACGCTAAATAACACACATTTGATGATAGGTATAATGCAAGCAAGAGGAATGAAAAAATGCACTAGTCAGTGTTTCTGAACCAAATTCGTATCTTCTTGGCTAAAAGAACTGACTAATGAATTTTGACATCGGGCATATAATGCCACATTCGAAATAACAAATATTGAGCCAAAAATTCACTAGAGTATTCACACAAAACAATAACGATCAAGAGAAAATGCACAAAAAACTTACATTACGACACCAAATTTAAGTAATGTAATATAATTCAAAAAATAAAGAGCAGCAGATTGTAAGAAAAAAATAAAGTCGTAAATGTTTCAAGATTTTTTTTAGAGAACCAGCAGTCTAAGTTTTTCTCATGCTCTGAAAATAGTCGCATAAAATCCAATATCAACATTTGAAATAATAATTTTTGTCAACTTTTCAATGTCTACTTTAAGCGTAATAATTTTACATCATTTTTCCAAAAATTCCCAAAATTTATGAAATTTTGCCTGAAAAATTGCTTATGCTATCAGAATTTCACTAAACATCAATTGGGAATGAAAAGCGATTAGTGCGTAGAATAGATTAAAGGATATCTTCCATTTTAAAGAGTCACTTTTGACATACAAATATGTCTTCCAGTCGGTTCAGGATAAAGAAAGTCAATATGCCAGAATCTTATTCAGCATGCAGCGTTGAAAAAATGTTATCAAAGCCCGACAGCTGCTAGTGAAGAGGAATCATGAGTAAGAACATTCGCAGTTGTAAAAAAGGTCATTAAAATAAGCTTGCCTTAAGAACAAATCAAAGCAGTGCATATAAAATCACTTGAATAGTAAAACAGAATAAGGCAATAAAAGCATACATAACAAGATCCGATCAATTTGAGCTGAATACAGCCACACTCATATTGAAGTTGAGTAAATATATAGATAATATAAATATATTACACTGCCAGTATTATCAATCTCTGAAAATATATATATAATCAAGAATTGGAAAACGCATAACACACGAACTGACAAAGTGTGCTCCAACTGCATTCACCACCTTTCGTTCCATTACAACTGAGAGTATGAAGGTAGGTATTTACCTACCCTTCGTCCTTCCATCTATCTTAGTACTGGTTACAATGAATCATGTTTTCAGCTATAAGCGGTCATATGCACGTCAATCTGAGCCTAATCAATATGCATCATAGCTTGTAGGCAGAACACAAAAAAGTTGTGTTGGATAAATAGACATCCGGATTGTCAAGTACCTACACAATATTTTTGTGTCCATGGAACAGATTTGTAGATTGGACACAAGTTTATTGTGCATGTACAACGATTTTTTTTACAGTGTACTTTGTTGCAAAAAGATTTAGATAAGCTGGTTTCCTGGTCTGAAGAAAATCAGTTAAGCACATCTCTCCCTAAATGTTCTGTGTTATATCTAGAGTGCGCTAATCCTAAAGTTACATATCACATAAACCATTTTTTGTTATCCGACGACCAGGTTCCTCAATTCGAGATTTAGGTGTTTCCTTAACAACAAACATATCATCTAGTTGTCATTGTACTAATATATCAGCAAAGGCTTTGAAAATGAGTGCTTTTGATTTTCAAATGTTATGAATCACGTGATCCTAAAATGTTGGTTCTTGCTTTTAAGAATTATATTAGCAAATGGGGCGCTTCGCTGCCCCATCTGCTAGAGTGTTTGTAAACAAATAATATCTTAACCAGTAATTAGTATAAAAAATTGAATGACTCTGCAATGGATCGGCGAGCGGTTTTTATATTTTTGTCTGTGACACGAAGCCTTAAATATATTCTGTTTCATATTATTTTATGCGTACATAGATTTTAAGATTTTTTCGAATTATAATTACCGATTAAGGTAGTTATAATACAGACATGCACATGGGGGGTTTGGAGGGGTCCCAACCCCACCCCAGAATGGGAAAATGGAAAATTTTGTCGGGAAAATGAAGCAAAATGAAGTCCAAAAATGGATTGAAAACTGAAAATTTTCTTCAACAGTTCTCCAAATTGACCAGAAACTGAGTAATAACCATAGGTGGGCGGCTTCAAAGGTCTGGGGGTGCGAAATTTTTTCAAAGTCAAATATTGGCCTTAAAAATAGTGCTATGGCGGAAAAAACACCATTTTTGAACGTTTCTCGTCGATTTCTATCGATTGGCATAAAAACCCCGAAAAGAGGAAAATTTTTAAAAGTGAAATTCTGGGGGGGTATTGTTGGGTATTTGCCATTTCTTGTTTGGGTATCTTGCCTTCTAGGGGTGCATACCCCCCATACCCCCAACGCCCAGGTATGGTAATAACGTAGTTTTTGCGCTATTTTAGCGTTCAGGCCAATTTTTTAGGTCATTTTGGCCCAAGAAGCTCTATTTTTGACCCCCAGACCGGCTGGCCCCCGATCGGCTGACCCCCCAGATCGGCCATGCTGTGCATTGTCAGATCAATGTAATAATCGCAAGCCGAATATAATGATTCTAAAAATTTATGTTGAAACTTAAACTTAGAATAGGGGCCTAGATATATAATTAAAACCTCTCCAAATCTTGAAAGTGAATTCAGAATCAGATTTTTGTCGTTTTATCGGAGTTCCTGCGATGTTCAACGCATCTTTCACAATTAATTCGGTTATTGCCCATGAATGGCCTATTTGAATTTTCAAAATGCAAAATTTTGAACTTTATTTTGAATTTTTTAACTGAATTCTCAAGGTTTTTGAAGCATTTTCCGGTCCAGATTGTTTTTTGCTTTCAAAATAGATTCCTTGGCTGGAAGAACTCAAACTATGCTTGTATATATTCATTAGATTCGCATCCATTACCAGTGAGGCCGAAGAAGATCTGAGAAGATTTCAAATAGACGTTTGATTTGAAACTCGAAAAATAGAAAATAGTGATTTTCAAGATCCCGATCTTACAACTTGCTCACAAATGCACAGACTGACAAATGCCAGAAAAATATCCTGCACGAATTACTAATTCACTTATTTGATCAATATTTGTGTATTTTGTTGTCGATAATTCGATAAAAGGATCAAAAGCTAAAAGGATTCGTAATAAAAATATGATGCGTTACTATGCAATGACATTTGCAGTGACAAAATACGCGAAAATGTCTGAAGAATTAGTTGTACTGTAAGCTTATAATTATCTTAACGATTAATTCTTAAACTTTTCGTACCCGCCATAACATTCAGATAAATTAAATAATGTAGGTATCTTTGGGAAGCCTTTGAATAGAAACCACAAACTGTCTAGAACAAAACTATCGATCTAGAAGATCTATGTAAATAATTGAAGTGTAAATTGTCACATTAATTTTAATATTCTTATTGATTGATTATTGATTTAAAGGTATTAAGTAAAGTTAATATTTTATGTATTATTCTTGAACAGCTGTCTTCTTTGCATCTAGGTATTTAGATGGCTAAATTCACATTTATTGCTCGATTGAATAAAAATTACAGTACATATTGTTTATGGTCATTTGCGAATTGTACATAGAAGGATCAAGATTTATAGTACCTACCTACATATATAATTCAATTATTATTTTATGTGCATTTTGTGAGTGCTTTCCATTAAGCAACGACTCATTCCATTTTGCTCTGTCTTCTTTTGCCTCGTTCTTCCGTTTATGAGGCAACTCAACGGCAAAACTGCGTACAATGTTCAACTTTGCCCTCATTGTAAACAAATGCAAAAAGTTGCATATTAAATTAGCCGCTAGAAGCAAAAACATTTGGATTTGTATTTTCGAAAGCCGCATGTTTGCTGCTTTCTTTCGAAAACCGCATGTTTGCTGCTTATATTTGATATATATATATATATATATATATATATATATATATATATATATATATATATATATATATATATATATATATATATATATATGCTTCTGGGGCTTCGGCCGCTTTCGAGTTATTGGAGTATCTTAGCGCGCGCAAACGAGTTGGCTGATTTAGTACTTGAAGTATGTACGGATAACTAAACTGACAGCACGCCGTCAGAGAAGATACCCAACACACAACAACTACGAAAGCAGCGAACCCCCGTAAGTACCTTCGGGACTTACCTAAGTACCTATGCTACAGCTAGCGCTGGTCAAGAAGCTGCGGTAAAAACCTGCACTCTTCCAAAATGACCCTGAATACCTACTACCTAAAATCTCCACGGACGTAATTGGTCCGGTACTTATGGAGATTATGGGAAGGAGATGCCGACCGCAGATCTTAACCAGGAGTAATTAGATAACCCCGGTATTCGCCCTAGGTCCTTGGACCCTTTTAGACCAAAAGAATAATTTTTCGCGAAAAGAATTGAAAAGGTTTCGCACCAGATTACCTATGGCGAAACTACTTATAAATTCTGGTTCCACTAGCACTCTGTACTTAAAACACAACAACAAAGAGCTCTAATCCGGGCTGTCATCAACTATAAAAATTATGTAATAATTTTTATAGATTTTTGGTTCGAAAAAGGAATTATGAATTTTGCACGAAATGATAAATAAAAGGTTTTACCCAACGAAATCCGGCAAGAAATAAAGTTATGGCCGGCCTAATCCCAATTCGCAACTGCCTGCGGTATAGTGCACCTCTAGACAATTGATTTTCGTGCTTTACCAAATCAAAAACAATGTACAAGAAATGGCGCTGATAAAGTCGGAAGCGACACGCCGAAAACGCAAAAGGCCAGACTGCCACAAACTAGACTAATAATCCTAGGAGGGATGGCCTACAGTAATATGAGAAGAAAAATATTGTATAATGTGTTTATAACAAAAATGGTGTGCTGCTTGCACATAGATTTTTCGGGTCTCCGCACAGGCTCAACGTGAATAGCGGTCATGTCGCCTATGTTTTAAATGTAAAAAGTGATAGGGGACTTGTAGGGGGTTCCACAGTAAAAGGTCGCATCTTTGTATCCCTCGCGACACATAGCGACAAGAGTCCAACCAATTGACACTGCGTGGTCGGAATGCCTCCGCATGTCATATCATCGATCTGAAAATATGGCTGGATCGCCAAAGTGGAACCAATACGACCGGATGGTCGGAATTGGCGCACTAATGTGCGCAAAGGCCGTACAAGTAACGGCACGTGTAGATACACTATCTACACTCCTCCCCTCACCGGGAAAAAAATTCGGAACACGGGCCGAATTTTTTAAAGTGAAAAATAAAATTAGAGAAATATGAGAAAAATTGTTGGGGATCCAACAAATGGAAAATTTTGAGTAATTTATTGAAATTTTTGGTTGGGCCCCCTGTGGATGGGAAAAAATTTTGAGTTGAAAAGTATGGCGGCTGAATCCATGACCGAGCCTCTATCGTGTAGTGCGGAAACCTGAAAAATAAATTTGAATAAAAGAAAAATTAAGTAGATTTTAGATAAAATTAAGATAAAATAAGGCCATACTTGCTCTGAGCAAGTTCGGGAATCAACGAGCTTAAAATGACAAGATTATGCAAAATTTAAAGACAAAAAATTAAAGACGAGATTTTAAAGGCACAGAGAATAACGAATCACGAACTAGTAGTTTTTATAATAAAGACGCTTTACAACAAAACGCAGATAAAACGACGTTGATCCAACAAATAGAATGCTGCTGGCCATCGGCACAAATGCAGAGTCCAAATATATGTAAAATGCGAGCCAAACATGGCTATTAGCGGCATTTGTGGTCTGGTTTCGACGTCGGAAAGAAACGAGATGATCGAATCAAGCGACGTGATGAGTCGCTAGAGTCCGTATGGCGGCGACGCGATGGGCGATCCTCATCCGATAAATTAATGCGCGGTTGCATCCATTTGCGCAAGCTGCGATGTTCGTCGTACGAAATGGCATCAGGCAATGGGTGCTCCGAACCACGGTTTTTTTTGTATTCGGCAAAGATTTTTCCCGATGTACAAAGACTTTTTGGGACCGTCTTTGTACATGTACAAAGATTTTTGGGAAGACAAAAATTGCAAAAAAGGTCTATAATTCGAAAAAATTTCGGCGCTTTGCGCAAAAATGAGTAATTGTGTGTTCTATATATCTTTATAATGGCAGAAATTGCATTTCAAAAGTAAAAATCTCAAATTTTTTGGCGCTTAGCGCCGGTTTAAGACGATTCTTAGTGATTTTTGCCCTTAGAGACCCAGAAATTAGCTAAAACACACTACGAAAAGTCGAAGAACTCTGTTTTTACGATACTAAAATCGCTGCTGTACCATATTATAATACCCAAAAATTTTGTGTGTACAAAATGTACAAAGATTTTTTAGGAAGACAAAAACTGTAAAAGGTGTAAAATTCCCAGAATTTTCGGCGCTTTGCGCCTAACTGATAAATTATTTGTCCTATATATCTTTAAAATGGCAGAATTTGCATTTAGAATGGAAAAATGTCAATATTTTTCGGCGCTTCGCGCCGTTTTCAGATAATTTTTAGTAATTTTTAGCGTCATAAACCCAGAAATTAGCTAAAATACACTACCTAAGATCGAAAACCCTGTTTTACCACACTAAAATCGCTACTGTACTATATTATAGTACACAAAAATTTGCATGTGCAAAATGTACAAAGACTTTTGGGGACCATCTTTGTACATGTGCAAACGGATCTTGTACAAAAAAAAACACTGCTCCGAACCCATAATAAATTCACGGCTGACTAGATGGAGTAGCCGGACGGCGGAACTCCTCGAAATTTAGATTGTGGCGCAGTGGAGATGGAAAGCGCTCAAAACTACCGGTTTCGCGCGAAGGAGAGCGCGAATGGTGTGGTTGTGGTTGTGGTTGACCCCAAAACTCGTTTGACCGGGAGATTGAACGGCGTTCGTGTTGCGGCCGATCGAGACCAGCGGTTGACCACGCGGCAACCAACGCGTTGGTGATGGGCGACGCCCAACACCTTTGCGTTGATGCTGCGGCGAACGCTGCTGCGACAATTTGTGCTGCCGCTGTTGATAACCGCCGACGTTGTCAGTCGACCGCTGCAACCAATGCGTTGGTAATGAGCTACGCCCAAAACTTTCCGCGCTGATGCAACGGCGACCTTTGGCGCTGCACTGCTTGCGGCGGCGGGGTTGAACGCATGGCCGATGCTGCTGCGGAGGACAAGCGGAGCTGCCAGTGGGCCGCAGCGACCTATGCGTTGGAGGCGGAAAGCGACCAAACCCTCTGCTAGATCGCTGCGGTGACTTCTGCTCCAATTGCTCACGTGGCGTTGACGTTGCCGGTAACTGGGGCGGATTCCGCCTGAAACGAGACAAAGAAGAGGGTCCGGGTTTGTTATCTGATGGCTTCAATAATAACGCCAACTGGCGATAGATCATTGCTTGCCGCTCGCGTTGCTCCTTCCGTTTTTGGTTGGCTCGATAAGCTCGTAGAGTATGTTTGTATTTGTTCCGGACATATCGGCTGGCCCTTAATAAAGGAATAGCTTCGTGATAGGATCTCAAACGTTCTAAGTACGCGGTCTGATCCTCACGTCTTATTTCAGAGGCCACGGCTAAAGAGCCTGGCTTACGTGCAACAGTAACGCATGGCAATGGTGGCATCGATTGTGTTTCGCGTTCGGATTTTTCAATTACCATGTGGGCCTGGCGCAAATCAATCTGAGCCTGTAAAGAAAGGTCTGAAACGTTTCGTCGTTTCTTCGCTTAGGGGCTACTAGGGCCCTGCGTGTCAGCAGCTCGTTTCTGCGATTGGCGTCTCTGCTGGTTTTGGCGAATATTATCCAATTCCTTGGGCAGTTTTTTCTGAAGATAATGCGATGAGTGTTGTCGCAATTTGTGTCGACCAAATTGGGCGGGAACCAATAAGTCAGGATCTGTGGCTTCAGCGAATTAGCTGAATATCACGATGCAGACTGACCGGATCCTCGATTTCTTCCACTAATTCAGGAAATTCTACGAAGGCTTCCCTATGAAATTGAGTATATGTCGGACCAAAGAAGGCAGCACGAAGCATCCGTTGAATTTGTTCACACATTCGCCAAGCGATTCCAGGATCACCATACAACGTCGTGAAGATGAAGAAACGTTGATCCATAAAGCGCAACAGTGATGTAGCCTGCAACACGTGCGCGGTAGCAAGCACCGGTTTGCGGCTGAAAGTGATTTTGTATTCTCTTTCGAATTCACGAAACGCTTCCAAAAATGTCAACCATTTGCCGCATCATCAAACACAACGGCGCCGTATGATCAGGCTGAGGCTGGATACGATGCGGAAAGAATTCAGGCTGAATTGTGACACCAATTCGAACGTTCATTTTGTGGCGGCGTCGGCTGGAACAGATGATTTGCAATGTATTGGATGTTTACCTCGTAGACCATGTAACCGGTTGTGATGAACATGCGGTTTTGCGTGAACAACGGATCTGGATAGAAGTGGCGATGGAAGACAGAAGACTGCGTAATAAAACGCGGCACAACCTGATTCCTAAAACCCTCGTTTGGATCCACATCTGTGGGTAACTGCAGCAAAATGACTGGCCTCTCCGGCGGATTGGAAATTCGATAATATTGTAAATAACAATAACGGGCGTACATAGCGTTGTAGCACAGCTGAATATCGTTACGTAGACCTGTGTACAATTCTAAACCTGCTTCTTGCCCAAGCCAATCGCAAAAATTAAGAAAATCATGGATAGACAAACAAGGTTGACTTGTTTCCTACAACTCTTGCATGGTTTCCTGAAAATAATTCAGCGTAGGCGGTTGTTCGCCATTGTTCTTCGTTATCCTGGACCTGCATCGGCTGCTCAGCCGGAATTTGAACAACTGGTTCCGTCGGTTTGGACTGAGAGATTTGAGGAATACGCATCGACGGCAATGGCTTGGCGGGAAAAGGCAACGTCATCGAGGCCATGATGTTTTGGATATCCGTTGGCGCTGAGTAAGCAGGCGGAGGAGGAGCCACTGAAGCTGGGACAGCTTGTAAGGGCTCAAAACGCGACTTTCGAGTATGTGCCGGTTGAGAAACGAAAGGCAAATTTTTGACATCCAGGGGCCGACCTAGCGGAGCGCTGGTTGCGGCCACAACTGGTACCCTATCTAAAATGTTTATGTCCATCGGTTCAGGCACACTACGCGATGTGGAAGGCAAATTAGCAATGATACCGTCGAGAACTTGTTGCTGCATTGGCAATGGCGGACGCTGAGAAGGCGGCGGAAATGGTGGCCTACCCTGGTCATCTAACTCGTAGCCATCTAAAATAATCATCGTCGGATCCTCGCCGTCCGAATCAGCTGTCATTGATCTGCGAAAATGTCGTCGTATGGCTTTTCGCCTTTGGGGCATGTTGGGCGGCAATTTCGACAACTTGATGTATAGCGGCTCCGGCGGCGGCGCTGCCTGAACAGAACGTTCGTCACCCTCAAAAGTGAAACCTGGCGGAATACGACGAGGAGAAATTTGACTCATGTTTGGCGAATACGTATCGATGAGAATGTAGACATCGAGCGAGAAAATCGGGTCTAAAACGAGATACCGTAACATAGGACCCGTCAAAGGCATGTTCCATGCCTGGCCAATCCACGTGACTGCCAAAGAATCCGGCTGCATATCGAAGAAGAAGGCTGCCAACGTTTTTAGGCGATGATTTCCGGCATTGATACGATTTTCGACCATGAAAAAGCGGCTCATCACCAGCGTATCTAAAATATTAGCCCTGAAAACAGAACGCGATGGAGGAAAGCTATCACGATTTTGTAAATAAGCCACTACATCTGCGCGATGTGGGCCGTAGACGTGAAAATAGGCGATTTTATTGTTGCTAGGGTCGTGGCAAGCTAGAAAGACGTCCTCAAAGGTGTCTCAAGCAATTCCGCCAACCCAAACGGGGGCTGTGGAAACCTAGCCAAATTCCAGACAAAGACATGGCCACGAACGTCAGCGATCTGAATGTATTGAACAAAAGGACCGTTAGCCTGCATGTAGTTGGGATCTAGCTGCTGCCAATATCGCTCCCAAATGCGGTAGGGCATGAACAAACGGTCGTTAACATGCTCGGAGTCGAAGCCAAAGAAATACTGGCTGTTAAGACGATTCGACGACCTGAAAAGTGTACGTATCGCGTTGTATGATTGTTCGTGTGTCTCGATCATTACGGTACGTCGAATGTTATTGGCAGGCACGTAGGGCGCTGACAACGGGATACGGTCCATCGTTGCCAGCCACCACTTACGTTGGGCGTAAATGCGATTGTAGTGGTTAGGCGTCTCGTGATGTGAAGGCTCACGTAGATTTGGCGTTACGTGTTCGTCGTTTTCGAAATATAGCATCTGTAAAGGAACTACGTCTGCGCGATACTGCTTTGCAGCAGCCGCAGCTTTGAGCGCTACGAGGAAATGGGCGGCATCGTTGTTGTTCCCGAGGCTAAACGTTGGACAATCTCGGTCCACGATGTCCTCTTCTGTTGGGGCACGCTGCTCAGCCATGGCTCTGCAAAAGGTGTAACATTAGTTAAGGGCACGGCATGTGCCGATTTAGCACCAATTAGCAAACAAACAGGCGCACACTCCCTCATATTCCTTTCCCGGCCCGCTAATTCCTCAAAACTTATAACTACTGCCGGACACACAGGTCGACGCGGTAGCTTAACTAAAACAAAATCACCGGGTACATATGCGTACTTTTCGGCGATGAGATCGGAATAGGGCAACTTTGGGGCAGGTAAGAGGCGGTTACGATGCACTACATGTTCGATTAAAGGATTATGCAAATAGATGATGCGAGCCGTTTCAGGTGTTGGCAAAGATTTGATGCGATACGGACCTAATTGTTTAGGTGAAAGTTTTCCAATTTTGGGCTGAATTACTGCTTTATTGTTGAGATATACAATATCATCGACTGCAAATTTACTTTCACGCGCTGATTTGTCATACTGCTTTTTCTGATGGTTACGCGCTTTGGCAAGATTTTTGCTAGCAATATCGTGCAAATTAAGAAGCGTGAGTTTTAAATCGGCAAGATATTTTTCAGCGACGTTAGGCAAATTAGGATTTAGCGCGAGATCGCTTAAAAGCTGTATATCGAGTGGAAAAGAAGGTTCACGACCGTACAGCATTTCGAATGGCGAAATATTTGTCGATGACTGCGGCGTTGCACGATACGCGAATAAAGCAAAAGGCAAAAATTGTTCCCAATCGTATTGATTTCTTGCGCTTAATTTAGAAAGTCCATCGATGAGTGTTCGATTATATCGTTCTACTAACCCATCACACTGCGGATGATATGGAGTTGTGAAAACTTTTTGGACATTTAGTAATTTGCAAACTTCGGAAATTAGTGCTGATGTAAAATTTGAGCCTTGATCAGTTAGAAATCGCTTTGGAACGCCATGCCTAGGAATTACTTTGCGCAATAATAGATTTGCGATGGTGACTGCTTTTATATCAGACACTGCAAACGCTTCAACATACTTAGTAAAATAATCCATGAAAACAACAATTTGATCATTCCCGGATGTCGAGCGAGGCATATGCAGACAATCACACGCGATTAACTCAAACGGTGCTGAAACTTCAATGGGCTGCAGAGGTATGGCGGTGGGATTATTTGCTACCTTACGCTGCAAACACACCTCACAATTCTTACACCATGCAAGCACATCATTCTCCATTCTAGGCCACCAGTAACGGAGCTGAATGGCAGGTAAGATTTTTCGCGCGGAGAAATGGGCTCCAAAGATGGAATCATGAAATTCGGTTAAGATGAAGCTACGAAGCGATTTTGGAATAACAAGCTGATGAATAGTATTAGCTGCGCGCTTAGGCTGAAATCTGCGATATAGGATTTTATTTAGCAAGAAAAATTCGTCGCGATATTTACGTGTTGTTAAGTCATTGAGCGATTCACGAATTTTGTTTAACTCTTCATCTTGACGTTGTTCGGCAAGGAGTTTTGCAGGCGACAGAATTTCTGCTTTTTCAGCTTCAGATAAAGTGATTCGTTCATAAAAAACTGGCGGATGATCTTTTTGCGCAGCTTGCTGTTTTGGCGCGATGGTTTGTTGTCTTATATCAGGTGGTTCGTTGTCGTCGTCAGACTCAGACGCTTCAGATTCGAGGTTAGCGACATTAGCAACGGGTTTACGTTCGAGTTTATAACGTTGTTCGTCGCAATCGTACTTAGGATGACGCGATAATAAATCCGCAGCGCAGTTATATGCGCCTGGTACATAAACAACCTCATACTCGTATTCCTGTAATTTTAAACCCCATCGTCTTAGACGACTCGAAGGATCTTTTACATTTACGAGCCAAGTAAGCGCCTGATGATCTGTTTCTACGATGAATTTTTTACCATAAAGATAATGCCTATAATGCTTAATTGCCCAGACAACCGCTAAAGCCTCCTTCTCAGAAGTGGCATAGTTACATTTGGCCGAGTTTAAAACACGGCTAGCATAACCAAGGATGAAACGATTTTTAGATGGAAGATGTTTCTGCGTAAGAATGGCACCTAGCGCGTAATTGCTTGCGTCGGTTGTCAGAATGAATTGATGATCATTATCGAACTTAGGCAACTGCAAAATCGGTGGTGAAGTGAAGGCATCTTTTAACGTTTGAAAAGCTTTTTGATGTTCTTCAGTCCAAAGAAATTCCGTGTCTTTCCTTAATAAACGAAAAAGAGGTTTCGCGATTTTCGCGAGATCTTTTACAAATTTTTTGAACCATTGTACTAGACCAAGAAATTTCTGTAAAGCTTTCACCGTTTTTGGAACTGGAAAATTGATCAAATCTGCAATTTTAGTTAAGTCAGGAGCAATACCTAGCGAACTTATGCGATGGCCCAAAAATTGGACTTCTGCATGAGCTAGATGACATTTTTCTGGTTTAACCCTTAAGTTTGCGTTTTGTAGCGCGCGAAAGACATTTTCTAGATCTTTAAGATGCTCTGAAAACGTGCGCGAAAACACAATTATATCGTCGATATATACGAGGCAGGTTTTCCAATTTAAACCAGCGAGAACGAGCTCCATAAGGCGCTGAAAATCGGCGGGGGCGTTTTTTAAACCGAAAGGTAACACTTCGAATTCGTAGTGACCTACAGGACAGATAAAAGCGGTTTTTTCACGCGATTTTTCATCAAGGGGGATCTGCCAATACCCAGATTTTAAGTCTAGCGTACTAAAGTAAGCTGCAGACCCTAGGGCATCAAAATAATCGTCAATTTGAGGTAGGGGGTAAATTTGGGTTTTTGTCACATCATTTAGTCGGCGATAATCCACAACTGGGCGGAGGGAACCATCTTTTTTCCCAATTAAAAACAAAGGACTGGCCCAGGGGCTTGTTGTTGGCCTGATGACTTTTTCCGCAATCATTTCATTGATTATTCTTTGCATGGCTTGTCGGCGCGCGTGTTCGACACGATAAGTTTTACCTACAACAGGGGGACTATCCCCTGTGTCGATATGATGCTTAACGAGCGGAGTGCGACCGAGTGGTTCGCCTTTTAAAGCGAATATCGAATTATATTTATGACAAAGATCACGAATTTGCTGTTGTTCCTTAGAATTAGCGATGCAACCCTGTAAAGCCTTATTTATCGAAGAAAAAAGTTCAGGTGAGCGATCGTCTGAAACAGAAACATGAGATACAACATCAACATCAGACGTTAGCGATCCAATTAGCTCTCCAGTGTCGACTTGAACAGGCGATTTCGAGATGTTACATAATCGCAGAGGGAAAACTGAAACTGAGGTGTCGACGATTGCAGGGGCGACAAAAAGTGAACTTTTGCGCATAAAATCTGGATCGGGCTCGAAAAGTGCAATATCTGCATCGTAGGAACCATGACTTATATAAGCAGGTGTTATTAATTCGTGACGCGGCAAAATTGTGATCGGCTCTGAAATTGAAACATGCACGCAGATAGGACATGCGATTTTAGCATTTGGATTGGTGCGAAACTGCAATTTTTCGCTCGGTGATAAGAGATTTAATTTTATACCGTTTATGAACGCGCAATCTTCGATGGGATTTACCCAGAGTAATGCGGAACGGCAAAAATCAAAACCGAGAAGCATGTCTTCTGGCAATTTATCAATAATAGACACTAACGTAGGTATAGAATGATCTGCGATAGTTATAGTCATATTAAAATTAAAGCGAACAACTACTGTTGTGTCACCTACACCGTGCACGACTTTAGACGTTTGTTTCGGAGGTAACCTGAAACCAAGTCTTAAAAATGCTGCAGTAGTCATCATTGTGACTTGCGAGCCAGTGTCAATTAGTGCCGGGATTTTTACACCATGAATTTCAGCCAAAATGGTGGGTAAATTTGTACCTGCATGACTAACTATCGGAATTTCAGAATCCTGATTTAAGGTGGGGGATGATGTCATTTTTTCGAGAACCGCTAATCTTCGCTGCAATCTATCATATTCTTCCAAAAATGCTTGGGATGCAAAATTTTCTTCCCGCTTAATTTGCTTCAGATTGATGAGAAGTAACCATGTTTGCATCTTTCTTAGGCGAGTAGGGCGGTTGCGGCGGGGGATAATCTCCGGCGGGCTGGTAATCCGCTACATATGTGACGTTAGGGGGATAATTTCGCGGCGCAGAACGATAATTGGAATTATAGTACGTGTTACGCTGTTCTGGCGGATGAGTCACATAAGGATTATTTTGGCGATAGTCATAAGATTGCATGCGATTATCATAAGGCTGATTCTGATAGTTTTGGCGATAATTCGGCGCGTAGTCGTTATAGCTTTGCCTAAAAATTGGACGCGAGCGTCTAGAATCAAAACGTGCGTCAGAACTTTGCGAAATAGGTTGACGATTTTGGCTTTGATCGCGATATCTAGGCTTAGACTGAGGCCGATTATTATAATTTGAGCGCGACGATGAGCGATTACGATTATTCCAAGAACGCGACTGACTACGTTGACGCTGCGGCTGGCTCGAATTTCGCTTGCTGTGCATTTTCGTCAAATTTGCGCTGTCTTATCTTTTTAAAACATTGTTCTTCAACATGACCCGTGCGCTTACAAAAATCGCAAAATTTACGCGCTGTAGATTGCTCATTTTTGGGGCGTTTTGATCGAGAAAACGTCTTATTACGCGAACAATCAGGATCAGCATTATTAGAAAAGCGAACAGATTCCTTAGGAATTGCACCAGTAGTAGGATTGGCGATGGTCGAGACATAAGGCGTTGGCGCTTTTTTCGCTACAAGTTGGCGAGCTGCATACTCTGCGCATTTAGCATTATGCAAAAATTCATGTAGCTCAGCTTCAGGCGCGCGTTGATAGGCTGCAGTTGAAATTTCAGGTAGCATACCGCGCTTTAATTGATGTCAAAGCATTTCGTTGAACTGCTCAGAGTCGGTTTCAATATGAGGTCTAGCGCGTCTTAATTGTTTGTGAAGCGCGAGATAGTAAGCTTGGACAGACTCATTGGGCTGTTGCTTACGGTCAAGAAAGTGGTCATATAACGTATCGTGATTGAGAGGGCAAAATTCCGCGATCATAGCGTACTTAGTCTTAGTATAAGAATTACGCACTTCTTGAGGTAACGCTTCATACAAATTTAACGCATAATCGTCGAAAAATGATGAGACAAATTCAGCTCTATCTTTTTTGTCGATTTTATATATTTTTGCCAATCTTTCAAATTCGCTGAAAAATTTTCGAATATCAGTTTTTTCACCCTGAAAAGATTTCCTAGCAGCTACTGCTATATGCATTTGCTGTATGAAAGGACCGCAATTAATGGCTTCAGCAACAGATGATTTATCGCGCGAAGATGATGAAGAATCTGAATCATGACGCGAGCGACGAGAACCGCGACGCGAACTTCCACTGCGGCGCGAGCGATGCGAATCTTCCTGCTGCGAAGAGCTAGTGTCCTCATCTGAAAATCTGACGTGGCGCTGGCTGGCTGGCGGCGCGACTATATTGTCTCTGATAGGCATGGATTCGTCGTTAGGATTTGCTAAATTATCGTGCGCTGAAAAATTATTGCTCCTTAGATGCGACGCGTGCTGCATGGGCGCGCTTTCCGCGTTAGGAGGAAAATAATGCAAAGGCGGTGGATTTAAAGAAGGATGTTGCGTATTATTTACAGCATTAGGCACAAATTCGGGTGCTAGCTGATTTAAAGGCCGCTGCAAAAATTCTGAAAAAGTAGGCGCGTTTTCAACACTTTGCTGATTAAACGCGTGCTGCGATAGGATGCGCAGAATTAGGTAAATTATCCGCAAAAAGAGGGTTTTGCACATGCTGCTCACACATACGCGACGATCTAAAATCAACAGGCATACGATCACTCATAGGTAAAATAGGCACAGATGTCCTTTCGGACGCGAGTATAACCTTAGGCTTAGGATTATTAATCGGAGGCCGAATGACAGGTGATGAATTATCAAACTCGGTCTCGTTATTTACCGTCTGTTCGACACGCCGTTTTGGTAACTCGATAGGTACATCATTAATCACGTTTTCGTCGTTATGTACTCGCAAAGACTGATTAGCCTCAGGGCGAGCAGAAAACGTAGCCGTAAGCCGGTTATTAAATTCCTCACGCATTTGGCGCATTTCTTGCGCATGCTGAAAATTCAATTTTTCCTGCTGAAACTGTATTTTCTGAATACTCTCAAGAATAGTCGAAAGAATTCGATCAGAATTTGACGAATTAGGACGAGTTTCATCCTCATTTTGCTTTTCAGATGCATTACTTTCCACATCAAAAGTTCGACCAGGTAAAACGGCTTCGTTTTCCGTCTGGTTATCGTCGTTATTCGCGCGCAAGTTAAGATCATTATTAATGATCGTTGCGTCAGAATTTACTTCAATTTGTGTATCAGCAGAATTACCGGTTCCGGAATGCACACTGCCGGTAGTAGACTCATTATCGGAAGGGATAACAGAGGTATTATTTGCCGAAGGGGGTAAAGTAGTATTATCAATCGCCGAAGAGCTGGTTTGATCAGGCTGTAATTGGCGCGCAGGACGGGCTTGAGGCGGCACCTTTTTAGCTGGAGGGTACGTAAAATTTTCTTACCACCCATTATAAAAATGGAACGTTTGAAATATAAACGTTAGGTAAAAGAAAAATTTTTTCTCCAAAAATTCGGCTATCTGAAAATCTGAAAAAATTTTTTCGAATTGGACCCCTCTAGGTATGGGTTTTTCCTAAAAACGTACCTCTATATGCCAAAATAGCAACGAGTACGAAGGAGAGGCACAAAAGAATTTATGAGCGTGGCGAAAGGCGAAAATATTTTGCTTAGTCGAATAGGTATATAGAAAAAATACCAGCGACTTTACCACAAATACAGAATTTCTTTGCCGCGAACGCTTAACTTATCTGCGCACTGCCGCAGCGCGGACGATACAATAAAAATATACGGGCGAAACAATACACATTTTTAGAATGCCGAAATAAATATTTTTGGGTAAAGAAAATATTATGTATTAATTTAAATGATGACAGACACCGGATCGGTTGTCGCGAGCAACCTTAAGGGGGAAACTCCAATGTAACTTCTGGGGCTTCGCCCGCTTTCGAGTTATTGGAGTATCTTAGCGCGTGCAAACGAGTTGGCTGATTTAGTACTTGAAGTATGTACGGATAACTAAACTGACAGCACGCCGTCAGAGAAGATACCCAACACACAACAACTACAAAAGCAGCGAACCCCCGTAAGTACCTTCGGGACTTACCTAAGTACCTATGCTACAGCTAGCGCTGGTCAAGAAGCTGCGGTAAAAACCTGCACTCTTCCAAAATGACCCTGAATACCTACTACCTAAAATCTCCACGGACGTAATTGGTCCGGTACTTATGGAGATTATGGGAAGGAGATGCCGACCGCAGATCTTAACCAGGAGTAATTAGATAACCCCGGTATTCGCCCTAGGTCCTTGGACCCTTTTAGACCAAAAGAATAATTTTTCGCGAAAAGAATTGAAAAGGTTTCGCACCAGATTACCTATGGCGAAACTACTTATAAATTCTGGTTCCAATAGCACTCTGTACTTAAATCACAACAACAAAGAGCTCTATTCCGGGCTGTCATCTACTATAAAAATTATGTAATAATTTTTATAGATTTTTGGTTCGAAAAAGGAATTATGAATTTTGCACGAAATGATAAATAAAAGGTTTTACCCAACGAAATCCGGCAAGAAATAAAGTTATGGCCGGCCTAATCCCAATTCGCAACTGCCTGCGGTATAGTGCACCTCTAGACAATTGATTTTCGTGCTTTTACCAAATCAAAAACAATGTACAAGAAATGGCGCTGATAAAGTCGGAAGCGACACGCCGAAAACGCAAAAGGCCAGACTGCCACAAACTAGACTAATACATCCTAGGGGGGATGGCCTACAGTAATATGAGAAGAAAAATATTGTATAATGTGTTTATAACAAAAATTGTGTGCTTCTTGCACATAGATTTTTCGGGTCTCCGCACAGGCTCAACGTGAATAGCGGTCATGTCGCCTATGTTTTAAATGTGAAAAGTGATAGGGGACTTGTAGGGGGTTCCACAGTAAAAGGTCGCATCTTTGTATCCCTCGCGACACATAGCGACAAGAGTCCAACCAATTGACACTGCGTGGTCGGAATGCCTCCGCATGTCATACCATCGATCTGAAAATATGGCTGGATCGCCAAAGTGGAACCAAACGACCGGATGGTCGGAATTGGCGCACTAATGTGCGCAAAGGCCGTACAAGTAACGGCACGTGTAGATACACTATCTATCTATATATATATATATATATATATATATATATATATATATATATATATATATATATATATATATATATATATATATATATATATATATATCTTAGGTAGCGCGTTAGCGCGTACCTATAATATACTTGGGTACCCCCAACACCTGTGCACCCCCCTACAGCTATAACGGGACACTTCTGGAAGGTGCGGTTTTTTTAAAAGAAAGATAATAAAAAAATTCGCTGCCCGTGTTTTTTTGTTTTTCTTGAAACTCAAAATTGACTGTGTAAAGAAGGTGTAAAGTTTTTGTGTAACGTTATAACATAGGACAAATTTTGGGACCTTTTTACTGCGGCATGTGGACAACTGAGTATTGATGACTCGAAGGATTGAACAGGATAGGATAATAGAGGGATGAATTCTTCAGATGACACTTTTTTTGTTTCTTGAAATTCGCATTAGTTATCGAATGGCAGTGTAAAGAGTGCGAAAATCTGGGGGTGAAAAAGCACTTTTTGGTCGAGTTTTCAACCTGCCTATGTCCGATACTAACTCCGGTTATGAGTTTTTTAAAATGTTTTCTGACAGAAATGTAGAGCGGATCAAGGGCTACTATTCTGCATATAAGCAAAGTCTTCTATGCTCTATGGTGAGTTAGATCCTGGGGTTTAAAGTTTACACTCTAGTGGATGGTGTAAAAAAACGGATTTTAACTAAGATTTCTCTGCCAAATTTTTCCGCTTATGAGTCAGTGTAAATCGAAGACAGCATTAATAAAGTGCCTCTCAGGGGCTAAACATCGCAGCAAACCGCATTTTAAAAAACGCAATATTGAGTTATTTATGGGGGTGTAAAGTTCGAAATCAGAGGTAAAAAATGGGCGAAAAAACACGTTTTTTTACGAAGTTTGATTGATAAATCATACCAAATAATTTTTGCAACAGAATTTTGGCACACAGGAATGTACTACGATTTAAAAGCTACAAATTGTACCAAACCGAATTTCTTTAAACTCAATGGGGAGTTCGGTACGGAATTTTAAAGTTTACAGTGTTCTAAATGATGGAAAATACGTTTTTGTTGCGTTTTTTGTTCGCCACTTTCTCCGTCCAGAAGTCGGGATAAGTCTAATAGAATAAAAATAAAGTGCTTTATATCGGATGCATGTCAAAGCAAATTGTCTATACATTAATATTTAGCGAGTGTAAAGTCAAAAATTTGGAGTTTAAAATGCGTTTCTGTCTTGTTTTTTTCTGCCTGCTTCTCCGGTTACGAGTCAGGGACACGTTTATCAAGTCTAGAAATGGACCAGGAACCAAATTTGATATGCCAGTCTGGCACATATGTTTACACTCTACGGTGTTGTAAAGTAGTTTACACCAATTGTTAGTTTGCCCATAGAACATTATGTAGACTTAATTTTTTCATAAATATTAATCGTAATATCGGAACAATATCAAAATTACGAATCTGACTAAAATCTTCTTTACACTAGGTGTTTACATGAAGTATTACACTACATATGTATTTATCTTCGTTTTTGAGCATTCCAGAAACCTAATTTTTTCCTGGAGTCTAGAAGTTTTCAAAGGATCAAATGTGAGACGTCACGTAGGTGCGTTTGTTTACATCCAACAGTGATGTAAAGTAGTTTACACTCATTGTTTATATGTCCTCAGACCATTGTAGAGACATAATTTTTTCATGAATGTTGATCATAATATCCGAGTAATTTTTTACACTGCATGTTAGCCTTTGTTCTAGAGCATTGCAAAAACCGAAATTTTTTCCTGAGATATAAAAATTTACAGGGAATGAAATATATACGTCAGTTGGGCGCGCTTGCTTACACTCAGCAGTATTGCAAAGTGGTTTAAACCTAATGTTTATTGTCTTTAAAACATTATGGACTCATTTTTAAATAAATGTTGAAAGTAATATGGGAGCAATATCAAAATTACGAATCCGACTAAAATATTCTTTACGCTATGTGTTTGTGTAAAGTTTACATTACGTGTTAACCTTAATTCGATAGACTTGCAGAGACTTTGTAACTGAAGTCAAGAAATTTTCAAGGATTCATATGTGAGACATCAATTAAGTGAGTTTGTTTACCCTCAAAAGTAATCTAAAGTGATTTAAAAATTATGTTCAAGTGTCCTTAGATCATTGAAGAGATGTAATTTTGTCTTAAATGGGTTGCATTAAAGTTAAATCCTTCTTAGCCGTGTTTATAATATGTTTCACAAAATCTTGCACATGGAGAGCTATCGTTTAATTGATGTAAATTGCCTGCAAAAGTGGTTTAAAATGAACCAGCAATCACACTACTGTGCACAGAAGTCGACAAAGATATGCAGCTTTATTGTAATCATGTACATTAATAAGCCGTAAACTGTTAGTATTCTCTACACCTAGTAGTTGTGTAAAGTTTGCACTATTCATTTGTTGTTAATATGTAGTCTATACTACAAATTTATTTTACTACCAAATCAAAGCGTTAGTGTTCCTTACATTTGATATTTGCGTGAAGTTTTTGAATTTTTGCCGAAAAACTTTGCCTTCTAATTTACCAACATCCCGCCTTTTCCATTTTCTTAAAGTTTAAAATCTTTTATAAGTCTCTTAATAATTTAATGGTAGGTTTTAACTTTAAGTTTCTCTTGGTTTACAACTCTCGCTTAGCAAGCTCATTTTTCAAAACTTTTTCATAGTGATCAGATTAGTCGCGTTTAGTTTGGAATTGGTGGACGGTCGTTATTTTATTACTCGGCTTAAATAAACCAAGTGACTATCTTTTGATTATTTTCTTTATCGCAAATTCAAACACCCAATTTTCAATTTGAAAATTGACCCAATTTTCAATTTGAAAATTGATCCAATTTTCAATTTGAAAATTGAAAATTGGGTGTTTTCAATTTCAAAAAGTCACAACACATTGTGCTTGTGTATTGATTGAGTGAGGATTTGCAATGTGAATTCGTTGGTTAAATATTTGTGCTTGATTATAAGTGAACTGCACATTAAGAAGAAATAACTTAATGGAGTTTTAATTTGAAAATGGATGGTGTCAATAAGGTTGTCTTGTTTAAAAAGGATAATGCTGATGTTAAGAACAATATTGTTTTCCGCGTTCTTGGACTGTTGTCATTATTGTGGCATATTACTGATTGTGTTTACTGACTGATGTACTGAAATCACGCTAATTAAAAGTAGTGTACTAGCAAAGAAAAATGCTCCGATGGAACAAAAAAGATGAATATACTTGGAATTGTGGATTATTATGGATGTAAAAAGGAGGGGACTAGGAAAAATCTACCTAAAGTCGGAAAATCTGCTAAAAATCACACTTTCTCTAAGCAACGCAAAAAATCGATGTATATTCTGCGGCCTCTAAAAAAGTGTCTTTTTTAAATAATGTTCGAAGTTTCAGATAAGAGTGTATAAACGTAATCTATCAAGGTTACTTTTTTAAATTGCTGGCACCTGATTGATAGAAAACTAAGAGGTATTGTATTTAAAGTTGTTTTATTTTGTTATGAGCATTATAGCAAGCTAAAGCAGGAGCCGATTGATTAGTGCACACAATCGTTTCGGGCATGCTAGTGTATCTACATTTAGTCTGTTTCAAGTCAACTTACGCGTTTCCTACTGTTTTAAACCAACCATGTCTTCAATTGTCTTCGATGTTTGCTATTTCATTCAATTGGCTTGGAAGACTGTTAGTTTACTCAATATCATTTCCCATAGCTACTGCATAGCTAACGTGCTGCTGTTTCAATCATTGTTATGGTTGAATATTTATTTTAATCTGTTGGCCGCAGAATATACATCGATTTTTTGCGTTGCTTAGAGAAAGTGTGATTTTTAGCAGATTTTCCGACTTTAGGTAGATTTTTCCTAGTCCCCTCCTTTTACATCCATAATAATCCACAATTCCAAGTATATTCATCTTTTTTGTTCCATCAGAGCATTTTTATTTGCTAGTATATATATATATATATATATATATATATATATATATATATATATATATATATATATATATATATATATATATATATATATATATATATATATATATATATATATATATATATATATATATATATATATATATATATATATATATATATATATATATATATATATATATATATATATATATATATATATATATATATATATATATATATATATATATATATATATATATATATATATATATATATATATATATATATATATATATATATATATATATATATATATATATTATACACGTGATTGCCTTTCAGCCCGTCTCATACATGTTTTATGATGCCAGATCGTATATATAAAGTAGCGAATATGGAATCAGCGGTCCCAGAAACCCAGGGACCAAATTTTGGAAGCAACAGTCAATCTGTGCTTCTGCAAAAAGACAAAAAACCTAAATTTTATGCTCTGCATAGGGTACCTTTGGGCTCCCGTATCTCAGAAACCAATCCGTGAATTTTCTTCAAATTCTACAGTAAGGTCAGTCATAAGATAGTCCAATAATTGGTGAAAACTTCTAGAAAAATTATCTGCTGCGATTTGAGATATTTGATTAAAATAAACTTGTAAATCACGTTTTTCTTACGGCATCACATCAGTTCACACTGTAGTGTAAAGTGGTTCACACCAGTCGATAGCGCATAAAAAGTTGATCTAGGGTTGGCTTTAAAATTTTACCCTGCGGCAATTGCATAAGCGGCTAGAGCTACCAAAACCTTTTACATAAATCCGTAGTTTCCGGGTTTCAGGAGTCCGATCGAGCCATTTTATCAAAAAATTGTAATTAGCGCCCGAAAATACCCATTGAGTGAAAATATAAGTATCACAAAATTATCCAGTGAAAACTTTTTTGCCTCACAGACACACACACACTTATACACAACTCGAAATTAATATTATAGATAGAAGACTAGCAAATGGGGCACTTCGCTGCACCCATCTGCTAGAGTGTTTGTAAACAAATCTATAATATTAATTTCGAGTTGTGTGTAAGTGTGTGTGTGTCTGTGAGGCAAAAAAGTTTTTACTGGATAATTTTGTGATATTTATATTTTCACTCAATGGGTATTCTCGGGCGCTAATTACAATTTTTTGATTAAAATGGCTCGATCGAACTCCTGAAACCCGGAAACTACGGATTTATGTAAAAGGTTTTGGTAGCTCTAGCCGCTTATGCAATTGCCGCAGGGTAAAATTTTAAAGCCACCCTAGATGAACTTTTTATGCGCTATCGACTGGTGTAAACCACTTTACACTACAGTGTAAACTGATGTGATGCCGTAAGAAAAACGTGATTTACAAGTGTATTTTATCAAATAACTCAAATCGCAGCGGATAAATTTTTTGAAGTTTTCACCAATTATTGGATATCTTATGACTGACATTACTGTAGAATTTGAAGAAAATTCACGGATTGGTTTCTGAGATACGGGAGCCCAAAGGTACCCTATGCATAGCGTAAAATTTAGGTTTTTGTCTTTTTGCAGAAGCACAGATTGACTGTTGCTTCCAAAATTTGGCCCCTGAGGTTTCTGGGACCGCTGATTCCATATTCGCTACTTTAAATATACGATCTGGCATCATAAAACATGTATGAGACGGGCTGAAAGGAAATCACGTGCGGGTACTTATAAACATGATTAATCACTGAAAAAGAGCTTGCACCAAGTCAAAATTTTTGACCTTGTAAACCAGCGCGCGTGAAATTTAATGCGAAGCAATCGAAAGCAACAAACATGCGGTTTTCGAAAGAAAGCAGCAAACATGCGGCTTTCGGAAATACAAATCCAAATATTTTTGCTTCTAGCGGCTAATTTGATATGCAACTTTTTGCATTTGTTTACAATGAGGGCAAAGTTGAAGATTGTACGCAGTTTTGCCGTTGAGTTGCCTCATAAACGGAAGAACGAGGCAAAAGAAGACAGAGCAAAATGGAGTGAGTCGTTGCTTAATGGAAAGCACTCACAAAATGCACATAAAATAATAATTGAATTATATATGTAGGTAGGTACTATAAATCTTGATCCTTCTATGTACAATTCGCAAATGACCATGAACAATATGTACTGTAATTTTTATTCAATCGAGCAATAAATGTGAATTTAGCCATCTAAATACCTAGATGCAAAGTAGACAGCTGTTCAAGAATAATACATCTTTTCCAAAATTAACTTTCAACATAAATTTTTAGAATCATTATATTCGGCTTGCCATTATTGCATTGATCTGACAATGCACAGCATGGCCGATCTGGGGGGTCAGCCGGTCTGGGGAGGGGTCAAAAATAGAGTTTCTTGGGCCAAAATGACCTAAAAAATTGGCCTGAACGCTAAAATGGCGCAAAAACTACGTTATTACCATACCTGGGCGTGGGGGGTATGGGGGTATGCACCCCTAGAAGGCAAAATACCCAAACAAGAAATGGCAAATACCCAACAATACCCCCCAGACTTTCACTTTTTAAAATTTTTCTTTTTTCGGGGTTTTTTATGCCAATCGATAGAAATCGACGAGAAACGTTCAAAAATGGTGTTTTTTCCGTCATAGCACTATTTTTAAGGCCAATATTTGACTTTGAAAAATTTTGCACCCTCCAGACCTTTGAAGCCGCCCACCTATGGTTATTACTCAGTTTCTGGTCAATTTGGAGAACTATTGAAGAAAATTTTCAGTTTTCATCCATTTTTGGACTTCATTTTGCTTCATTTTCCCGACAAAATTTTCCATTTTCCCATTCTTGGGTGGGGTTGGGACCCCCTCCAAACCCCCCATGTGCATGTCTGTATTATAACTACCTTAATCGGTAATTATAATTCGAAAAATCTTAAAATCTATGTACGCATAAAATAATATGAAACAGAATATATAAGGCTTCGTGTCACAGACAAAAATATAAAAACCGCTCGCCGATCCATTGCAGAGTCATTCAATTTTTTATACTAATTACTGGTTAAGATATTATTTGTTTACAAACACTCTAGCAGATGGGGCAGCGAAGCGCCCCATTTGCTAGTCTATAATATTAATTTCGAGTTGTAATGGTAGGTAAGTGAGACAAAAAAGTTTTTACTGATAATTTTTTGATACTTATTTTTTCACTCAATGGCATTCTCGGGCGCTAATTACAATTTTTGATTAAAATGGCTCGATCGGACTCCTGAAACCCGAAACTACGGATTTAGTAAAAGGTTTTGGTAGTTCTAGTCGCTTATGCGATTTGCCGCAGGGTGAGATTTTGACTACTAGATCAATGCATGCGCTAATGAGTAAACCACTTCACACCTGCTAGTGCTAAACTGATGTGATGCCGTAAGAAAACGTGATTTACAAGTGTATTTTATCAAATATCTCAAATGGCAGCGAATAAATTTTTTTAAAGTTTTCACCAATTACGTATCCATGATTGACCTTACTGTAGAATTTTGAGGAAAATTCATGGATAGGTTTTGAGATACGGGAGCCCAAGGTAAACCCTATGCATAGCGTAAAATTTACGTTTTTGTCTTTTTTTGCAGAGGCACAGGTTGACCGCTGCTTTCCAAAATTTGGCCTTTTCTGTCCGCTGATTCATATTCGCTACTTTAAATATACGATCTGGAATCATAAAACATGTAGGAGACGTGGCTGAAAGTGATGCGTACGGGTACTTACAAACAGGATTAATCACTGAAAAAGAGCTTCGCACCGTCAAAATTTTGACCTTGTAAACCAGCGCGCGTGGACTGTAATGCGAGAGCAAACATGTAAGGCAGCAGAACATGCGGCTTTCGAAAGAAAGCAGCAAAATGCGGCTTTCGAAGAAAGCAGCAAACATGCGGCTTTCGATACAAACTAATGTTTTTGCTTCTAGCGGCTAATTTAATATGCAACTTTTGCATTTGTTTACAATGAGGGCAAAGTTGAACATTGACAAAGTTGAACTCGACGCTATAAGATAGGACGTGATACAACATACTCAATGCTATACAACAGGACGTGATGTAACATACCCCATGCTATACATAGGACGTAATATAACATGCCCCATGCTATAAGATAGGACGAGATATAACATACCCAGTGTTACAGCATAGGACCTGATATAACATACCCCATGCTATTGATAGACGATATACACCATACCCAGTGCTATAACATATCCTGTGCTGTAAGATTGGTGTCCCAAAACATCAAAAATACGGCTTGCACCAAAAATCTTAAACATCCCGAAACATAAAAAATGGTTTTGACCAATAAAATTTTAAACACCCCAAAACACCAAAAATATGATTTTGACCAAAAAAATTTTTAAACCTCCAAAAGATCAAAAGTATGGTTTTGGACCAAAAAAGTTTTTTAATATTCCAAAACGTTAAAAATATAGTTATGATCAAACAAAATTTCAAACATCCCAAACCATCAATGGTATAATTTCAGAACATCCAGAACATCAAAAATATGATTTAGGATAAAGAATTCTCAGAACCATTCTATAACGTCAGAAATATGGATGTAATCAAAGAAATGGTTGACAAAAGACAGTTTTAAAAATTTAAAAAATACAATATGTTTTTAACAACAATTTTTTAGAAATGTCCGCAAAGTCAGTCCTGAAAAATAAAAAAATACAAGAGACATCTCAATCCCATACAGCTATCAAGGGCTCAGTTCAACCAGGGCAGCGCAGGCGCTCAGCTAGATATGAAAATAAAAAATGCCACATTGTAGATCATTCAATTTTTTATATTGATTACTGGTCAAGATATTATTTGTTTACAAACACTCTAGCAGATGGGGCAGCGAAGCGCCCCATTCGCTAGTAATATCTTAACCAGTAATTAGTATAAAATTGAATGACTCTTCAATGGATCGGCGACCGGTTTTTATATTTTATATCTAGCTGAGCTGTCCGGCGTTGCCCTGGCTGAACCAGGCCTGATAGCTATATGGATGGAGTTGTCTCTTGTATTTTTTTATTTTTCGGGACTTTTGATGTTTTCGGGATATTTCTAAAAATATTGTTGTTAAAAACATATTGTATTTTTAAATTTTTTAAAACTGTCTTCTGTCAACCGATTTCTTTGATTAAATCCTATTTCTGAAGTTATAGAATGGTTCTGAGAATTCCTTATCCTAAATCATATTTTTGATGTTCTGGGATGTTCTGGAAATTATACCATTAGATGGTTTGGGATGTTTAAAAATTTTGTTTGATCATAACCATATTTTTAACGTTTTAGAATATTAAAAAACTTTTTTGGTCCAAAACCATACTTTTGATGTTTTTGGAGGTTTAAAAATTTTTTTGGTCAAAAGCATATTTTTGATGTTTTGGGGTGTTTAAAAAATTTTTAGGTCAAAACCATTTTTTTGATGTTTTTGGGATGTTTGAAGATTTTTTGGTGCAAACCATATTTTTGATGTTTTGAGGCACCAATCTACAGCACAGGATATGTTATAGCACTTGGGTATGGTATATCACGTCCTATCTTGTAGCATGGGGTATCACGTCCTATGCTGTAACACTGGATATGTTATATCACGTCCTATCTTATAGCATGGGGCATCTTATATCACGTCCTATTGTATAGCATGGGGTATGTTACATCACGTCCTATTGTATAGCATTGAGTATGATGTATCACGTCCTATCTTATAGCATCGGAATCAACTTCTTGTACAATGTTCAACTTTGCCTCTATTGTAAACAAATGCAAAAAGTTGCATATTAAATTAGCCGCTAGAAGCGAAAACATTTGATTTGTATTTTCGAAAGCCGCATGTTTCCTGCTTTCTTTCGAAAGCCGCATGTTTGCTGCTTTCTTCGAAAGCCGCATGTTTGCTGCTTTCATTCGAAAGCCGCATGTTTGCTTGCTTCGATTGCTTCGCATTAAATTTCACGCGCGCTGGTTTACAAGGTCAAAAATTTTGACTTGGTGCAAGCTCTTTTTCAGTGATTAATCACGTTTATAAGTACCCGTACGTGATTTCCTTTCAGCCCGTCCCATACATGTTTTATGATGCCAGATCGTATATTTAAAGTAGCGAATATGGAATCAGCGGTCCCAGAAACCTCAGGGACCAAATTTTGGAAGCAACAGTCAATCTGTGCTTCTGCAAAAAGACAAAACCTAAATTCTACGCTATGCATAGGTACCTTTGCCCTGCATTCAGAAACCAATCCGTGAATTTTCTTCAAATCCTACAGTAAGGTCAATCATAAGATATCCAATAATTGGTGAAAACTTTAAAAAACTTTATCCGCTGCGATTTGAGATAATACACTTGTAAATCACGTTTTTCTTACGGCATGACATCAGTTTACACTCTAATGTAAAGTGGTTCACACCAGTCGATAGCGCATAAAAAGTTGATCTAGGGTGGCTTTAAAATTTTACTTTGCGGCAATTGCATAAGCGGCTAGAGCTACCAAAACCTTCTACATAAATCCGTAGTTTCCGGGTTTCAGGAGTCCGATCGAGCCATTTTAATCAAAAAATTGTATTTAGCGCCCGAGAATACCCATTGAGTGAAAATATATGTATCACAAAATTATCCAGTAAAAACTTTTTTGCCTCACACACACACACACACTTACATACAACTCGAAATTAATATAATAGATTCGGCCTTTAGTAGAGTATGCTCCAACTGTATGGAGCCCCTATCTGCTTTCTGATATCAACAGGGTTGAAAGGGTACAGCGAAAATTTACTAAAAGTTTAATTGGATATATGGGACTTTCTTATGATGAAAGGTTAAAAGCCTTAAATTTAGAGAGGCTTGAACTCCGTAGAATTTATTTTGATTTAATTGTTACGTATAATATTATTCACAATAATCTCTTGCCTTCTGAAGATTTTTATAAGTTTTATGGTCATTCGCGTACTAGAAATGCATTTGCAAATCAGATCTATTTAGAAAATTTCGACTTGATTGTAAAAAGTATTGTTTTGCTACTAGATCAGCTAGAATTTCGAACGATCTTCCACAATATATTCGAAGTTCTCCAAAATGTTGAGACATTTAAGAGAAATTTGAAAAGGTTGATTTCGAATTTTTTGATGGGGCACACGTGAGCGCAATCTATTTGCCTGTGTGTCCAGGACATTTGGCATTTTATTTCATTTTCCTTGCGACTTTTGTTTTACCCTTGTGTTTTTTTCCGAATAAAGTATTAGTATTAGTATTAGTATTTTTTATGATTTTAGCGCTATTTTTATCTGATTTTTCAAGTAATCAATAATGACATTTACTGACTCTTAGCCCCCTAGGAAAAATTTGTTTTAGGTACGTCAGAAAATATTTTTGTACTGTATATTATTATGTTATTATTATTATTATTGTAAGTGAGGTGCACATACACACTCATTGAATTCATGCGCTATTTCCCGTCAGCTCGTTTCGCTGTACGGATGTGCTTTCCCATCAGCTCGTTCCGCTGTTCGGATGTGCTTTCCCAGCAGCTCGTTTCGCTGTTATGGATGTGCTTTCCTGTCAGCTCGTTTTGATGGTCGGACGTGCTATGTATAGCTTTTGTGCTTCTTTTGCCCTATAACGCGTCGAGATGACGTTTCATCTCCGGATAAGATAGTGCAAATTTTTGGCAATTGAGCACTGGTTCAGCTCCCGAAAGCGACCGAACACTCGCGCGGTGGCGGATCTTCGGATCTGCCCAGTTTTTAGGCTTCTCAATTACATTACACGTTCGTAAACTTAAGTTATGTACCAGTTGTCCGTTCGAATGCTCACCTCAAAGACTTTTCCCAGCGCTATTTGAAAATTTGGAACAATTTACCTAATGATGTAATCGCTTCTCCTAACGTTGGTTTGTTCAAAAAAGAGCTGTTAAACATTGATTTTACAAGTTTGCTGTCGGGCATACCTAGTTGTATCATACTCGTGATCTGTATGTCCTTTTATTCAATCGCTGTTTTATCAAATTTTATCAAATGTGTTCTACCCAATTTCGTGTATTTTTCTGGACAATAATTATTTTCTTTTCTTATCTTATCAACAAAGATTTTGTAGCTCCTACAATGATTTTGGCCCAACCCGTAAATCCTACTAATGAAAAAGATAGGGAGAAAGAAAAAGCATGATAAGCATAGGTAACCACACACGGAGCCTGGACCATGACAATCATTAGTAACAACACCCGGAGCCTGGGAGAAACGGGAGAAACGGCGAAACCGTGATACGCATAGGTAACCGCACCCGGAGCCTGGGAGAAACGGGAGAAACGGCGAAACCATGATAAGCATAGGTAACCACACCCGGAGCCTGGGAGAAACGGGAGAAACGGCGAAACCATGATAAGCATAGGTAACCACACCGGGAGCCTGGGAGAAACGGGAGAAACGGAGAAACCATGGTAAGTATAGGTGACCACACCCGGAAACTGGGAGAAACGGGAGAAACGGCGAAACCATGATAAGCATAGGTAACAACACCCGGAGCCTGGGAGAAACGGGAGAAACGGCGAAACCATGATAAGCATAGGTAACCACGCCCGGAGCCTGGGAGAAACGGGAGAAACGGCGAAACCATGATAAGCATAGGTAACCACACCGGGAGCCTGGGAGAAACGGGAGAAACGGCGAAACCATGGTAAGTATAGGTAACCACACCCGGAGACTGGGAGAAACGGGAGAAACGGCGAAACCATGATAAGCATAGGTAACCACACCCGAGCCTGGGAGAAACGGGAGAAACGGCGAAACCAGGATAAGCATGGAGAAACGTTTCTCCCGGAGAAACGTTTCTCCGGTGATGGTTACCTATGCTTATCATGGTTTCGCCGTTTCTCCCGTTTCTCCCAGTCTCCGGGTGTGGTTACCTATATTTATCATGGTTTACCCGGAGACTGGGAGAAACGGGAGAAACGGCGAAACCATGAAAAGCATAGGCAACCACACTCGGAGAAACGTTTCTCCCGGGAGAAACGTTTCTCCCACCGGGGAAAATTTTGATGGGAGAAACGCGGAGAAACGTTTCTCCCTCCGGGGGAAATTTTGATGGGAGAAACGTTTCTCCCACCGGGGGAAACACTAGTAGGATTTACGGGTTGGCCCATGATTTTTCGAGTTTTTTCGGTGATTTGTATCGATTTCTGCATTATTTTTGCGAGTTTTTCATGAAAAAGTTTAAAAATTTTGAAAATTTTTTACATTTGCATCAAAAACAAATCCTGCATACTGAAAGACAGCATAAAGCCGTACTTCGAGCATAATATACGAATTTTCGACAATATTTGACACTTATGGGAAAATTTCGGGTTCCGCCCTCTGTCAGAAAATCCAGTATCCGCCACTATGATCATATTTTTGGAATTTCCATGTATTTCCTGATAACCCGCCCCTACACGTTTTTCGGCGCCAGACTGTGCGCTTTAAGTAGTCTGTTCAAAATAAGAGGCTCAAAAATCCCAGTGACCAACTTTGACCAACTTCTGCAAAGAGACGAAAAACCCAGAATTTTACGTGATTGATAGGATATGTTTGGGATCCGTTATCTGAAAACAAATGGTGAATTTTCCTAAAATTCTATGGTCAGGTCAGCCGTAACGTCATTACTGCAATTTAAATGAAATGTATTTGTTAGACTAGAGATATTCAGAAAATGTACTTCAAAAAACGTTTTTTCGACGGTCTTTCGTCAGCTTTACATCATGGCATACAGGGTTTACACCAGTGGAGGCGCATAAAATTTTCCCTACGGCAGCGTCAAAAACTTGCCTTATTACATAATCCGTCTCGAGGGACCTGAATAAATCGCCCCCCACATTTTGCACCCACACACCGCCCCTCCCCTCAACTCGCCCCCTCCCCCACAATTGGCCACCAATCACAGCTCGCCCCCAACAACAACTCGCCCCTACACAACTCGCCTATCCACAACTCTGCCCCTCCACGACTCGCCCCCCACATAACTCGACCCTCACACAACTCTCCCCCACGCAACTCGTCCCCGTACAACTCGCCCCCACACGACTCGCCCCAAACGACTCGCCCCCTACAACACTCGCGCCCCCCATTCCGCAACTCACCCTAACAACCGGCCCTTTGGAACTTTAAGCCGAGGGTTCATGATTGCTAATGCAATTATGTATTTTAAAGTCTAGATAAGAGCTTCACGAAATCTTATTTATGGTGAAAATAGTACTCATGATGACACATTTCCTACGGCGTTTTTGCACCGCTGCTAGCTACACAGCATAATGAGTGTGTACACATAAAGAGATTGGTACATTTTCATATATTTTCTGATGCATATTGCTTTTGCTGATTTATGGGAGTTTGCTGTGGGCATATGGTCGGTGGAAACAGCTGGTCCGCGGGGGTCAAACATTGAGTTTTTCTGGGAAAACTCTCGTCAAGAACTGGCTTAAATGCTAAAATAGCATTAAAACTGCGTTAATCTTCAGTTAATGGTCAAATTCGAGCACTTTTTGAAACAACTTTTTTCTCGTGGTTTTAGCCTTTATTTCGCCTCATTTTTCTCATAAAAATCCCATTTATCTATTCTGGAGTCTAGAGACCCAGCAACCACACATGGACGTGGGGGTTTGCACACCCCAGTCTCGAAAACCCAAATCGATAAATCCATCAGAATTGAATTTTTGGTGCTATTTTTTACAATTTGTCCCATCTGACCCCATAATTTGGTTCAAGCAATCCCCACTTGCATGTCTGGTTGTGGGGAGCAAGCAACAATTGGATTATATGTATATGCATGTGCTGGTGATAATGGCTGAATTGATTTGTCAATTGTCAAACATTTGGGATTGGATTGAGGCTGACAATAGGCAGGCAATACAGAAAAAGTCAGGAGAGAAGAAATTGTGTTATGGACAATAATATTTTATTAATATCTTTATCTCTTAGCATCGAAATTATGGAAAAAAATTCAAAACATTGAACTCTGCGAGATTTCTAGCTTCTGGGGTCGTGCTTGCACCAACGAATACTGAACTAATTTACTAGTTCAGTAATTCGGTAGTGAAGAAAATCCGCTTGCACCAACGTCTACACTACTGAACTCATAGATTAGAGACGTCACTAATAGATTAGTCCGATTTTCACTAATAGAGAAGTCCTGCTTGCACAGAAAATCTAGTAGTTCAATACGCTTGCACCAACGACTACTAGATTAATCCGTTTCTAGTAGTTCCTGAGTCCAATTCGCTCGCATCAACGACTAATAGATTAATCCGTTTCTAGTAGTTCAGTAGTGTTTGCTTGCACCAAACACTAATAGAGTAATCCGCTTTCTTGCCAATACTAACTAATACTTTATTCGGAAAGCAGCAAAGGGTAAAACAAAGTCGCAAAGGAAAATAAAATAAAAATGCGAAATGTCCTGACCACAGGCAAATAGATTGCGCTCCCGTGTGCCCCATCAAAAAATTCCCGAAATCCAACTTTTTCAAATTTCTCTTAAATGTCTCAACATTTGGAGAACTTCGAATATATTGTGGAAGATCGTTCCAAATTCTAGCTGATCTAGTAGCAAAACAATACTTTTCACAATCAAGTCGGAATTTTTCTAAATAGATCTGATTTGCAAATGCATTCTAGTACGCGAATGACCATAAAACTTATTAAAATCTTCAGCAGGCAAGAGATTATTGTGAATAATATTGTACGTAACAATTAAATCAAAATAAATTCTACGGAGTTAAGCCTCTCTAAATTTAAGGCTTTTAACCTTTCATCATAAGAAAGTCCCATATATCCAATTAACCTTTTAGTAAATTTTCGCTGTACCCGTTCAACCCCTGTTGATATCAGAGCAAATAGGGGCTCCATACAGCTGGAGCATACTCTACTAAAGGCCGAATATAATTCTAAAAAGCAAGAACCAACATTTTAGGATCACGTGATTCAAAAAAACTATTTGAAAATCAAAGCACTCATTTTCAAAGCCTTTGCTGATATATTAGTACAACGACAACTAAATGATAAGTTTGTTGTTAAAGAAAACCCCTAAATCTCGAATTGAGGAACCTGCGCCGGATAACAAAAAATGGTTTGCGTGATAAGTAACTTTAGGATTAGCGTACCCTAGATATAACACAGAACATTTAGGGAGAGATATGCTTAAGTGATTTTCTTCAGACCAGAAAACCAGCTTATCTAAATCTTTTTGCAACAAAGTATAATTTTGAGAAAAAATTAAAGAGCTTTAAATCATCAGCAAAGAAAAAGACTTCACTATGCCTCAACAGCTTGAAACAAAATCGTTCACAAACAACAGAAACAAAGAGGGTCCTAAAACGCTACCTTGAGGTACGTCACTAATAACTGGCTTTCTATCAGAAAGAGCGTCGAAAATTTTTGACCTTTTTGTGCAACAGATTTGTCAAGAAAGAAGCTAATCCATTTTAATAGCATTCCATTTATCCCATAATGCTTCAACTTCTTATCATCAACTTGGAATAAACGACAGAGTCGAAGGCTTTACTAAAATCGATATAAACAACATCAATAGTGAATAGTTGCGTCAAGTGATTTAAACCCACACGTTTGTTCACTTCAAAAAGCGTTGATTTTCACATGACTTTCCCTTTTGAAAACCAAAACTGCCGTGAAAAGAAATTAGTTTTCGACTTTAAAGAAGCAATTAAAGCTCTGTTTATAATATACTCCATAATTTTACAAGTGTGACGCAACAAAGAGATATTGACAATAATTTTCAACCGAAGAATAATCACCCTTCTTAAAGCATAGGTACTGCAATCGCATCTTTCCAACAAGAAGGTACTTCACCACTTCTATGGGAAACTTCGAAAATAGAACTAAGTGGACCAACAAGAAATGGACACAATCTTTTGATAAAATATGAACAAATACCATCAGGCCCAATAGAGAAAGTTTGCTTAAGATTTTGAATGGAATTTAGGCACAGATTCAAAACTAAAATCTACCTTAACATCAAGTATATCTTTGTGACACTTCTAAGTTTGTGGTATTAATAGGGAAACCATTATCAACTGTAAACATAGATGCAAAAAGAATTCACTAAAACATTCGCTTTTTGCAAGTCTAAGTTGATAATAGAGTTGTCAACAACTGTGTCGGGCAAGTATAATATCGACGCATTTTTTCTTAGTATAAAATGAAACGACGAAAAAAATGCTTAGGATCGGATCCATTTTTTAACAGTTTACGTTCCTGTGCACAATAATATTCTCTTTTATAGCTTTCCTTACAAGTCTACTGTATTTAGAGTAAGTATTCCCGAACATAGGATCAAATTTAGATTTTCTCCAGAATTTTTATTTCTTTGACAACAGTCTGTCTTATATTTTTTGGGATATTTATTAACCCTGCCAGGTTTGGAAAACGGAACAAAAGAATCTATAAGATATTGCATCATCTGATAAAAAACGATTATAAAAAAATCGTCTACTGTCACACAAGTAGGAAAGATCAATGGCCACTGGATGTTGGCAAGAAAAGTAAGCATGGATTCATAATCAGCTTTCGCAAAAATTTCGTTTCAAAGCTACTTGTCGCCTGACTTCAAATCTAAGTAAAGTAAAATTTTGAAAATAACAGAATCATGATCACTTGCAGCAAAAAAGGAGGTCTTGTTTTGTAATCAACAATCAATGATTTATCAGATGCAAGTACTAAATCTAGAATATTTTGACCCAAGGTAGGGTGATGTACATGTTGATATAATCCATATCTATTAACGATTTCAAAAAAATTGAAAGACATACTATTTTCAGATAATACATCAGTTTTATTCCGCTTTAATATCCGCTAGATTAAAATCACCTAAAACATATAAGTGGTTTTGCCGCAACCAAGCTAATATATTTAAAAGATTTAAAAAAATCTTTGATTTTGTTTGTCGTGTAGAGAATAATGAGGGTCGTCTATAGCACAAAATGAACCTATATGTAATAGAACCAATAAAAAGATCGCAGGCAATAATTTCAGCAAAGTACAGTTAATAGAGAAAGTATTTACTAATCTCAGAGACACATTTTTTTGAAGATAATACAGACCCCTCCACCTACTCTTTTTTTTCAACGATCGTTTCTCAAAACTGAATAACCAAAAATTTGCAACTAACAAAGAATCACTAAAAGTATCAGTCAGCCATGTTTCAGTAATAAGAATCAAAATCATAAGTATGAGAACTCAAAAAGCAAATGCAGATCAGCACTCTTGTTACATTCACTGCGCGAATTAAACAAAATAGAACACAATTTATTTACACAGTTGGAATCCGGAACTCTTTTGGGTCGATTATATTATTATTTAAAGATCTGCCACAATTCGTAAAAAAATTTTTTTTGCTGGGGCAAAATTACTCTATAAATTAACGGAATTTAGCGAAAATAAAACAAATTTATCAGATTTACGAATAATTTGACTTTAGGCATACTAATAAAGAAAGAACCGCGTGGAAAAACACTAGATTCATCGCGCAAAGCCCGTGCATTTTGCCGCTGCTTGTAGGTAAGATCAGGTTCTAGTTCGTAAGTTCTTTGGGTGCAACCTGGCTTCAACGATCTTTTATTGATAAAGTTGATAAAATTCGTTTTTACTGGGCTCGAAACACAAATGACTTTAAGAAACCTTGGTTGGTTCTCGTTTGGTAGTTCAATATCGTTTCTAGTGGTTCAGTAATTCAGTATGTCCACGCATAGTATTGCCAAGCGACATTTATCGATTTTTTGAACGGACTGAGTGAGCTTTTATTGATTTTATCCTGTGATGATGTCCGTATGTGTGATCGAGCAGTAGACGGACATTGCATTATTTGATTAAAAGATGATATTGACAAAATTGTCGAACAAGTTTTTGCTTCGCAATTCTTCAACATAATCTTCCTCATCACTACTCGTAAACATAATATTGAATTAATTGCATTAATTTATTGCTCAAAATAATGCGAAAACACTCATCTAATAGTCGAAGTCGACTAATAGAAAAAGCGCACACTAAAATGTTTTCACTACTGAACTACTGATTTATTAGAGTTTTGGTGCAAGCGGGAAAGCGGGACTTCTCTATTAGTGAAAATCGGACTTCTACTATTAGTGGCGCCACTAACCTATTAGTTGAGTAGTGTAGACGTTAGTGCAAGCCAAGTTTTGACTGCTGAACCACTGAACTACCAGAAAAGGACTACTAGATTAGTTCACTAGTGCTAGACGTTGGTGCAAGCGAATTTTTACACTACTGAGCTACTGAATCTAATAGATTAGTTCAGTAGTCGTTGGTGCAAGCGAATCGGACTCTGAACTACTAGAAACGGACTATTCTAGTAGTCGTTGGTGCAAGCGAACTACTGAACTACTGAATCACTGAACTACTGAACTACTGAATAGGTGCAAGCGGCCTCTGGGGTCCGACCAATTCCTCCCTGATTGGATTGTAATTACGATATTTTTGGAGTCTAGTTGTGGGGGAGCGAGTTTTGTCGGGGCGAGTTGTGGGGAGCAAGTTGTTGGGGGTCGAGTTGTGGAAGGGCGAGTTGTGCGGGGGCGAGTTGTGTGGGGGCAAGTTCTGGAGGGGGCGAGGTGTGGAGGGACGAGTTGTGGTTGGGGGCGAGTTGAGGGGGGGCGAATCATCCGCAAACCCAACTAGAGCTGCTAAAACTTTCTCTTCTAATCCGTCATTTTCGGAATTCAAGAGCCCGTGTACGCCATTTTGATTAAGAATTCGGAATCAGGGGGCAAAGCACCCATTAAGCCAAAATGTGAGGATCACTTTTATTTATTATCCTTTCGTATCAAATGTCCTAGATTTGAAAATTAGCTTCTGTGACATTGAATCATGTTTTTCTCCTTGAAAACGTTTTTCGTTGATGCGGACGACAGGTACCTATTCGTTTCTAATTGTTTTTAATTTACATTGAGTGGACTGGATAGAACGTAGGTTAGCGTCTCGACTAGTCTACCTGTGTACACAGTAAATAAGATGTGGTTTTGAAAGCAAACAGAAAAATACATAGGTGTCTGTCTTCTTTATTTGCATTATAAGAGACGGAATTTCATCTGAGAATCTGCGTGCATTACACGAACTCCAGCTGGGGAAAATAGCCATAAAGTAATTGTATATATGTATTTTACGCATTTCTATCGAAAATATCTAGTTTGTTCCATCGAATTAAAAGTAGTGTACTGGTGTCATCTGTAATATCTGCATATTTTTGTCGGACAGTAATGTAAGTACAATTTACGAAAGATGTATTGCGCTTTTTCGGATTGATGATGTATTGAAAAGAGGATAGTGGGTTTTAAAAAAATGCGAAAATAATGCTGACGCTAAATTTTTTGACACAATATTTTTTTCGAAATATAGCACAAGCATCACACCATTGATGGTCTATGCATAGAATATTTTTCGTTCTTAGAATGATAGAAATAGACCGACGTAATAGGATGTCTAGTCCACTCTATTTTGCCCATGTGTTTAGCACCCGAAATCTAAACGGTTTCCGAATTAATAACCGACCGGTAAGTGATGTCGAACAATGACGGAGTCGCATACAGATAGTAGTACGTAAAACTAGAAAAAAGGTAAAAAAACACTGTCTTAATAAATATTGGAAATGAATTTATAAAAATTGGATTGAATTTTTCAACAAAAAACAAAATAAAAAAATTTCTAAAATAAAATAAATTTATAAAAATCAAAAAAGAGCTGCGAAATATTGATGTTATAAATTTCATGATGGGGCATACCTAGTGTGTATGTCCTTTTGTCCAGTTTCCATTTTATCATTTATTATTATTTTGCCTTATTTCGCGTATTTCTTCTAAGCAATGAAATACTTTCTTTGTTTTAATTGTAATCCATTTTATTTCTTCAATTGTATTTGTGAGCTAATTTTGGAACGTAAACAAGCCTAGAAAACATTGATTCCCGATTTGATCCAATATTGTGCTAGCTCCGCGAGCTCAAAGTACCTACGCTTCATTTCATTTTGAAAGTTAAGCTGAGCTATGTATCGCACACCTTTTATGACTTCCATGCTGATTTTTGTATGCTCAATCACTCGCCGTTGCTGCAATCATTCACTAAAACGACGAATAAATCTCGCCTGTTTGTATTGCATGACGCATCCGTGTGCATCAATACATGCCCATCATTTGCTGATTTTTGAAACAGGTAGTACACTTTTCAACTGACACTATTTATTCAAGAAAATGTAGGCATTTCGATCATGAAACTGTATTAAAACGCGTATTTTAATACAGCTAATGATCAAAAGGACTGAATGATAGAATAATTATCTGGTTGACGAAATAGATCCAATCGCATGCTTATTATGATATTACCGATTCAAAATTTCTGGAATTATTTCGTAGAGTGCCGCTTTTTCACAGGAGTCAATTGGAAGCGATTTCGAACAATTTTATGACATTTTTGCATTCGACCGTGATGTTATACATTTTCCCTATTTGAGTCACATGCGACATTTACAAAAAAATATAATTCAATTCGGAAATCACCAAAACTAGTTGCTGATGCTCACGTAAGGGCACTTGCTTTTCGAATTCAGGCCTGTTCTTCAAATCTTCACGAATTATGAGCATGTTGCAAATTTAGCGTACATACGTAGCTTTTCAGTCACAAACTATGATGTCTTCTCAAATCACACATACATTTTTTTACCTATTTCAGCGGTGCTATTAGTTTAATTTCAACCAAATGCTACAACACATTGTATATTCTATATTGAACAGAATAAGCTTTTTCCTGCTCGACTTTGTCTGTGCTTAATATACAAGCGATCAGTGGAGCAATACGAGGTCAGCCATGAAAATGTTACTATATTTGTAAGACTCGAAATTGAGGTATATTTGTATGTATTTATCGGAATCATTTTTCTGGGCGGGGTTTGAAATTCTTGAAACAAGGAGGAGTCACAAAAAGTAGACGAAAATCATATTTACGTCACAAGATTATTTGTGAAATTATTTCAGAGCAAAGAATTAAAGTATATTCGATTATTTTGAAGTTTATCTCACTACAATAGATGCACATGGCCAGTCTGGGAAACAGACAGAGAGCTTTCTTGAGCTAAAAGGGCCTCAAAAATCGATATAAATGCTAAAATAGAGTAAAAACTATATTGATCCACAGTTTCTAATCAATTTCAAGCGCTTTTGCTGAAACATTTTGATTTTCCTTTCATTCTAGATTCCTATTTCGCCCCATCTGCCCCAAGAAAATTTTACTCTCTTCTATGGTAAAAGTGCATGTCTAAGTCATTCTTTATTATTTTGACCGTATTAATGAATTTCTTTTGTTGTAAGTTTGGCAAATCCAATGTATTTTTATTTTTTATGTTATTTCTGTTTATCATTTACGGGTTTAAGCCTGGTTTAAGCCAAAGAATACTGAAAATGGAGGCTATATCACGTGTAAGCCTCGTTTTCAGTTGAAATTTGAGTAAAAATTTCTGTTCCGCACAAACTCCATCATTACTAGGCACGTATAATTTTAGATGATTGGCTCGATGGAAAAACTGATGTGATTATAGTTTGTATTGTACTTATGGTCCTCTGCTACTAAAGCCTATACATTGCCTTAGATTTATATAACGATTAGAAAGTTTTGCTTGAACAAAGATAACTTTGCAGACTTTTTTACAAACTGGCTGCTTAATAGAGTTGTTTTTCTTACAAAGTTCTTCACACAAATCATCTTTTTTTAAATTTCATGTCATGAGACAAATGACTAGATTCTGACTTCTGAAATGCTGGCTAGTTGAACCTGTCTTGCGGTGCCTGAGGTATTGAATCGTTAAAATAAACAGATACATAATTAAATGACGTCACGTAAAATAATGATCTTGCACCAGGTTTTTATCAAAAAGCACTCTTTATTGGTGAGAAGATTTTAAAACATGGCACTGCGATTAAAGTCATTCCATCGTTTATAATCTCATAGCGAAGAAAAATGCTCCGATGGAACAAAGAGGTGAATATACTTGAATTTCTTCATTGTTAAGGATGTAAAAGGAGGGGAGTTGGGGAAATTTCCTTATATGCGCAGAAGCCATAGGAATATGCTAAACAGTTAGGCTCCCCCTAAACAACGCAAAAATCGAAGTATAATCTGCGGCCTGTGAAAAATGAGGGTGTAGTCACAAAACGTTCTCAAGTGTTCAGCAAAAGAGCATTGAAGACACTTCCATGACTTAAATAATCAACGTAATATTTATTTCAATGAAATCTTGACCTTCCACAATGCTCTAACGTAAAAGATAATAGTGTAAACATTACACCTACATGGCCAACTCAATAGTTTGCATAAAAAACCAAGAAAAATTCTTCGATTTTTTCCAAGATAAAGTAATCAAAATTCTCTCCATCGATATGAATGAATGAATGAAATAATTTATTACTGAAAACGCGACAATTACGAAGGATGTAAAAGAGTAATAAAACGTACGGTCAAAAGAATAGAAGCGTACAGCAAAAGGCGACGAGCATGTCATGAAAATGACGATTTAAGCCCGCCCTCTAATAAATTTGGATAAGTCGACATAAGTTGAGTTTTTTTCAACATAATTCGACATAATAATTGATAAATAATAAATAATCGATAATAATTAATTATCGACATCAACATTATAATAATAATAACATCAACATAATCAACATAATCACCATCGAAATTACTACGGAAAATCTGCAGAAACGTGCATAGGACGCAGGATATACTTCGATTTTTGCAATGTTTAGGGGAAGTCTAACTGTCTTGCACATTCCTATGGCTTCTGCGCATATAGGGAAATTTTCCCTAGTCCCCTTTTTTTACATCCTTAACAATGAAGAAATTCAAGTATGTTTTCCTTTTTTGTTCCATCGGAGCATTTTTCTTTGCTAGTTCCCTCCTTTTATTTAATATTTTAGGCTTATATCCATAGGTGGGCAGCGCCAAGATTCTGGGGGGATGCAAGTAGCTGAAGAAATTTCTTTTTTCGTCTCGAACCCATTACACTAAAATGATCATAGATCAAGAAGCATTGCATTAGGAGAGAAAAAATTTTACCTTTTGAGATATTGTAGCCCTCTACATTATTAAACCAATTGAACTGCACAGAAACCAAAATTGAGTAATATAAGCTTCAGGACACGCTAACAGTAAAAACCTGTATACTTTACACTTTTGTGCAAAAACCGCAGAGTGTAAAGAAATTTTAAGTTCAGATTCGTAATCTACAACTCAGGGGCAGCATTTTTAAAAAAAAATTGGCCCTCCGCAAATTGTTTTATACCTAATGCTCTGGGCGGGAAAGTGCTTCTCAGTGTAAACTTTACACTTGTGCTAATAACGCAATATTGGGTGTATAGAAACAAAATAAACTAGGATCTGCAACGCTAAGGTCAGGGCACATTTTAAGCATAATTAGCATGTTCCGCCTACTTAGCGGAGTAGCTGAAGAAATTTCGTTTTTCGTCTCGAATCCTTTACACTAAAACGATCACAGATCGAGAAATATTGCGTTAAAGAGAAAAATGTCATGTTTTGAGATATTGTAACCCTCTACATTGTAAAACCTATTGGACTGCACAGAAACCAAAATTGAGTTAGATAAGCTGAAAACACGCAAAGAGAAAACCCGTATACTTTACATTTTTTGTGTAACAACCATTGAGTGTAAAGAAAGTTTAAGGTCAGATTCGTAATCTACAGCTCGGTACAACATTTAAAAAAATTGGCCCTCCGCAAATTATTTGATTTTTTGGTTTACGCTTTACACACTCATTGCTAACTCGGTATTGAGTGTAAATAAAAAATAAAAAATGGTGCATCAAGTTTTTTAAATTATCTATTGTTTAAAAAAACCGAACCTCCCAGGTGTTTGCCGTTGTTACTGTGAGGGGGACACAAAATACGCCCTCGCTGTGATAAACATATGAGAAAAAAGGTGGCCAAGTATATTATATGATTTTCAGGCCCGGTTTCTATATACTCAGGCATAAGTTTGGCTCAAATCTAACCACAATGTTGAAGCATACGAAATAAAGATTGAACACTGCTCATTTTCATCATATTCGGGTCTAAGTCTGGTTCGAGTCGGAATATATAAACTGAATCCTGTTTCCACTTTCAATACTAGGCTTAAACTAGACTCAAACCTGATAAATTGTATGCATTTTTCGGATATAATTTTTAGCTAATCAAAAATGACAGAATAGATCAGAATTAATTTTCTATGGCCTCGTGAATATCATTCGCTAATCGCTTATTCATATTCGTTTCACTTCCCAAAAATCGGCAAAATAAGTGCATTCGGTTGTAGCATTTACATAAATTTGCGCTTTATTTTGTTTTGACTCCTTTTTAAACCAAAAATCGTATAACGAAATGAATATTTAGGCAAATTAAGGCTTTTTTACGAATTCTAGATGTCAGCTACTTCCTTAACCAGAAGCTTAGGTGCAACATGTACTTCAGACTAAAGACTAAATTATAATTAATATCAAATTATCAAACTTCTGAGAAGTATGTTTCGAGTGTTTGCAATGAGTAAAAGAAAGGAACATTCTCAGATCTAACAAAACTGCATTGTAGTGAGATTTATAATCTATTATTTGGATTAAGTCTAAAAAAACCTTTCTTATTTTCTCTGCTGCTTTAATTAAAATTTTAAGATCAACGAAATTCGAATTTAAATCATGGAGGACGAATCTACCGAATCAGATAGAACTAAACCAGCACCCGGACTTTTAGCCCTATTTCGTTATCCTATTGGAGTTTATTTTTGCTTGGGCAACGAATTCGCAGAAAGATTTTCTTTCTATGGCATGCGCGCAGTATTGACTTTTTATCTGATCACTCACCATCAATTCGACGATTCGTTGGCAAAATTGATCTATCACACTTTCGTATGCATAGCTTACTTTACGCCTTTACTCGGATCGATTTTAGCCGATGAATTTTTCGGTCGATATAAGGTAAGTAACTAGAAGTCGGCCGAGCACGTATAAAAGAAGAGGTGCATGTTTAACTATTAAAAATTAGTATATTTTTTGGCTGAAAATATTTGCATCCTGAATTCTGAGCTAAGTTTCGTAACAGTACGCAGTTCTTACTTTTTTTATTTCAACTGCATTAATGTACTTCTTGATTATATTCTCATTCTAAGGAGATAATATGAAATGCCACAGAAAACATCTTTAAAAGTATTTACGGCAGGCGAAGTTCGAGAACGGTGAAAAAATCAAAAGGGTAGGGAAAATTAACATAAAATTCACCAAAAAGGTAAAATAGAGCAAATACAACAAAACCTCAGAATTATCCCACTTTTGTGGAGCAGTGTTCGCTGATAGAATTTATTTTTCTATCGAAAAAGGCCAAGAATTTAGCGGTAAGGCGAAAAACACGATTTTCCGACATTTCTCTTCGAGTTTTATTCACGAACATCCGCCAATAAAACAAACAATTCAAAATTTTGATTCTAGGGTCTACGAGGATTTTTCGAAATTTTGTTGGCCCAAACGCCCATCTATGATTACTAGAAACGGGCCTGCATGGCAAATATTTCGAAACACGGAAACAAGATACGCAATTGCCTAAACTGCAAAATCAAGATATAAAATTATTAAAAAATAATAAATATAAAGGGATATTTTAAATCCAGCAGCCTAAAGTTCGTGCATTTTTAGGTCATATTGTACGTTTCAATACTGTACTGCGTTGGACAAGTACTTCTGACGATCGGCAGCTTGTCCATCTATGATTTGATGACGTTTTTACATGTTATTGACTTCGTGGGTTTATTGACAATTGCAGTCGCTACGGGAGGAATAAAACCATGTGTTTCTGCCTTCGCAGCCGACCAATTTCCAACAAATATGGTCGGAGAGCGGAAGCAGTTTTTCTCCTTCTTCTACTTTAGTATAAATTCAGGTAATTTTACTGACTCCTTTGAAATTTCATGTTTCATGTCACGAAAATTGCTTGAAAAAACATATTCTTCTTTTAATTTTTTCGATATTTTGGATTTTAAGTTGTTTTTAAAATCAATTGAAACAGCGATGTTTTATGGAACTTCCGTAGACTAGCAGATAGCTTAAATATTAAAACAGCGGTGGGTTTAGTTTAATTCTTTTTAATAAAAAAATAGCCGGTGTAATTCTCCCTTTCTTTTCAGTTGGCTGGGTGAAAGCGTTGAACGTTGCCTATTATTTGGTACTCTAAACCATCCTTGTAATTTAGCATGTGGAAGTAAGTTCTAATTTTCATAGAAAATCTCTGAATCAAGCAGTTTTCTGAACTTTTAACTCCTACGTCGATTGAATTTATAATTCTATAAATTTTACGGCATAAACATATTTTCGTAGCAATATTTTCCTCAAATGTCTAAGCGTGTGAATTCAAAAATTAAATAAGAGATACGTAACTCCACTTGCATTCTTAATACTCCATAATGAATCTTAAAAAATACATGGACTAAAAAATAATTTTTTTCTGCTAGGTGCCTTATTATCCCAATTTATTACACCAGTATTGCGAGGTCGTGTTAGCTGCTTCGGCGAAAGTACCTGCTTTCCCCTCGCGTTTGGAGTACCCTCAATTTTCATGTTCGTTGCTTTGGCTGTGTTCGTCATTGGCACCCCATTTTACAAAAAGGACAAAAATAGAGACCCAACGATATTGAACTCGATCAGATGCATCACCTATGCTGCCAGGCGAAGATTATGCGGTATGCTCTTAAACCCGATTTCGGACATTAGTAACATAATGCTGTTATTTTCAGACTTAAACTATCAATTTGATCTAAGCTTCCATAAAAGTAGTTGCATCAATTCTGATTTCTTTAATTTTGTTAGACTTAAAATATCATAAAAATTGTCGTTGTGCTCATCTCCCCATTTTGAACTGTCACTAATTTGGTATATGACTGAAAATTTGACGGAAGAATTGGCGCTCGATTTCTGAAATAATAATTGCATTTAATTTCTCTTAACCATGTTTGCACAATCAAAAGCGCTTTTTTTCTTTTTTGTGAAGAGACGGATGATTTTGCTAAGTAGAACAACTATCGAACTGATAAAACCTTTTAAAGATATGCTTTTTAATTGTCTAGTTTCTAATTGATTTTTTAGTAAACCCTTATTCGAAACAGTGATCATCTAAAAAATAAATTGACTGAATGTGGCCGAAAAAAGTTTTACATTCTATTTATTTCTCCAGTGATTTACATATTATAATTTTATTCATTATTTAAATTAAATAATATATTTTGAAAGCCATTGTTTATTCTCTCTTATCAGGCTAATCGTATTTCTAATTTTTCTGTGTATTTGCATCTCATCTTATTGATTTTTGTTTTTAAGGGGCAAGTAATAGTAGACTCCGACCAGGCCATTGGTTAGATTATTCCGTTCCAATATATGGAAAACCTTTGGTCGAGGATGTGAAGAGAATATTATCCATATTGATACTTTTTCTGCCTGTCGTCGTATTTTGGGCTTTATTTGATCAGCAAGGGTCGACGTGGGTCATACAGGTAGAGCCAGATATGAACGTGGAGGTCTAGTTCCACAGCATGGCCGATCTTAGGGATCAGTCAGTAAGCTATATAGGAGCTTTAAAGCTATATGCTTATCGACGCCTCTGGTTAATTTCAAGCAGTTTGAAGAAAGTTTTATATTCTCACCTATTTTTAGCCATCGCTTTGCCTTATTTTGTCAAAAAAATTTCCTTTTTTTCATTCTAGGATCTTGACCTCCAAACTCCCCCGTGTATGTCCCGCCTAGACTTAAAAGTAAAAAATTTTACGGAAAATTAGGCAAAATGATGGCCAAAAATAAACGAAAATATAAAATTTTCTGCAAAGTGTTGGAAATCGAGCAAAAACTACAAATTAACATACTTTTTACGCTGTCTCACCATTACTAGTCATTTCGGCTCCAAAAAGTTCTCCGGCTAAACTGCCCCACAGATTGACTGGCCCCCAGAACGACCATGCTATGCATCTATATGCGGGTACAACTAAACAGTCGTGTATTTTTTATGCTAAGGTTAACTTAACAGTAAAGGTAGATATTATGTACATGACGGTGATAAATAACGTAATGACCATGAAATTTTCCTTGATATCATTGCGCGTATTTATAGCAGACATAATGCAGAAGAATGGGTCTCCTCCTACGCTGCAAATAATATTCTTTTATCTACATTTTACCAGTGTGTAAGCAGATTGCAGGGTGCTTTGCGAAAAGAACAAGCTACAAATTTCACTGGTTCTTTTTTATCTACCGGCCTATAAGTCATTCTAACGTCACTTTTTAAGACGCTGCCCTGGGATATGCACGTCCATGGGCAGCGACTATATTCGGGAGGTCTGGTTGATATAAAACCGGCAAAAATCCCAAAGAACGTGCCAAAAATTCAATTCTATGGGTCTATCGATTATGGGGTGTAGAGGATTCTCGGGGTCTAAATCCCCCTTACACATATGTGTGGATATGCGTCCCGTTACAAAAATCCTAACCTCGATAAGAGTACGACGATGTAAAAGCAGATGCTTTCATGCATACGATTCAAAATGTTTTAAAGAAAAAATTTTTCAGGATTCGCTTACTTGTTTATCGGGCTTAAGGAATATAATTATATGCGAAGCAGGATTTTTGAAACTGACCTGGGTACTGGTTTCTCTTAGACATCGCGGTCGCTGTTGTTTTGTATTGCTTTTATTATTATTTTTTCCAGGCTAATCAAATGAATGGCAGGATCGGCCGTCTTACTGTGTTGCCAGACCAAGTGTCCTTACTCAATCCACTTCTCATCATTACACTTATACCCTTATTTGAAGTACTTGTCTACCCTTTTCTGACTTCACACGGTCTGTTGACCAGAAGTCTTCAACGTATGGCCTTGGGCGGATTTTTAGCTGCCCTGAGCTTTCTATCAGCTGCTTTAGTGCAGTTTCAAATTAATGGAACCATGGTCGTAGCGCCAGCAGAGAACACGATTCGGATGACAGTAGTGAATCCGCATCAGCTTTGCATATTCAGCGTGGGAAACAAACAATTTATTGGTAGAGAAAGCACTGAGGTAAGCCAACTAAACGCTAAAATATGAAGATAGCTTCATTAAAATTAAAATTTAGAACGAATATCACCTTTTTCAATTTTTTATTTCAATTTCATTCAAATAAATCTCGTGCAATTCTTACTAGTAAATTGCTTTTGAAAAATGAAAAATTTTTCAAAACTATCTATGGCGAATAGTCGGCTTTAGTAAATTGCTGTTGCAGCAAGCTTGCATGCGATAAGTTTTTCATAAGGAGTTCTGGCTTAAGTTGATGTTCGGGGGGCACGTCTCATATCATAAAATTAGTCCGATGAGAACAATAGAGAGACGAACATAAGTACATTTGATTCGACGATTGATTGACTTCGGCGTCGCTTTGTTTACTTTTCTTTCGTTACCGTAAACTACTCAACTAGCGCTTCAGACTTTTAAGTACTAAGTCTGCGAGTTAATTTTTTATGAAAGAATTTTTGAAATTTTGAACAAGTCGTTAAATTTCGAGTCTGAACATATGTAATTTTAAATGATATATTTTAGTTTTAGGCTGACAAGATGTCTCTAGAATTAATTTCGGTTTGAACATCCAAAATCTATGTTTCTAGCTTATTTCTTTCACCAGTGATGTTTCAAAGGTGCTTGATCTTTACTTTTTGTTTAGGCATAGTGATTGCTGAAAAAGAATTCATAATATAAAAATTTAGTTTGAATTGGTAGTCATCAGAATATAGCTATACAATGCGCGATGCAGATGCTATTACAAACGGTAACGTCCCAACATGGCCACCAGTCCCAACATGGCCACCGCCCCAACACAACCACCGTCCCAACACAGCCACCAAAATTCCCAACACGGCCACCGTCCCAACATGACCACCGTCCCAACACGGCCACATACAGTGATAGTGGCCTTAATGAGACAGTGGCTTTGTTGGGACGGTGGCCGTGTTGGGACGGTGGCCGTGTTGGGACGGTGGCCGTGTTGGGACGGTGGCCGTGTTGGGACGGTGGCCGTGTTGGAACAGTGGCCGTGTTGGGACTGGTGGCCATGTTGGGACACAATCCCAAAACTCGGCTAAATGGCCTGGGAGCAGCGTTTGATTGGTTCCACGTTTTCAAAGCAATAAACCGTTGTTTCTAGCAAAATCTTCAGCGGAAGCTATGTTAGCAATCAGAAAAAATTCGAATGCATAAGGGTAGCAACCACACATGGGCGTGGGGGGGATCTGGGAGGGTCTGGACCCCCCAGAAACCAAAAGACCCCCCAGAAATCAAAAGACCCCCCAGAAATCAATTTTTGAAAATTTTTTTTTCGTTTTTTTCGCAATTTTTTGATACCAATGGATAGTGCTTGATGAGAAACGTCGAAAAAAGGTGTTTTTATCGCCATATCACCATTTTTAAGGCCATTTTTTGACCTTCAAAAAATCTTGGACCCCCCAGAATTTTCTTGCTGCCCACGTATGGTAGCAACGCCATTATCACTATGTAATTCGGAAGAAACAACTGCCCAAAACGCTACTGTCCAGAAACGAGTACTTATGTAAACATCATAAAGTACCGGGTGGTTAGCAACCTTTTGCTAGGGGGTCAGCGCTATAACTGTAGGGCTTGAGATCAAGCCAAATATACCATTAGATAGAGAATGTGAAACGGAATTGATAGATGCCAGATTAATAATCAGTGTGCCTATCACTTGTGCGAGAAACAGCTTTCAAAAGGTCTGGGTATGAACACAATTTTCCTCCTTTCTGTGCGAAATTTCATGATTATCGACCAGTCAGATTTTAGCAAGTATTTGCGCCTCGACTTCATCTTTATGAATGGCCCAAGAGTTTCGGCGGCATTTAAGTTGAGTGAATTTCCGGGCTAAATATCGTCACCCCAAAATTCGACGTTTGATTGTTTTAAGAAATGTTGGGTTGCATTAGCTCGCATGCAAGGCACCTTGTCGTGAGCAAAAACAGTCTGACCAACGACCAAATATTTTCCAGGCCCAAAATAGGACGTAATTGGTTTTGATATAAAACTTTGTACAGAAACGTGAAAAATATTTTGATAAGTATCGAAAATCGATATTTATTAATTGTGTTCATACCCCGATCGTTTATAGACTATTTCTTTTGCCGGTCTTAGGCACACTGATTTTTAATTTAGCATCAATGAATTCCGTTTTAAATTCTCTATCTAATTGTATATTTGGTTTGATCATAAGTTCTATAGTTATAGCACTGACCCCCTAGCAAAAGGTTATTAACCACCCTGTACATGGAACGGTCACCAGGCAGCATACACAGTCATTCATAAATATGCATTCAGTGGCGGATCCAGGATTTTCCTAAGGGGGGAGCGGTACCTCTAAGGGGGAGGAACTCTGACTTGGGCGGAAAAATTAGCCGTTTTAACCCGAAAATCGCTAAAAATCGCTCAAAAATCCTTAATTTTGCGCACTATTTTGGGCCAATGGGGGGGAGCGGCCGCCAACCCCCCGCCCCTCCCCTAAATCCGCCCCTGTATGCATTTGTTTTTTATGAACATCAATATACAACTCAATTTTGCCTAAGTGTGTACGTATGGTAACGGAACACAACTCAAATTTGTCGAGGTGTGTACGTATGGTAACACTGTTCTTATTCTATTATTTGTTTATACTAAAAGTACTAGTGATAAACGAGAAGACCAATCAATCTTGAATCAATTTTTCGCATTTAAACAAGAAGTACGGATCAAGCACCCTGAAAAATCACAGCTGGAAGAAATGAGCTAGAAGAGTAGATGTTGGAACCACAATACGGAATTAATTTTATGGGCATCTTGTCAGTCTAAAATGAAAATAAATCATACAAAATTACAAATGTTCCGACTCGAAATTTAACGACGAGTTCGAAATTTTGAAAGTTATTTAAAGAAAATAAGCTCACAGACTTAGTACTTTAAAGTTTTAACCGCCAATTAACTAGTTCACGGTAACGAAAGAAAAGTAAACAAGGCGACGCCGAGGTCAACCAATTGTTCACTTGAATGTATTTACGTTCGTCTCTCTATCGTTCTCATCGGACCACTTTTACGATAGGCGGCGTGCTTCCCCCATAATCAATTTAAGCCGAACTTCTTTTTCCACCCAATATAATTAGTCGCAGTCGTAATATTTATTAATTAATTCACTTATTCCAAATAATAGATTCCTAAGTAGGCTCGCACATACAGGTGTATAGATCTACAAACGGATGAATGTAGAATAGTAATTTCATTCATTTTGACCTTCCTTCTGCCAAAAGTCTTCCAAACTCTCGGACGCATTGCATTAAATTTAATTCGAAAATTACAAAGAAACTCCTTCCCTGGAAATAATTCTAAATAAAACCAACAAAAAACGGCGAAAAAAAGTCATTTCGCACGTAAATGGCAAAGGCCATTTGAAACAATTTAGGTGTAGCCTTCCTTTTGAAAATCCTGAATCTGCTATTAATTTCTACATCTATTGATGCAAAAATCGAATTTGCAATGCATTTTTCTACAAACATTTTTTCTTGTACTAAAAGCTCGACAATCAACCACTCCACTACTCAGTCTTCCGTAACAAAATGTCAATGCGGATATCGTATGAATTGCGAAAAGTTCGTCCCTATTATAGGATATCCACCTTAATTTGTTCACGGCAAATCCGCTAAGCTACCTTACCTGCAACAAGTCGGGAGGTGCACATTCGATCGTCCGAGTGGACTTTCCAAATTTTAATTTATCGAATTTTTCGGTCAATTCCGGTATGGGTCTGGTTGCGGTGACAAAACTAGAAGGAACGATTGACCTGGTTCCGTACCCACTGAAGAAAACAGCCGAAGGCAACAGCACTGAACTTGTTTTACTGTCGTCGGAGAAATTAACAAAATACACAAACCGAACGCTTTTTGTAAAGACGATTGAAGGCAAATTTTTGGATCAGAAATCAATTACAAACGATTCCAGAATCGTCCCCGTACGACTACAATCACCTCTGCTCGGCTCCGACTTGTTTGACCTTTACATCATATCATGCGATAATTTTTCGTGCGACGAAGATTTACTGAAAAGCGTAAAGTCAGAGGTAAATGGAGCTAGGCAATATTTTCTGTAAAAGCATGTTTTAACGAATCAGAAATTTAAAATTGTTTTAGAAAATATCTATAAAAAATTCTATGTTGGCAAGCTCGTCAACGCATTCCAAATACAGTAGAACCTCGATGTGTTAAGCATCTAAGGTATCGACCTAAACTTGCCAAGATGTTGCCAAAATTATTGATTTAGAATCACTGAAAGTGTATTTTTGCTTTCTTTTATTGGAAATGGGTAATCTGCAAGAAAATTCTGGGGGTCTGGTTAGCTTAAATCGCTGAAAATGTTAATAAAAATAGAATTTCGGGGGTCTACAGTAATTTGCGGAGTTTTTTCAACTCAAGTGGTTGCAAACTCCCCAAACCACCACGCCCTTGTATGATAATTAGTGATAAGAGAAAAAAGAGGCAATAAAAGTGCAATAAAACAATAAAAGTGCGACTCTCGCTTAGCAAGCTCATTTTTCAAAACTATTTAATGGCGAAAAGTCGTGATTAAATAAAATTACTTGTACGACGTCTTTTCTTACAATAGTTCGAGAAGAAAATGAAGTGATTTATATTAAATTTTCGACATCTACTTAAATAGAATATACAAAGGCTGAAAGATTGACCTCAAATAGTGAACCTATGCACCACACATGCACACTGGGAGGGGTGTATTTGGGTATTCCTCCTACCAGAAAACTTCCGAGGCACCACCTACTCAGGCCGTTTTGGGACCATACCTGTTGTTCGAACGATGAAAAACTTCAAATGAAGCCTAAGAGCATAATTTCAGGTATATGTATATACTTTTTTGAGCAGTAGACTTTCCAATTACTTCATCCAGGCAATTTCCTTCCATTGTTTTGTATATTTTTGATGTTGCAATTCATGTAATCGCCCTTATCAATATTATTTTCATGGAAATTTAACCATAAATATTAAACAAGAATGAAATAAAACGAAAAAGTATCAAAATTTGTCAAAATTTGACATTTTATAGGTAATAAAAAATTACTCATTTACCCCCAGGACCCCAGGAAAACCGAATTACCCGCCCCCATCCCGGAGCTTTTGACCTTGTGCATGCATATATGCTATGTACTATTTTTCAAGTTCACGAAAAGCGCCTACAATACAACGGGACATACTTATACACAATGTGTTTCGCAACAGCCGTTCAAATTACAGCGTAACCGATTTCGAATAAACTGGACTCAAAACAGTTCATTAATATAGCACTTTGGCCAAGAATAGACATGCACGTGGGGCAGGGGATTTGGAGGTCTAGAATCCCAGAATAAAAAAATAAGTTTTCTGAGAAAATGAGACAAAATGAAATGGGTGTAAATTGAAAATTTTCTTCAAAAGTGCTACCAGAAACTATGTAATAACGTAGTTTTAACGCTATTTTAACATTAAACCCTGTTGTTGAGGTCATTTTTAGGTCAAAAAGCTTAGTTTTAGACCCCCAGATCGACAATGTTGTGCATCTATGGTTAGGACCATGCTGAACTGTACAAGGAAATCGATAGTTCAAGTTAAGCAGGGTTCAAGACATTGAGTTCCATTATTGACACAAATTTATATAAACTTGTTTCCACTTTTTCCTTGCGTTTCTTCCAGACCGGGGCTGTCGCTATATTCGTCGAAGATAATGGCAACGACACAGCCTTTGCTGTTCAATTAATACCGCCCAACACCGTCAGCATTTTTTGGCAATTTCCGCAATATTTTTTAATGACGACCGGCGAAATTTTATTCTCCGTATCCGGATTAGAATTCTCTTATTCCCAAGCTTCGAGTAGCATGAAGTCGGTCTTGCAAGCCATTTGGCTGCTTACCGTGGCGTGCGGCAACGTCATTGACATGATTATCAGTGGTTCGCATCTGATCAGGAACGCGGCCGTCGAATTCCTGGTCTATTCAGCATTGATGGCCGTCGTTATCTCGATTTTTGTCCTACTCGCCCGCCGGTACAAATACGTCGACCGTGACGGCGACGACCCGGCGTTGACCCCAGACGCCGATAAGAAAGATCATTTGGTACCCATGGCAGAACGAAAAGATTATTTTCTAAAAGATGACATCACGAAAAGTCCGGATAGTCAACGCTCCTTAACTTGATGAATTATTTGGTTTTAAGTCAACGCATTCGATTGAGGGTCCGAAAAGGAAGGGAATCTATTTTAATGAAAGCTCTTATCAAGAAATGTGTACAGCAGTCGTTTTTTTATATTTGGTGACAGAAAAGGGAAGCGATAAACGTCGTTTATATTTTTTAATCGAATAGTTTTTGAGTAATACGTCTTCCTTTTTTTATCAAAACTGTGCCAGTGTTCGTGGACTTCTGTTAGCTTTACTATTCTTAGTTTCCTTTGTGAATGAAGGGTAACAAATATTCGTTTTAATCCGTTTTTGTACAGCTTTCTTCTTTCGATAAAAATTTTAACTATTTGCTGACGATTTTTACCTTAATTGTTCTATAATATTATTGTTAATAAGTCTGTTTAGAGTACCTGAGATCCTGTGTTTACTTTACTATCGACGTCAAAACTGGGTAGGGTGAATCATCAGACAGCGAAAGGTCAACGGAGGAAATGCGGAAAAGGTGATACGGCATATCTCCCAGTTACCTTAACGAGCTCTCCTTAACGCACGATTTACGTACATACAGTGGCGTATCCAGGATTTTCCTAAGGGGGGCGGCACCCCTAAGGGAGGGGGCGGAACCCTGACTTGGGCGGAAAAATTAGCCGTTTTAACTCAAAAAATCGCTCGAAAATTCTTAATTTTGCGCACTATTTTGGGCCAATGGGGGGCCGCTCTCCCCCCCCCCCGCCCCCCCCCCACTCTAAATCCGCCACTGCGTACATATATATAGGACATCGTAAATATTAGGCTGGTTCGAGTTAAGCTTGCTTTCATTCATAGAATAATAATTTTAATGCTGGGAAACGACAGACAGACTTTTGCGCCATAAAGTATTAGCAAGTGTAGATAGTAGTACTCCCGGACCTTCTGGCTATACAATGGTTAAGCATAGCACATGGTTAAGCATATAGCAGTGCTTAAGCATATAGCACACGCTTAAACATAGAGACTCTGTCTAGAAGGCGCTTCGAGCCTTTCATAGGCCCATACTACGCATAACCCTAAAACATATAGCCCCATAGAGCCGAACGAGAAGGCCAACCCGTGAATCATAAGCACAAAACGCCACACTAGAAGGACAACCCACTAAACTTTTACTTCAAAGCGATAAACTATTTCTCTTGAAACTATTTTGAGCTGCACTGTGGGCGGCATAAGACTGGCGTCTAGCTTTTTCAACGATGAGCTTCGTCTAGCTAAGTTCTTGTAGGGCAAAACATGTTATTCAAGCTATACAATTTTATTACTACTAAGCATTGCTCTTGAAACTAATCTGAGCTGCACTGCGGGTGACGTAAGACTGGCGCCTAGCTTTTTCAACGATGAGCTTCGTCTAGCTAAGTTCTTGTAGGGCAAAACATGTTATTCAAGCTATACAATTTTATTACTACTAAGCATTGCTCTTGAAACTAATCTGAGCTGCACTGCGGGTGACATAAGACTGGCGCCTAGCTTTTTCAAAGATAAGCTTCGCCTAGCGAAGTTCTTGTAGGGCAAAACATGTTATTCAAGCTATACAATTTTATTATTACTAAGCATTTCTCTTGAAACTAATTTTGAGCTGCGCTGCGGGTGACATAAGACTGGCGTCTAAATGTTACTAAAACGAGCTTCAAGCTCATTTATCATTCATTTTCAATGCATCGAGATCATTTTTATTCATAGTTCATAGGCGCAAAGCGATTTTAACTTGTTATTCATTTCAACTTGGAATGAAATCATTTCATTTCCTGCTCATCCATATAGTTTCATGTGTATCATCAGATAAAATTTAAGGTGTTCATTTCCATCTGGTTAAACAAAATGCGCGCCCATTTTCTAATTTAAGCTGCTTTTGCGAGTATAAAAGCATTCAAAATTGACAATAAAAACGTAATTTTTAAATTTAATGTTGGAGATAAAGTTCGCATAAGTAAGGTTAAGAGAACTTTTGAAAAAGGATATGAGCCAAACTGGAGTGAAGAAACGTTCGTAATAGATAAAAAACTTAAACGCAATCCCCCCGTTTACACACTAAAGGACCAGATGGGTGAGAAATTAGAAGGCGTATTCTATGAGCCAGAACTACAAAAAGTTAACATTATCGATGAAGTTTACGTAGTAGAAAAAGTTTTAAACACTCGCAAAAAAGGTAGAAAAACGGAATATTTAGTTAAATGGCGCGGTTTTCCTGAAAAATTCAACAGTTGGGTTAGTCAACTAATCAAATTATGAATCTATATAAGAAACTTCTGATAAAAGTAATCCAGTTTTTCTGGTGCTAAAAATAGACTCATCTCAGAAAGTATAAAAGGGATTGAAAATTTAAAAATCATCATTTTTAAAATTTTTGCTTAACTGTGCGGTCGAAAAATGGACTCTTCTGCTCCTGAATTACGTTCAAAGAAGATTAAAGCTCCAATTCAACTGTGCTCCCGCAACTTGCCTCGACCAATGTATGCACTAACGATCGAACTTTGTTATTTTTGCCAAAAAATTTGCGAAGAACGAGACTGTTTTAGAACAGATTCGGGTCATTTATTCTTTTCTATACCGATGTGCCCGAAATGTTTGGAATACAATAAGGCGAGACAAGAGGCGGGGATTGCAGTTCTTGAAAGATACTTGGAAGAAAGAAAAACTATGGCTTCACGACGGGAAGAAAGCTTGCTAAAAATAGCATCGGAATAGAGCTGGAGTCTATATAAGGGATTGAAAATTTAAAAAAGCATCATTCTTTAAAATTTTTCACTTACTGTGCGGTCGAAAATGTCTTCTGGTCAGCAAATCTTTGTTACCTTTTGTTCCGAGCTGGCTCGGATTTTTTCTCAATTTCCATACAACGATTACCAACTTGCTCGAGTCACTACGTATTTTTGGAACCGCTTCTCTGATGCTTACAAAGATCAGTGGAAAGCGGCTGCTGCGCAATACAACACACAGCGTGAGTTGACAGGAAAAAACAAACGGCGCGGTTTCTGGCATTTCGCTATTGCCTTAGAGCGACAAATGGCCCGTTTCGAAACATCTTTCTTTGTCGAAATGTGGCAACATATTCGGCCAGAACGTCGTGTTATTTGGACACTATCAACCGAAAATACTGTGGATACGCAAATTGAGCGTATCATGAGCAATATAGAAAACCTCAATTTGTAAAAAATGTACATTCGCCTGAGAAAAAATTCAAAAAAATTTTTTGGCCTGCGCTGAAGCTCCGGGTCCTCGTCCCGCAGGCTGGGCAGCTGCATAAGCAGCTGGCAGAGAGAGCTTCATCTATATTAGAAAAGCGCACAATTCTCACACATAATAAAAATGGATCTCCGTTTCAAGCACCCCTTTACTTGTATTGTAGCCGGCCCCACAAAGGCTGGAAAATCAACTTTTGTAAAACAGCTTATAAAAAACGCAAATAATTTTATTCACCCACCTCCGAAATTTATATGGTGGTTTTTCGCAGAAGATCAAAGTTTGCATAAAGAGATGGAAACTAGCGTAATTTTCATGAAAGGACCCCCTGATTTAAGTCTAGTTAGGCAGCATAGCAGTGAACCACAATTAATTATAATAGACGATCTTATGCAAGAAGCAAAAAATGATGTATTATTTACACGAGGTTGTCATCATTGGGATATTTCTGTAATAAACATCGTTCAAAACATATTTTTTAAAGGTTTAAGAACATGTCGCATAAACACTGAATATTTAATTTTAATGAAGAATCCGTCTGATCGGCTTCAGGTACAAACATTAGCCCGTCAGCTTTACCCTCATAATCCTAAGTTTTTTCTGGAAGCCTTTAATGATGCTACAAAAGAAGCGTTTTCTTACCTTTTGGTCGACTTGACACAATCTACACCTGAAAATTTACGTCTCAGGGCTAAAATTTTCTCAAAAAACCCCGTTGTTTACACCGAAAAAGTATAAAAGAACTTAATCATATTTTAGGTTTAAGTTAAAAAATGGCTCCAGAACGTTTAAAAAAACACATTAGCTACATTGACGTGTTGTCTAAGGCAAAACCTAAGCAACGTAAGGCGATATTAGAACATGCCGAAAATGACCTAATTTTATGCTTATGCGAATGCATACTCAACGTATTAAATGGTAATGTCCCTTTGAAACCGCTCGAGTTAAAAAAATTGAGTAAATTTAAGACACTGCTGCGCGACCTGTCTGCCTCAAAAATATCAGTAAAAAAGAAAAAGGACATATTGGTACAAAAGGGTGGTTTCCTTCCTGCCTTACTCGCGCCTATATTAGGAATTGCAGGGCAACTTTTAGCAGACGCAATTATTAAATGATGATTCATACAAACAAAATGATTCTAGTCCCCCACGAGCTTGCTCGGGGGAAAATGAAAGCACTACTAAGTACGTGTCAAATCTAGATCGTGAAATGATGAACATTTTAAACGATAATTCTTTACCTATGGACGCTAAAATTTTACAATATAATCAAATTTTGCATAGGTATCAAACAGCTAAGCAGGAACTTGAAAAGCCGTTACAGCTCGAAATTAAAGAAGAGAAAGTAGAAAAACCTTTAGATATAGTTACGCAAGAAAAGAAAGAACCTATAAAGAAAGATGTCGTAGAAGAAGCAGTTTTTAGCACAGTGCCCCAAAAATGGCAGAAACAAGCCTCTTTATTACTTAAATATGCGCGGAAAAGCCCACACATAAAATGGGCGGACAAAGGAGAAATGATTATTGATGGTAATAAAATTGCAGGATCGAACATTGTTGATTTAGTTTCCGATTTTTCACGTATTCGAAAATCTGAACCGCCTATCGGCGCTGAAATTTTTCTACAAAAATTAATCGATGAAAATATTCCAAAAGAATCTATTGTGAATAAAAGGCGATTGAATTTATTGCAAAAACAAGTTTATGTATCGCCATCTCAGTCATTTTCTACGCCATCGTCAGAAGAGAAAAAGCCACTGAAATACTGGATAAATCTATAAAAGAAACGTAAAGCATAATTAAACACTAAAAAGAATTTTACAAAAAATGAGACAACAATTCAATCCAGATAATTATAACGCTTGGTTAGACTACTATACCGACCAGGCTTCCCAGGTCGGATACGGTATGGTAGGGTTCAAGGGAATGCCGTACCAAAGGGGGGCTGGACTTGGTAGTTTTTTCCGTTCTCTTTTCCGGATGGCTATACCCATTTTTAAATCAGCAGCATCTAGTGTGGGAAAACAAGCTCTATCTACGGGTGCACATATTGCAGCAGATGTGCTCGACGGCCGTAATATTGTTCAATCAATACAGGCTCATGGGAAAGAAGGCGCAGCTAATTTGCTAAAACAAGCTAGTGACAAATTTCAACGGCAAACGGGGCGAGGTTTAGGCACCCGACCCAAGCCTATAAAAGAACTTTGTGTTGACGTATTTTCAACTCAAAAACGAAGTAACAAGAAATAATGTCTTTAATCGATTCATTTTCAGTCGCTAGTACAAAAAGCGAACTTGATTTTTTCACTGTACCGCCTACCCAGGTAGCCATAAAACGCGGGTTTTGGGATGAGATTAACTTAACAAATCCTGTAACAGACGAGGGTCCGTACGAATTTCATATTCCTCCCGACCCTCATTTTTTGCAACTAAATAAAAATTACATTTACATGCAAATTTCTATATCTAAAGGAACGCCTCAGGCTGATGGCACAGCGCCAGATGTAGGCCCTATCAATCTGATCGCCAAAACTCTATTTCGTCAAGTGAAACTTTTTTAAATAATAAGCTCGTACATGACAGTGGAGATAAATATGCATACCGAGCATTTTTAGAGACTGAACTGAATTATGGGTGGGATGCTAAAAATTCGCACTTGCAATCTGCTTTGTACATTGTAGATAGTCCGGGTTATAATGACACAGAAAACAATTATGGATTGAGAAAACGCATAGAATTTTTTGCGGATAAGACTATAGTTGAATTAAGTGCGCCACTACACATTGATTTATTTTTACAAGACAGGTTTCTACTAAATTATACTGACGTCAGGCTTGAATTAAACAGAAATCCTGACGCGTTTGTTTTGCAAAGTTTTAAGGGTGCCGAAAATGCGCATTTAAGTATTCAACAAATGAAGTTTTGCGTACGAAAGGCAGAAATTTTAGAAAGTACAGGGCTAGCTATTGAAAGAGTACTTGCATCAAACACTATTAAATACCCCGTGCGCAGAGTTACGATGATGAATATACATATACCTAGCACTTGTCAATCTACCCCCCTTAACACATTATTTTCAGGCCAGCTTCCTAGACGCATTATTTTTGGATGTGTGGATGCAGATGCGTATAGGGGAAATATAAAGAAATCTCCTTTCAATTTTAAATCATACAGCATAAACGATGCAAAAGTAATTTGTGGGGGCGTTACCTTCCCCTCCCACCCATTCAGGCTAGACTTTAAAAATAACAAGTACCTTAGAGCTTTTGATCAATTATTCGAAACACTTGATATTAGTCGGGACAATAAAGGGAACGGGGTGACAAGAGAAGGGTTCAAAAATGGTCAGTGTCTGTTTGCATTTGATTTGACTCCAGACGAAGATGACGGCGGACATTGGGATTTAATTAGGGAAGGTACAACTAGCATTGAAATATCATTTTCCGAAAAAATTCCCGATACGGGCCTTGAAGTGATTGTTTATGCCGAGTTTGATAATTTAGTAATGCTAGATAAGAACAGAAATGTTATGTATGATTATAATACTTAAACATGAATACCTTTCAACTAAATAGTGTATTAAAAGGCGACCAAGCGGTCGGTCAAAATTTTCTTGGTGTTTTCCCGAGCGATAAATTACCACCCATTTTTAGCAAACCTGCTGCATTGGTAATGAATATGGACCCTAGTACCCAGCCTGGTTCGCATTGGACGTGCATGTATTTTGATGCGCATGACTCATGCAACTATTTCGATAGCTACGGCTTAGCGCCTGATAATCATACACAAAATTATATTCTACAGTATGCTACAAAAATTAAGCATAATAAAAAATGCGTGCAGCAGCCACTAACGTCTACGTGCGGCCAAATGTGTGTTTATTTTTTAATTTGGAGGTGCAGAGGGGTGCCCATGAAACTAATTTTAAAAAGTTTAGATAAAAGTTATGCGGACGAATTTGTAACGGGTTTTGTAAATAGTCTATTTAAGATAAACACCTCAGTCATCGATGAAGATTTTATCATAAACCAAATTTGTGAAAAATGGATCAATTTTACATAACTTTGCCTAGCAACACGATAAGCGATAGACAAAATACGCCATCAAAGTTTATTGTACATTTACCGCAAAAATTAAAATTAATCGGTGATTGGGAGTGTGGTCTTTCGGAATTTATTTACCCCCATAACTGGCAAACAATACGAAAACACGAAACGGAAATTAAAGTTATAGATGCAGATGGTATTGAATATAAACTTCAAATGCAGGAAGGATGCTACGACTCCATCCATGAATTTATAGAGGCTATGAAATTTTGTATAGAAAAAGTAGAAGGAGTAGAATTCAATTATTACACTTCAATAAAACGCGTTTCTGTAATGATACTCGAACGCTTTGTGAAATCAGTGAAACTGTCCGAAAGAATAGCACATATTTTAGGATTCAAAGAAACAGTACTAAACGATACAGGATGGTCGGATAGGGAGCCGGACTTGGTGGGGGGTGGTCTTGAAACCATGTACGTCTACGCCAACATTTTAGAACCCCAGATCGTAGGCGATATTTCAGCCCCTCTTTTGCGCATCATAAACGTGGAAGGAACATACCCCAACATCATTGACAGAATCTATGATTTTCCCCACTACATACCCGTCCTCGTAAAAGATATTTCTAGCATAGAAATAAATATAAAAGACGATTTGGATCTATTAATACCGTTTATTTCCGGAAAAGTGATTGTCAAGTTGCATTTTCGAAAGATAAAACCTTCATATTTTTAGATATAAATATTCGTGTCTATTTAAAATTCATCATTCTCAATCATGGTTACGATTCGAAATGTTGTTTCTACAGCTCGAGTCTCTTCAAAGCTTTTAAATTTATATAAAATTAAGAGAACTTGCGATGGAGTAGAATTTGACCACAAAAGATTCAATGCGGCAATAATTCGAATAACAGAGCCAAAATGTACAGGCCTGTTGTTTAGTTCTGGAAAATTAGTATGCATTGGTGCTAAAAGCGTTGAACAAAATAAAATTGCGAACGAAAAAATTTGCCAAATGTTGGAGAAAAGTGGATACGAGCTAAAACTAACTGAACATAAAATTCACAATATTGTTGGTTCGGGAAATTTAGGCGCAAATATAAATTTACGAGCTTTAGCACAAACATACAAAAAATTTGTTGAATACGAGCAAGAATTATTCCCTGGTTTAAAACTACGATTTCCGGATGTCCCACCCTCTGTCCTTATTTTTACGACAGGAAAAATTGTTATAACAGGCGCGAGAAACGAAGCGCAACTGAAACGATTTCGAAAACGCGTAACGTGTTTGACTGAACCATTCAAAATGAACGCATAATTCGTAGTATTTGTTTAACAAGTTGTGCAAACAAAAGGTTGGGAATCGCAGAACTGTACGCAAGGGCTGCATGCACACAGGGAAAACACTGTAGCACGTAAGCCTTTGCGGATATATTGACATTGGTCCATATTTGGGGAAAAAGATGGCAGCACATATGAATTTAAACCCGCCAAATTATGTTTTTAAGACAAGATAAAAGAAGCAAATGAAAGGGACACCTTTGCACATGATCGTTTGAGGATTGGTCGTTTGAATCAGCTCTTTGAGTTTTTTCAATTTTTGTTTGGGCGCTATGTTCTGAAAGAGCCCCCTTAATTTAAAAATGACGACTCAACAATATTTAAAGAGAAAAGTGCGCATATCGTTCAAATTAGCTCGTTGAGTTTTTCAATTTTGTATAGACACTTTGTTCTGAAAGAGCCATATTAATTTAAAAATGACGACTCAGCAAAATTCAAAGAGAAAAGTGCGCATGAGGTAAAACGGTTATAATATTAGATACAATTCACATATGAACGTTTATTTCGAATCAGGCGACGCATTTAACTACAATATGTGATAAATTTCACAACAATTAAGATTACGAATCGTGATTTTATTATCGTTGTGAAAATGATTCGAAACCCATTTTGGTTTCGCAGTTTCTTTAAACATTAGAGTATATAAATTTATACCGCGAACAAAAAAGGGTTCTATAAAGCTCGCAAAATCGGATGCGTCTTCAAAGCCTAACTGTTTCGATTCCAGAGTAATATTGCAAGAGTTTGAACGCATTAATAATATTTCTAAGGAGAGCCGAAAACAATTACGCATTTGCGTCGTTAATTCATCTTGGACGGCGTTTATAAAATCCAGGCGTAAATAAGTTAATCGAGGTGCGTTAGCTATAATGCCCGACAAAAATGCCTGATATTGCCTGTCCATTATGCTGCAGCTTACTACGACCTCTTTTGGGTTAAGCCGTCTTACAAGCTCTACGAGGTCATAATCGACGCAACAATCGTCGAAAACAAAGCGTTCCACCTGGAACGCGTGGGTCGGCATCCATATAGGATTAAAAACTGTGACGTCTTCTAAATGCAGATTTTTTTCTTCACCGTCCTCCCGAAATGACGCATCACTAAAGGGCCCCAGTGATGGTCGAATCGAATGCCTGAAGAGGCAGTGATTTATTGGAAATGATTCACTGACCTTCAGACACATAGCTACTCATATAAATTTGAGAGAGAGTAAAATTGAGAAAAAAATTTTTCATAGCTAGTTGCAGATCGAAACATGCTGTTTTGAGCGTTTTTAGCAAGCTCTACAAGAAAATATTAAAAATATTTCAAGATACAATTGACAATCACATTCGAAATAATTGCTATACAATAGAAATTGGTACAAAAATACATAAATAACTTCCTACGCATTAGAATGCCAGTTTTAAGTTACATGCCCACTAAAATTTAAAAAACCAAGAGAGATTTTTAACACTGATTTTACATAACATAAAATTGCTCACCTTTGCACATGATCGTTTGAGGATTGGTCGTTCGAATCAGCTCTTTGAGCGTTTCTTCGGTGTCTGCAGTCGGTCTATCGCGATTGCTGGCACTATACACAATGAAATCTATTGCTTCTTCATGCGAAATAGGCCACAAAGCCCGATCCTTATCCGCGTTACCAGGCCTATAGTTGATTGTGTACTCTTGTTCCAGCTCAGGCCTGTTAGCAAAAGCAACTAATACGGTTAGATTCGTATTAATTTCGACCTTGCTTGTCTTTGAAATCGCGTTCCATTCTTTATCCACCCTGGCCATTTCTAAACTTGCTCGATAAATCGAGCGATCTGAATATCTGTCGCTTGACTTCGGCGGGCAAACCCATAAGAGACATCATGGTAGATGAAGATGATACAGTGAGGAGCAGAGTTGTGAAATGAAAAAATCCTCAATTTTTCATGCTTTTATACTCGCAAAAGCAGCTTAAATTAGAAAATGGGCGCGCATTTTGTTTAACCAGATGGAAATGAACACCTTAAATTTTATCTGATGATACACATGAAACTATATGGATGAGCAGGAAATGAAATGATTTCATTCCAAGTTGAAATGAATAACAAGTTAAAATCGCTTTGCGCCTATGAACTATGAATAAAAATGATCTCGATGCATTGAAAATGAATGATAAATGAGCTTGAAGCTCGTTTTAGTAACATTTAGACGCCAGTCTTATGTCACCCGCAGCGCAGCTCAAGATTAGTTTCAAGAGCAATGCTTAGTAGTAATAAAATTGTATAGCTTGAATAACATGTTTTGCTCCTTACAAGAACTTCGCTAGGCGAAGCTCATCGTTGAAAAAGCTAGGCGCCAGTCTTATGTCACCCGCAGTGCAGCTCAGATTAGTTTCAAGAGCAATGCTTAGTAGTAATAAAATTGTATAGCTTGAATAACATGTTTTACCCTACAAGAACTTAGCTAGACGAAGCTCATCGTTGAAAAAGCTAGACGCCAGTCTTATGTCACCCGCAGTGCAGCTCAAAATAGTTTCAAGAGCAATAGTTTATCGCTTTGAAGTAAAAGTTTAGAGGGTTGTCCCTCTATTGTGGCGTTTTGTGCTTATGATTCACGGGTTGGCCTTCTCGTTCGGCTCTATGGGGCTATATGTTTTAGGGTTATGCGTAGTATGGGCCTATGAAAGGCTCGAAGCGCCTTCTAGACAGAGTCTCTATGTTTAAGCGTGTGCTATATGCTTAAGCACTGCTATATGCTTAACCATGTGCTATGCTTAACCATTGTATAGCCAGAAGGTCCGGCTTTACTACTGTAAGCCCAATAACGGATTGTTTAGGTCCACGCATCCAGGTCTAGGTTTCTTATCTCCGATCTTTGGCGCATCCTGGATTTCCTAATAGAAGGCAATACCACTTTTTCTGGAATAGTCAAAAAATGACCAAGAAAAATATTCACCTAGCTTTAATAGCACTTATCGCCGTGTTTCGTTAAGTAAAATCATGCCTGTTGCTTAAATGTTTAGAAAAATTAAGAGTTTTCTGGAAAATATGAATGTAAGAGATGCTTCAGTTGTCAAAGCATCTTAAAATGAAGTTTTATATAACAACCTCGAGCAAAGCGACAAATTTTTGAAACTTCGAAATAGGTCTTAAAAATTCCGATTTAGCTGAATTTTATTCAATTTACATGCAGTACAAACTAATTTAGCTTATGTAGAGTGGCAAAAGAAAATAAATAGCATATGGATCTTCAGAACTCCTCAGATACCGAAAAAAACAATTAAACGCAGTTTGTTGTACCAAAGAGCTTGTCATCTGCTAAAAGCGATGAAGTATAGCTATACTGACCACGTTGTTTATGATGCATGCTTGATTGAACAAAAATCATGTGACTGCTCAAAATACATTAAAAATGTTTTAATCTATTCGGGCAAATCTGCTAAATTCTCACTTTTTAAATTATCATATCAAACCCCGTAAATTACTAGGAACGGAATTATTCCTAGCACGCAAAACTGAATGTTTAGTTAAAAACTGATGACAGTCAGGAATCGTCAGCTAATAAGGGCTGCACAAAAATTTGGGCACGTTCTCTTATCGCATATTAAGGTTAAAAGGCATTTTTTATTGTCAATACTTAAAATAGCTATAAAATAACTTTTATCTTGTACAAAATTTGCCAATCTATTATTTCGATCCATTTGTCAGAATATATAATTCGCAAGTAAGGCACCACGTTTAGCTTGTACCTTTGCTCATTACTTCTTTTTACGATATACTTTCAACGAGCCAACTCGCGCCAATGCGCCAACAGAAACGATTCTGAGATATATCGCAAATCAGATTACGGCAACTAAACGTTAATTGAAATTACTTGCCTCTTATTGTTATTATTCGTTATAAATGATTATTTTCACTGTCATTTTTTCTAGTCTGCTTGTAAACGGTTGCCCCTAAAAAAGCTGCGCCTTGATTTAATAGATCATGACTCTCTCTACCTAATATGAAGAGTTAATTTTTGAAACCAGTTGCATTAAATAGATAAGAAACTAGCAAGAAAAAATGCTCCGATGGAACAAAAAAAGGTAGAATATACTTGGAACAAAGAGTTATTAAGGACGTAAAAGGAGGGGACTAGAAAAAGCTCCTATCTACAAATGTCACAAAATTTGCTAAAACTCAGAAATTACCTAAACAAAGAAAAAATGAAAGTAAGTAAATCAAAGAAAAAACCTACCTGTGCCTAAAACTGCAAGATCTGCTAAAAATCAGACTTTTTCTAAGCAACGCAAAAATCGAAGTATATTCTGCGGCCCGCAGAAGAAAGCAGCATCCTGTCGAACAAAGATAAAACATTGGGCTAGATAACTGAACCACTCACTCTGCAAAAGCAGATATCGCTATAGCTGAGCAGCGCCATGTTGCAATATTTTTCTGGGTCAGAAAATAGTAATTATGCTACGTTGGAAAAACGGCAATTTTCGGCCTTTCTGATTGAACACTGGTGCATACCCTAACCTCCCATGCCCAATGGTTATCAGTTTATATGGGCAGGAATGAAATCCGGGTGGTCTGGTGGGATTAAACGCCAGAAGAGTACTGAATGGACGCATGCATTATATAGAAATCACAGTCTTTCGTTGCGGTATCGCAAATAATCATAGGATATAACTTTTTGTAAAATTTATCTAGCCACAATATCGAATAAATTAACGTTGCAAGTGATTAGCAAAAACGCAGATTTGAGATTTATTTTATAAGTTTTATATTAAGCACTGGACACCATACCTAGACGTAGGGGGTTTGGGGACAGCCCAAGGCAAAATATCCCAACAAGAAAACGCAAATACCCAACATTACCTCCAGAATTCAATTTTTTAAATCTTTCTGCTCTTTGTGGGTCTTTTTGGTAGGTACCAATAGATAGAGCTCCGCAAGAAACGTTCAAAAATGGTGTTTTCTTCGCCATAGCACTATCTTTAAGGCCAATATTCCAATTTGAAAACCCCCCTCAGAATTTTGGAACCGCCCACTGTATGGTGGACAATATGAGAAGGTTCACCTATTTTTTTCAGAGGCCGCAGAATATAGTTCGATTTTTGCGTTGCTTAGAAAAAGTCTGATTTTTAGCAGATCTTGCAGTTTTAGACACAGGTAGGTTTTTCTTTGATTTACTTACTTTCATTTTTTCTTTGTTCAGGAAATTTCTGAGTTTTAGCAAATTTTGTGACAATTGTAGATAGGAGCTTTTTCTAGTTCCCTCCTTTTACGTCCTTGATAATTCTTTGTTCCAAGTATATTCTACCTTTTTTGTTCCATCGGAGCATTTTCCTTGCTAGTACTCAACTTTTTGTTAGCAAAAAATAGTAGTTATTCCTATCTTTGTTAGTGTTGTAGCGAATGTCATTAGGTATTGCTTCCATCTTAGCAATTTATACTTGCATTGTGTTTGAATTATATTCCGTTTCCGCGCGTTTGCAATATTATTCAGCTGAACTTCGAAGCAGCATTATTTTCTGTGCTCAAGCTGGAATTCACTTATCGCTTCTGATCGTTGCTTACTTCGACCATAATGCAACTTCAACAAATAATCTCACGTTTTGTAATTTTACTTCTCGCTGACTCTTATTTAGTCCGATAAAGTTGACTGCCCTCAGCAATGCACTGGCTAATGGACCTAAGAAACACGCATTTCAAAGTAAAATGCATGCGTCGTTCAAGTGGACATTTCTTTACAGTTGGGTAGATTGCGTAGCAAACGGGGCGCAATGATTTTCGCCCAATCGCTATGATTGAAGATAGCTAAATACATATACATATGTAGAAAATTCCTTGCATGTTAATGCGTGCTTGTTTCAGTGAATTTTAAAATGATATTTATCACATTGTGTGTATGAATAATGTTGGTAAGCACTAACGTAGTAGGTACGACAAGGTAGGTACTGGATCTAGGATTTTCACCCCAACTTTTACAAAAACCACCAGAAACATGTCAAAAATTTGCTCTTTGCACGAAAACGCGTTTTTTACGCTTTTTGTGTGGTCTATACTTTTATCCATACATATTCTATTTCACGTAACCTTGTGCATGAAAATCAATTTTCTTCGACCTTTCGGGTAGCTACATACAAAAGTGGTTTTTAGTCGTCTTACTGTAATGAAATTTTGCACAGTAAAACTCCATTTGTTTATCCAATGCTATGCCAATTATCATGATCGCTGCTTCTATTTGGACCGCTTTTGTAAACGATTTATATCGACTGAAGAATTGCGATCCATGCACAAGGTTTCGTGAAACAGACTATAGAATCACTTTTGACGCAATATTTTTACAAAAAATTTTGAAATTTTCAACAATTTTGTGCGGAAAAATCAATAATTTCTATGACTAAAATTAGCTAAAATTCGGCGCGAAGCGACGAAAAATTCTGCGAAATCTCGACTGTCAAGACATTTAGAAGCTCGATTTACTGTATTTGTATGTACAGTACCGCTCATAAATAAACGCCATTTTTTCGCGAACGGTTCGTCAAGAATATGCTTCTTTTCTCATCAACCTCAGAAACAAAAACAATAAGAACAACTTTTTCGAGTTCTTCGAGCATCCGTCTAACAAAACAGCACTTTAGAGATTACGCACTGGCATTATCGTCTGAGGGCATAAATTTTCTGCGGACAGTTGGCGAAAAAAGTGCATTCTTGACTTCACACTCGCTTAATATTGGTTCAGACATACGCGATTCGCTATGACATAGACCCCATATAAGGCACTTTATTTTTATTCTATTGGACCTATCCCGACTTCTGAAAGGAGAAAGTGGCGAACAAAACCCAAACGAAGACATATTTTCCATCATTCAGAACATTGTAAACTTTAAAAATCCGTACCGTAATCCCCATTGAGTGTAGAGAAATTCGGTTTGGTACAGTTTGTAGCTTTTGAGTCGTAGTACGTTTCTATGTGCAAAAATTCTGTTGTAAAAATTATTTGATATGATTTACCAATCAAACTTGGGGAAAAAACGTGTTTTTCGCCCATTTTTTCACGTCTGATTTCGAACTTTACACCCCATAAATAACTCAATATTGCGTTTTTTTAAATGCGGTTTGCTGCGATGTGTAGCCCCTCAGAGGCACTTTATTACTGCTGTATCCTAATTTACCCTGACTCATAAGCGGAAAAATTTGGATGAGAAATCTTAGTTAAAATCCGTTTTTTACACCATCCACTAGAATGTAAACTTTAAACCCCAGGATCTAACTCACCATAGAGCGTATAAGACTTTGCTTATATGCAGAATGTAGCCCTTGATCCGTTCTACATTTCTGTCGAGAAAACATTTAAAAAAACCCATAACCGAAGTTAGTATCAGACATAAGCAGGTTGAAAACTCGACCAAAAAAGTGCTTTTTCACCCCCAGATTTTCGCACTCTTTACACTGCCATTCGAGAAATAATGCGAATTTCAAAAGACAAAAAATGGTGATCTGTAGAATTCATTTCTCTATAATCCTATGCTGTTCAATTGTTCGAGTCATCAATACTCAGTTGTCCACATGCCGCAGTAAAAAGGTCCCGAAATTTCTCTTATGTTATAACGTTACACAAAAACTTCACACCTTCTTTACACAGTCAGTTTTGAGTTTCAAGAAAAACAAAAAACACGAGCAGCGAATTTTTTTATTATCTTTCTTTTAAAAGAAACCGCACCTTCCAGAAGTGTTCCGTTATAGCTGTAGGGGGTGCACATGTGTGAGGGGTACCCAAGTATATTATAGGTACGCGCTACCGCGCTACCTATGATGTCTGTTTAAACCAAGTGATGAAAATTTTGGCTAGCTGCAAGCGGACTCATGCAATACGACGATTTGTTTATTACACGCCATGATGATAAAGTTTAGAAACTAAATGCTTGTCCGTTTCTGTCATCAATTTGCTAACCTTTCTCGGGAATATCTTTCAATCTTTTGCACCCGCGGTATACTTAATCTGCGTTTAAACAACGTGTTAGTAATTTTTCTAACTGATGAAATCTCCAAAAAATACCTACATACTACTCAGTAATACGATACAATGCAGAAAATCTGGGGGTTTAAACAATATCAAAATTGTTTGTAAAGAAGTCGTAGCGACATAAAAAGCTGATAGCTGGCCATAGGATTTTTTATCACATTTATAAAACGACATTTATGTCCATCTAATGCTACATGTTTCAAAATAATACATTCATATAAGCTAAAGTTACGACATTACAGCATACATAGGTGTGTAGTTTTCGGGTCTATCCATATATTCGCCTAGGTATAAGCCCTGATTCAATGCATGCCGAATAAATACAAAAATTACTGAGAATGCGAGAATAAAGTTTTGCTTAAGAATAAATACTCGTAAATGAACTACTATGATGTAAAGTAAAACTTATATAACAATTTTGAGTTTTTTAAATAGTTATTCACTATTTTAAGTTCATTCTGCATTGACATGAGATACCAAAATAAAAAATGTACCTACTTAAATTTTTTTCCTAAACTTCAAATGTGAAGCTTTATAATCACCGGTCATGCGTTGGGAATCTGAGAGTCTGATTTCTCAGAATCTTATAGATACCCGGATTTCGGGCAAGCTATATAATTAGGTTTTTGAAATAATTATTTAGTTTTTGCGATGTTTCGACGCTAGGATAAAGTTTGAATTTTTTGACGCATTTTTTGGCCTTTAAATTTTTTTTGTCTCTTATCTACGCTATACCCTTATATGCTCATAATTGAGTGAATCGTACTCAAATAATCTTTTGTGGAATTATAGTGATAGACACAATAGATGCCTCTGATTTATGCTACATACATACATACATACTACTTGGGTGATTTTATCATCCGAAATCGGCCGTCATAATCGGTCCCCACTAAAAGCTGAAGATTTTTATCTTATACTCTGGGAGTTTACTCATATGTCTTCTTTAGTGTTCAGTGGTGATTTTTGCTTAACTTTTAACCAGTTTTGACCATTTACATCCTCAATAAAAGTCAGTTATCCCCGCACAAGTTCATAGAGCCCAAAACATTTAGGCTATAATGTTACAGAATAAAAGCTGTAAGAGAATCAGATTAGTCTGTCAAGGTCATCCAGTCAACCATCAATGCGAACCGATTTTGTTTTGAAACCTCTTTTATCCTAGTTTTTCTGTATTTTTCATCTTAAGTTTTTTCATTTTTCTGTTGGTTAAGTAAATTAACCCCATGGCTAAGACGTATAACCAGAGATGCACATGGGATGGGGAGTGTAGCAGGAATGCTGGGGAATCGGACTGAGAAAATCATGGAAAATTTATGGCAAAAATAGCAAAGTGAAGGCTAAAAAAGGGATAAGAATCAATAAATTTGTGCTAAAAAATTCAAAATTGGCCATAAGTTATTAATCAAGACAGTTCCTAGGCAATTTCTGCATTTATATAAATTTTGGAAGCCAATTTGGTTTAAAAAAATCTTTAACCCATCTATGCGAACCGGCCATGCTGTAATTTTTTATCTATAACGTTACATTTGAATGGATCTAGACTTTTTATTTATTATTAATTCTAGAATTATATTATTTATCAGATGACAATCCTTTGAAGCATCTTCATGGATACTGAATTATATTATATTTTTCTTGGAATATAGCATATAACGCTATTGCTTTTCAGTTGTTCGAGTCCGTTTGCTACGACGAGCTGTTATCAGGAAAAATGACTTATCTGCAACGAGTGCTACGGAATATGAGTATAGAGTTCGGATAATCAAAGTTTATCGCTGTTTTCTATAAAATTGAAAATATTATATTTTAGAAAAATTATCCGGTTCTCCTATTCAATCTAGATAAGAAATCTCTAGTGTGCTGATAAGGAGCTTAATTTCAAGCTTACTAAAATATAGCCGGAGTGTACCTTTTGTACTGATATTCATTCCCAGTCGTGTGTCACTTTTGAAAGTTTATTTATCCCAATTCGTGATGCGAAATATTTAAATTGTATGACTTGTAAAATGGCTCCATTCCCAGGCAACAAATGGCGTAAACTGTCCAAAAACCTTATCAAGTGCTAAAAAAATAGGGCAACCGTTAGGTTGGTTTCAGAATATTAACTTTTCTCGCTTAAACTTGTCGATAAATTTTTCCTCAAAAATACTCAAAATAAATATAAATTAAAAATCTTAAACTGTAGTCACTCGCGAAATGTTAAAGTTTTTAGCGGATGATAAACATGTGGTTATATTTGTTTTACTTGTTTTAGATAATTATAACGGAACTTATAGGGCTACCATCATTTTAATTGATGTTTTTTATCTTTTATCCGTCTAATTTTACAATCCAGCAAGACAAGATATAAGTTTATTCACTTGATTTCCCTTTCCTTGTAGAATTAATTAGATTGTTATCACCATAGATGCACAATATGGGCGATCCGGTGGGGGGCTTGCCGGCTGGAAAGATAGTAATAAAGTAGTAATAAATTGAGTTTTTTGGGCCAAAATGTCCTCCAAAACGGGCAAAGGGTTTGAATAACGTAAAAACAGAGTTATTACACAGTTTCTGGTCAATTCAAAACACTAATAGAGAAATTTTTTGATTTCCAGTCATTTTTGACCTTTATTTTGCCTCATTTTCCCCTAGAAAATTTCCCATTTTTCTATTTTAGAGGTCTGGAGTCTGGGATGCGGACGTTTCGCCCCCCCCCCACATTTCGCCCACCACGATTCGCCCCCCCCCCACATTTCGCCCTGGACATTTCGCCCCTCACATTTAGCCCTCGGAAATTTTGCCCCCCAGATTTCGCTCCTAGTCAAACAGAAAATATTTATCATTAAAAACGCTAATCCAGGTACTAGAATCGTAATCCATTTCTGCAAACTTGATTTTTTTCATTCTGCTGTGCGAAATTGTTTTATTAAATTTTATTTTTCAATAGTTTTCCATTTTATTTGATATTTTGTCGTACGATCAATGACAATAGTTTTGTGATTATGGTATCGAAGCATCGTCTTATCAGAAGTGATACTATAAACAGCCAAAAAGTTTTTGAGCCTGAAGAAAAGCTGCCAAGGTTAGAATCGAAAAATATTAGACTGAATAATAAATCCGCTTATTTTTAATATACCTGTATCTCAATGCTTTAGGTCTGCATCGTTTTTTTGAGAAAGTTTCGAGCTAAGCCAATTGACCTCTACTTTAACATAAGTTTACATACGCACGAAGGTATTCATGTTCGTTGAAAAAAATAAGATAAGATGTCAACCTCAACCAAGTAGTACTGATCACACACGGCATGGGTAGGTTCGCCTCAGACTCTGAACCCCCCCACGAAAATCGATAAATCCATAGAATTAAATTTTTGGCATGTTTTCTTTTAGAATTTTTGTCAGTGTAAATCCTCAGAAATTGGCTACTGCCATGCATCATCGTAATACTATATCTGCATGAGAAGCACTATTCTAGGGAGTTTTGAGCGATTAAAAAAAAGCTTAAATGTCGAAAATTGTCAGAAATTTTGTGGCAGAGGCAAGAACATACAATCTTGATGCTCCTCGTTGAGCATTATTTAACGATGTAAGAATAGCTCAGAACGAAAGTTTCTATAAAGTGCCTTTTTTACTAGAAAAAAGACAGGCGCATCTCAAAACTATTTGTTTACATTTCAAATGAATGCTGTCTTTCTAAAACAATAAACATAAATGGGAAATTCAAAAGAATTTAATTTTCGTAAATTCATGTAAGTTGAACAAGATATCAAAAAAAAAATGTGAATATGGCGCGAAGCGCCAGAGCTTTTCACTTTTGAGTCAAAAGTTTGCTAAAATACTCAAACACGCTTTATTCGTTTTTTTAAAAGAAAATTGACTATTTCGGGTTCTCGCACCCATCTCGAAGGGTCAGTAGCATAGGTGGGCAGCACTAAAATTCTAGGGTTGCAAGATTTTTCAAAGGTCAAAAAATGATCTTAAAAAATGATTGTATGGCCAAAAAACACAACTTTTCAGCGTTTCTCATCGAGCAATATCCATTGGCATCAAAAAATTGCGAAAAAATTTCAAAAATTGAATTCCGCATATGCATGCCATCTAAATTTGTAAAATATTAATCCATTATTGCTAATTGGAAAATTTCGTTCATCATTACACCCTTGAAATATAAAAATCCACCAAAACATTTGATGAAATAAATTTGCAACAAAAAGGAAATATAAAAAATGTTGCATCGACAAGTCAGCAGAAACAGTAAATTGGCATAAGATTTATACAGAAAGGTATAAAACAAACAATACATAATTCAAAAAATGTTTAGGCAAGAGCACACAAAGGAAATTATATGCCCAAGAATTTTCTTAATTTTGTTTTGATGAACTCAATAATTGATAAAATTCAGATTAATGAACATCCGGCCTATGTACATAGATGAATTGTTTTTGGCTTTTGAAAGATGTTTATAATCCGATCTTGTAATATATGATGATAAAGAGATTTTCTGTTTTTCTTAATCACGTGATAGAACAAGTCTGTCTTAATCACACGTGAACGTCTGGGGTTAATCTGAACTTCCCGAGAATCCAAGAGACCCCAGCAGAACCCTGCCCACCACCGAAATAACATTTTTGGTGCTTTTTAACTTCCACGATTTGCGCCGTGTATGAGACTTCCAAAATTTAGCAATCGTCCATGCATGGTCGCAACTAAAGATGCAGAAGCATGGCCCATCTGTGGGTCTGCCGGTCTGGCTGTTGTGAGTTTTCTGGGGCCGAAATATAGTCAAAGTGATATAAATGCTAAACGAGCGTAAAGACTATGTTAATCTGCAATATCAAGTCAGTTTAAAGCACTTATGGAGAAAATTTTCGTCTTTATTCCTTTTAAGTCTTCATTTCACTTCATTTTCCGCAAAGAATTTTTGATTCTCTCCATTTAGGGAACCTAGACCCCGAACTATGCCGCCTTCATGGGCACATCTTGTCAAACTCGTCGATTAATTAAGCATTATGGATTGGGTATAAAACTTCTAATTCCAATGTGGTAAGTGAAAATAAATTTTAGATTCTGCAATTTATTGCTAACGTCTATTAATTTACGATTAATTTGATATTTAATTTATTTCTTTTTCTATTAATTCTACAATTTAGTGTTAATGTCCCACTAGGCATTGTACTTATGTTATATGATATTGATATAAATTTCTCTTTCGCAAGGTACCTATCGATATCGTTCAAAAACATGAAAAATGTTTTTAATTTTGCCTAAAATTATTTGGGCCCATCTGGACAGATTTGCTTTAAAGGAAAATCTATTACAAAACAGATCAGATCTTTATATATTATTGCTGAAGCTCAAGAAAAATCATTAATTAAATGCTTGTTCACGAAAAGAGCATTTAAATGGTCTTAAACACCTACTTTTTAAGATTAATGAAGGTCAGTAAAAACGGTTTTCGATCAAAATTTTTTGATACATGTATGTTAACCTTTGCGGTTGGTCTATGCAATTGTCCATGGTGCCGAAAGGACTCAAAGAAGCTTTGTAATACAATACCTTAGCAGAGCGATGTCGATGAAAACCTAAAAAAATATTCAAATTAGAGATACCGTTATCCGATATATATGGTAAAGCGGCTTGCAAAATTAGATATTATTTGCGACCTACTAGGTACATAGCATTGCACTCGTACATAGCATTGCACTTGCATATGGCCATATTGATACCTAACTTAATAAACAACTGTAATAAGTGCAACTTTGAAAAGTAATGCATTAATTGTTTTTCGGTAGGTCAGGCTTTTTTCATAGCTTTTCGTGTCATCCGAAATGAAAGAGTTCCTTATTTTATAAATCATTGTTTTTTAAATTTTCTCATTTATAAATCTTATATCTTAGGGAACTTCAGAGCATTTTGATTGGTTATCTGAGTGAAATCCTGATTTTCTCCTTTAAGGTATTTCTTTAGAACAACTTTCCTCTGATTCTCAGTAGTGATAGTAATAAATGCGTAATATTAAATTTCGATATCATCACTATACTTACAAGTTTACCATGATAAAGTCAAAGTGAATCAAATAAGAAAGATAGATACTTAAGTACAATCGAGTTGAAAATGTATTCAGTCAAAACGAGTACATTGTAGACAGCGACCAAATTTGGTACCTAAAAATTGTCATAGGTCAAAGAAGTGTTGTAAAAATTGATGGCAATCGGACGAAAACACCATTTTTCCTACGTTTCTCACCGTTTTCTCCATCGGCGTAAAAAGCGCGGAAAATGACAATAAAAATTTGCAAATTAAATTTTGTAGTCTGTGGAATTTTGAAGGGGTTCCGGATTCCGGACACTTTTGCGTGTGATACCCAGTGGCGGATCTAGGATTTTCCTAAGGGGGGTATCCTAACTTGAAACAGTCAGAAATTGGTCCAACATTTGCCCTTATCGCGCGAAATAGCGTTTTTTGGTGTTTTACATTGTATACTTTTACATAAAATCACTTTTGACGCAATATTTTTTCTAAAAATTTTAATATTTTAGACAATTTCATGCAAAAAAATCATTAAATTTCTTTGACTTTAACAAAAATATGGCGCGAAGCACCGGAATTTTGTGAAATTAAGGCAGATATACGTCTAAAAACATGATTTACTGCTTGATTTCCTGTATTTATAGCATTTGATGCGAAACATCGAAAGTTTTCGTTGAAAATAGAAGACAACTATGCAAAAATGGCTGTTTCTGCTGTTGAAATTGTTTTGAATCCTACATGAACAGAAAATGGCTTCCAGGCAGTGTTTTGTTTGTACAAGGTCCGTTTGTACATGTTCATAGTTCCTAAAAGTCTTTATACATTATGTACACACAAATTTTTGGCTACTATGATATAGTACGGTAGCGACTTTAGTGTAGTGAAAAGAGAGTTGTTCGACCTTTGGTAGTGTATTTTGGCTGATTCCTGGTTTTATGATGGCAAAAACCATTAAGAATCGTCTTATTTGACACTTTTCCTTTCGAAATGCGTCTGCTATATAAAGATATATAGGACACACAATTACTCATTCAAGCGCTAAGCGCCTGAAATTTTTGCCAATTTCAGACCTTTTTTGCCGTTTTTGTCTTCCCTAAAATCTTTGTACATGTAAAAAGACGGTCCCGAAAAAGTCTTTGTACATCGGGAAAAATCTTCGCCGAATACAAAAAAACCGTGCTCCCAGGTCGCCAAGAAAGTAAATAAATGGCATTAACAGGTATCATCCGACGCGGAGCGCTGGAAAAATTTGAGAAATTATGGTCACTGACGGCCATAAATCATTGCAAATTGCATATCCATTCTTTGTCTCGCCAAATATTTTTTGGCAAATGGGGGCGGCCGCCCCATCCCCCGCCCCCTAAATCTCGCTACTAGTGAAACCGCGAAAAGTCGGAATTTTCGCGCTCAATTAAACTTACATAGCATTTATAAATTACTATTATGGACAAGATATCACTATTAGGTTTGAATCAGAAACAAGTAGGCATGAATCCTTTCGCACAAAATGAAAATAAAAAACCGATGACATCAACTATAGTCGAGTTTTTAGGCATAAGAGCCTGAGATGGCAGAGATCACAGCCTGCGTAAGTCACCGATTTGGTTTTGGTATAAATCACAAACGCTAAAACATTGTTCGTGATGATTAGCACAATATTGGATACTTCGTATCGTTACGCTTGTACTTGATTGAATCTAATTAAAACAATACAAACCAGCGTAGAGAATGAACATAGATGCACAGCATGGCCGAGCTGGAGGGGTCAGCCAGGTGGGAGAGGTCAATAATCGAGCTTTATTGGGCTAAAATGACCAGACAAACTGGTATAAATGCTAAAATAGCGTGCAGAATACGTCATTGCACACTTTTCTGTCAATTTATATAAAATTTTCGATTTTCATTCATTTAGTGCCTTCAATTTGCCTCAGTTTCCTGAGAAAATTTTCCATTTTTCTATCCTAAGGATGTAAGAACCCGAAATCGCGACACGTGCGTGTCCAGAGCTGATTATGCTCGTACGCCTGTTTAATTGTTAATTCGTTTTAATTCATGCTACAGATGAGTTCTAAATGACGAGGGTCCATCCCACTCCCTACAATATTTTTTATAGAGTAGTTTTTCGGGTTTAAATTTGTACATGTAAAAAATCACTTCGTCTTTAATTGAACGCAATATAATAAAAATGGCTATTTAGTGCCAAGATTCGAAAATCGGCTTCTTGGGTCGTCAAAAAATTTCTAGAAACACAAAAAAACAGCACACATGTAAGATTTTTTCGGGAAATTAAAAAGTTTGCAGAGGTCAGCGGCTTCTTAAGGGTCAGCAGCAGACATGCACAAATTGTATTAAAATTTCGGAGAAAATATTCAGACTAATTCAAATAAATTGAACAAAATGCGTCAGAATTACCAGCTAAACACGCTTGAAAAAGGACCTTTTGTATTAATTTTTGGAAAATTGCGAATTCGGGGAGCGGGTTAAAAATTGTTGGGAATGGGCCGCCAAAATTTTGCATGGGCATCTGTTATTCTTGTGGATAAAACTTACTCTTTTATTACATGTTTGCCGACCACCTACGCCTCGCTAACCTTCCCCTCTAGCCAGGCTATTAAATGATATGCTTGTATAGTTTAGCTTCTTTGTGCTAAAATTGTTCATCTGATTTTATCTTCTAAAGTGACAACACTGACTGGACTGACTCCCTGTCCCACCCTGTTGGGCATTAGTGATTACATCTCCATGCCCTCATCTTCCACTTGTGAATATAAGTTATAAATTTTAAGTAAAATTAAAAGCGTGGCTCGTGATACCACTCCTTGACCAGCACAGAATTTGCTTAGCTGAAGATGAACGACTATGTCTATCATACTTAAAGCATGGAGGGTTTGAGGTCTAGCTTCCCCCTAGAATCCACAAACCGTTAAAAGTCGAAAGAAGGCAGAATCTGAATTTTTGCTTGTCTTTTTCATTTTTGACAATTTTTAATTCACTCAGACTCCCGAAATACGGCTGCAGTTCAAATATGCCCCCGATGCTCGTGATATGTATAATTTGTTTTAGCATACCGATTCCACAGGCCTATATGTATTATAATTTTTCTAGTATACGGCCAATAAGCGATACCTGTAACACGACATACTACGACACGGTTTCGTGATTCGATTTCAAGAGCTCATGATATCGTATTATACGGGCTCAGGTTGGGTTTTATTTTGCATTTGAAAATAAAAACCTAATATAATCGTGTGCACCACGTGATTTCAGCCATTTTTACGATACGATGACATACGCTGATTTGTGAAGCTCAATCATCCGATGCGCTAACATTCATCGAGTTTGTTGAGTGAGTGGGTACGAAATGTGCGTTGCCTCCCACAAACACAAATTAATTATTAAAATCCTGATCATTTCTTTGTCACTTTCGTAAGAGAAAAACTTGAGTTTTTAAAAATTTTTGTTAATAAAATTTTTATTTTTACGTGTCTCTGAATCGAGAAAATCGCCCTCAGTTTAGCTGTAGGCACGATCAGGCACGTAGCTGGCCCTCCTATTTTGGGGGGGACCAGCACCAATTTTGGGGGGTCTAAGCCAAAAATAGCACAAAATAACGTGTAAAAAGTCCTATCTTCCCGGTTTTTTTAATTTTGGGGGTCCGGACCCCCCCAGTCCCCCACAGCTACGTGCCTGGGCACGATCTGAGCTCTCTATATAAAATACACAGAAAACTGTCTAATAAACAAAATCTATTAAGCATTTAACTATCACTCCATTATTCATGTCTTTTTTCTTCGACGTTCCAGTTTTAATAATTTGTGCCAGTTTACCTAATTTTATTCATTACGTGAAAGGTCGTGGGCGCTAATCGAAGCAAAACATCTATGTTATTTTGCGGGGCATTCAATTGTCTGCTAGAAAAATGACCTGAAGAGACAACGCATTATTTTTTGCTGAATAGGGAAAAAAGCCAGCACATTAATCACGCTTAGTAATCGAAATTGAAGTCTCCTCAAATAATTTTGAGCCTTCTGTGATTGCCGAGATGCTACTTTTTCTATGTTTTCTTATAACTTCTTGGAAACTAGCTGAATCGTGCAGCTGCGCTGAAAGAAACGATACTAAAACGTTTTGTGGTTCGGATTACGGTAAATCTTAGTAGAGTTTCTATTTTTTCCATCTGTGCTAGCTCATACAAGTATGTCAGTATCCTTGTAAAATACCGACTAATATTAACTTATCTATTATTCTAAAATACAAAATGATATGTAATAAATTTTGGAATATATAATGCCAAACACTGACCAAATACCGAATACTCATAGGCGCATTGGAGATTATTCCGAAAACTAACATTTTTTATTGAAAAGTTTTCGAAAGCTATTTTTCAACAAGTTATACGTTTTTAGTGACTTCGAAAAGTCAAAAAACTTAATATTTGTAGTCCTGCGATTATTGTTTTATTTTTTATTATTGTAAAGATTTCAGTCCTACCCAGATTCCGCTAGAGTTGTGGTGTTGCTCATGACCTATGCTCTACTACTTCTTTTTTGCTTAAGTTCAAACGTAAAACTCAAATTGTTAATGAGAACAGAAAATTTTTCTTAAGCATTTTCTGATGTCATCAAATTAAAATTTTATATTGTAAAATGATAAGCAGTTAAGTCAGCAAAGCCTTATAACATGAATATAAATGTATTATTTGGGCTGCTTTATTTTTCTTTAATAAAATATTGCTCTGAAATAGGAAATAAAGTGAGCGGTTTTTCAATCATGCCGGTGATTCAATAAATATTGGCTTAATTAAACTAATATTTACAATGTAGTCTATCAAAAAGCAATCGGTATCGTCAAAAAAATCAGAAACATCTTTGAATGCACTTATAAGTTTTGAAAAAAATGCAATTACTAACAGCTCATTTTGTGATGCCTGATTGATACTTACGGACGCTACCCGTTTGAGCATTTTTTCATTTTTCGTATTTCGCATAATAATAGTAATATTATTACTATTATTATAAAATATACGAGTACAAAATTATAATAACTCATCGGAATCTTAGGTAGCGCGTTAGCGCGTACCTATGTATTATTTGTATTTGTGTTGTAATAATTGATCTTCAGTTACCTGATTTCTTACTTCTTTACAACTTCGTTTTGTTAATTCAAATGCTGAAGGATTGAGGTCACTAAGTTGCTTACATATGAGCAGTTCTATATTTTATTCATTAATTGATCATATGATATTCGTGAGAAAAGATTTTAATTACCACGCTCTAGTTGAAAATTAAAAAAATTTTCTCTGCATTTCTAGAAAGCGGTACTTAGTCTAAAATGACACTATAAACTGGTCATAAATAAAAACCAGTTAAGCATCACAAACAGTGCACTGGTTTTTACCACGCATTTCAATCACATGTTTATGTTTCATTGCCCCTTTTTCTTGTTGTGTCTCAAAAAAGGTCATAACTTCTCAATAATTTTTTGCCTACTTTTTAAATATCGTTTAAATTATAAGTCGTATGTGGCGGATCATGTTTAGCTTTTATATTTCATCGTGCATTTTGCTGACTTTGTTTTTTCAACAAGGCTATGCATGCAGATGCGCTTACAGGAACGAAACTGAGATATTTTGCGCATCAGATTACGGTAGTTAAATACAAAAGAGCGACAAAACAAAAATTGTCATGTATTAATTTAATTATATTCATATTTAAATTTATTCCGGTATTTATGTTATAGTCTTGTCTTTCAGAAGTTCATTTTACGAGTATATTTAATCAGAGGTAGCGCGCACCTATAATATACTTGGGTACCCCAAAATAGAGACCCCTTCAGCCATTACGGGATACATCTGGGAAATGCGGTCTTTGTTTAAAAGACAGATAATAAAACAAAGTCGCTGCAGGTGGTTTTTTGTTTTTTTTAAATCAGTACCCGGTGTGTAAAGAGCGTGTAAAGTTTAACTGTAAAGTTATAACCCATAGCTTTTTAAAATTTTGTAGGACGCTCGCTCGACTAATCTAACTCTGTTTTTGCATTCTGTTCAGTCTAATTTTTTCAAATTGTAGTCAATTGAGCAAGCTCGAAAGTGTTTTTCACTTTTTTGAATAGTGACTTATTTTAGTCTGGCAGTGTAGAGAGTATAAAGAATCCGAGGGTTAAAAACACATTTTTTGACCTTTTTTGTCTACCAATTACGTGCGGTTACCAATCCCAAGAAATTTTTTCTAATAGAAATGTACAACGGCTTAACGGCTACTTTCTGATGACCAGCAAATTTTCTACATAAAACGGAGTTAGATCTAGGAGTTTAAACTTTACATTTTAGTGGATGGCGTAGAAAAACATATTTAGTCTAAGATTTCTATGACAATTTCTCTGGTTTTAAGTCAGGATTAATCGAATGAAACAATGATAATCTATCTTTTATGGAATATATGTCGCAGTGAACCGCGTTTCAAAAAACGCAATATTGATTTATTTTTGGGGATGTAAAGTTCGAAATCAGGAGTGTTACAGTATGCAGAAAAAACACATTTCCCTCTCTATTTTAATTGGTAAATATCTCAAATAGTTTGCGGAGCAGAAGTTTTCCACATACAAATGTAATCCAACTCAAAGGCTACAAAGCGCTTTAATGCCGAATTTCTCCACACTCAATGGGGAGTTAGGGTCAGATTTTAAGAATTAACGATGTGGTGGATAGTAAACAATACATTTGTCCCTTTTGTTCGCCACTCTCCCGTTTAGAAGTCGGCATAGATCGAATAGAATGAAAATGAAGTATTTTCTGAATGTACACGTCACAGCGGCTTGCGTCTATTTACATCAATATTTAGCTTTTTTGGGAGGTGTGAAGTCTAAAATTCGGTGTCTTAAAAAGTGTTTCTGTCTCCTGCCTACTTCTTCTGATTATGAGTCTGGACTTGATCTCAAGTCTAAAAAAGTACAAAGAATCAAACTTGATATGCTATTTGGGCGCTTTTGTTTACACTCGACAGTAATGTGAAGTGGTTCACATCTAATGTTTATTTGTCTTTAGTCCATTGTGGAGACTCCATTTTTTCATAAATATTGATCGTTATATCAGAGTAAATAAGGAATCCGACTGAAATCTTCTTTACTCTCGGGCATTTCAAAATGTTAATCTTTTTCAAAATATGTTTCAAGGTCAGGCTAACGAATCTGACTGTATGGTTTCCTTACACCCTGTATTTGTGTAAATTTAACACTGAAAATCAACTTTAGTTTCAAAGCGTTGCAGAAATTTTTATATTAAATCTTCCATTTAACGTCTCGATTACGAATCTGAGCGTAGCTGTTTTTTACACCCAATAGTTGGATAAGTTTATGCTGGAAACCTTTGATCTGTTTGAAATAAGGTAAGGTTGTTTTAAATAAATAAGATAATGCTGATGTTCAGAACAAAATTGTTATCCGTGTTCTTGAACTGCTGTCATTACTGTGGCATGTTAACGTATGTGTTTACTGACCCATTTACTCCAAAGATGCTAATTAAAAATAGGGTACTAGCAAAGAAAAATGCTCCGATGGAACAGAAAAAGACGAATATACTTAGGACTGTGGATTATTAAATATACAGAAGGAGGGGACTAGGAAAAAGTCACCTATGTATATGCCTAAAGTCGAAAAATCTGTTGAAAAAACAGAGTTTCTCTAAGTAACGCAAAAAATCGAAGTACATTCTGCGGCCTGCGGGTGAAATGAATTATTGAACTAAAAAACGAGTTAAAAAGTAGCCAGTTTGCTATGCAGTAACTATTTGAATATAGAGGGCGTAAACTTAGGAGCGACATTGTAAGCCTATTGAATAAATTAGCAAACATCGATGCTTTCAAGAAAATCAAAAACATTGTTGCTTTGAAGCAGTAGAAAAAGCGTTAGCTTACATGAAACAACCTACATGTATAGTCTGTTTCAAAATTCTTGGGACTTTTTTACAGTAAGCTGATTCGAAGGCAGTGAAGATTCAGCCAATCGGTGTAAGGCCTTTTCATCCGATTGGTTATGGCCTATTGCACGTTATTCGGATCTAAATCTTGAACAGACTCGAGCAAGAAAAATACCTATACTTCACGGAATCGAACTCAATGCTCCGCGCTGTGAAGCGAGTGGTAATATCCGCTAGACCATTTAGGGAAGCGACGGCGAAGTTTGAAATATTACGTAGCATATTGTACAAATAGCGAATCGGTTGACGCGAGAGGCGGGTACTTAGAACCCGCTCTTAGCTCATTGTCTGAATTGAAAATACTTTCGAGTCACCTTACTGTGAAAAAGTCTCAAGAATTTAGAAACACACTACAGAGTGCGCTTGCATTCACACATAGCAACGATTTTTTGCGCTGACCAATTGACATCAGGTTTGCTTGCTATAATGCTAATGATAAAGAATAAAATACCGCTAAATACAATTGCATTTTTTTCTATCAATCACGATGCAAAGCAAATCAGCTTTGCATCTTGCAAGCAGTTTACAAAAGTATACACTTTAGATTATGTGTATACACTTTTATACGAAGCATTGAAAATTGTTTAAAGAAGGTTTCATTTTGTCAGAGGCCGCAAAATGTACTTCGATTTTTAAGTTGCTTAGAGAAAGTCAGATTTTTAATAGATTTTGCGACTTTAGGCAAACACATAGGTATCTTTTTCCTAGTCCCCTCCATATACATCCTAATAATCCCCAATCGCACGTATATTCGTCTTTTTTGTTCCACCGGAGCATTTTTCTTTGATAGTTACATTTATTCAATTGTACGGAGTGCTTCATTTAGCTATCTAGAGCTTTGATATTACACAAAGTGTAAAGTTTTTGTTTAAACTTAGGCAGCGAGTAGCATAAAGACAAAAATTTTATGTGCAATGGTCTCATGGGTAGATTTCAAATATTTGCTAATTTACTGAAAATTTTATTACGAGCTACTCTATGCTGAAAAATGCAAAACTTGCATTATGGTTTAAATAGACATAAAGGATTAAGCATTATTGTGATTCAGATCAGAACGTTATGTAAGTTTTGAACTGAGTTTCGTACGTTGAGGCGCTGACTCGCAATAGCATTCCTCCAAAATTCATACACTAATTCTTCGAAAATTCATAAAATCCATTTCAAAAATCTAATCAATTGTTAAAAAATTAATTTTTTCATTTTCAATTTCATTATATAAAACATTCTCGAAATTATTTATTGAATTTGAATCATTTTGTGACTTAAAAAGCGAAAAAGGAACGAATGTACCAATTCTGCTAAAAATTTATTTCACATGCAACAACACTTCTGATGATCCTCATCCTTCATATCTTTAGGATTCATTTAGGTCGAAAACATCGTAACACTTTCAGCTAATCGATGAGAATTTGCGAGTAAAAACTCTGTCAGTTGTATATTGTAATCGCAAAGCTTCATTGACAGATTAAAAGAAGCTGAAGTTATCAAAATTCAAACCTCAGAATAGAAAAGTTGAGTAGATACTATTTATTTTTTATCATTTACTGCGATCATTCATCAAACGATTAAAACAGGCTCGTGATTTGAAAGGCGAGAAAAAGCCGCTCCCTTGGCTGTGAAATTTTTACTCAAAGGTAAGATAATGTACAAAAAATTGAAAAGTTGCATCTTTTGTTGAAAATCTTCGAATTTTCGGCGCTTCCAATCGCGGCACGTTCAGTGTGATTGCTACAGTTTTTCTAATCTCATTCAAAAGAAGGAGCATTTTCACTGCTAATTTAGAGAGAAGTTGTTTTTTGGCATTTTCGAAATTTATAATCCTAACGAATATATCATGTTAAAAAATGTTTGAAAAATGCGGTGCTTACAAGCCATTCCCATCAACTTTCTGAGATATTAGCCAATTTATGCTATATACGCTCCTCCGCCGTGCAGAGACTCAGGATCTGGGGGATGGCTGGTCACTGCAATTAAATTTTTCATGCCAAGAATTAGAGGTTTTTCGTTATTTCAAGAATCACAACTCTTTAAATTGCAACCGAATCTTCGTAAGTTAAATATAAGAAACGATATAGTATTTTATATAAATTCCGCGATTTTTCTCAGTTGCTCGCGTCCAGGTGCAACGGATAGCAATCAGAAATGAAACAAGAGGTTCGTATCAAATGGAAGTTAAGGAATACAAAGTTCGGATAATCAAAGTTTATCGGGTAACTACATGCACATATACATTTGTAAGTGTAATTTTTCTGCAATACCCTATTTAAGGAAGGATCCGCAAGATACTATAAAAGAAAAAATTTGAATCTTTTAAGGAAGTAGAGGACTGTTTTTTAAATTCTCATCCTCCTGAATCTTTTTATAGGTCAATTAATATATGTATAAAAGTGAAAAAAATGTATTCACAGTGAATCTTCCGTCGATGCTCATAATTTTCAAACTATATTGAGAAAATCTAGTAGGCCAGCTACCAGCAGGCTAAGCTTTCCTTTTGTCCAAGCTACGACTAATGGGTCTATGGACATTATACCTGTATATGGGTTAGAAATACTTTTAAAAATATCAAAAGATTGTGGTTTTTTTGAGTAAAACGTTCTAAATAATATGTTGGTGTAATCATGATGCGCAGCATTAATGGTTTGGGATTAGCCAGACAGCTTTTTTTAGCCAAAATAATAATCTTAACCTATTTACTTATTTTGAGATAAAAAGCTGAAAATTTTACAGTTTTTAATAAGCTATCAAGTTTCAGCTAGTTTATAAACAAGTCTAAAGTTTGGCTTGAATTCTCGGATCAAGAAAAAGATAAAAAATATAGGGCGAAAATACACCTGTTTTAATTGAGTGGAATTGGTTTCTTCGAATAGTTGTGGGTCAAAATCTAACGATTTCAGAAAATCCAAGCTGCCTCCTCCAAAAATACTACTAGGTGTAAGTTTATGCTTTGAGCTGAATTTAATTAAAACTTCTTCTCTCCATTCAGATCACGTATATAATGGGAAAGTAGAAGGAATGATATTAAATGTAATATAACATATAAAATAGACACTTTTATCCTAATCTCATTTTTTAACCTTATAAACTTTCTTGCAAATACAATTCTGTTTTATCATCAACTTCATGATTCTTATAAATGACGAATTAAGCAAAAACTGAAAAATTTAGAAGAAAAGTACTAACAAACTTCATCGTCGTTGCTAAGTCAAGAAAAACCGACCAGACAGAACTTGACGCAAATCAGTTGATTGAATGTGTTTAAAAAATTTATTTCATGTTTCGAAATAAGAAATTAATTAGTTTTACAGAGAACTCCGATATATGATGAAGTTGAAAGACCTCGATTGATTTATTCCGCTACATCCAGTGCGGCTTGCGGCATTTACTTGACTCTGTCTAGAGACCCAAAGAAAAATGAATACGTATTTGCCGGTTAGTAAAATTCAGTGTTCATCGGATTTTTTCGTCACAATTTTCCTCCAGAAATAAGATGAGAATTTTATTCTTTATCAGTATATTTTTCGAGGATAAAAAATAAAAACACGCTGCCCTTTACCTGCGTTTTCCCGTCGTTTTATTATATTGTCAACGTCTAGTCAAAATGATTTCGGGCGCAAATATTTTGCAAAAAATTTTTAAAATTCCGAGCAATTTTCTGGAAAACTGCTTAAAAGTTTTTAAATGTAACAAAAACGTAGCGCTGAGCCCGGGAAATTCTGGAAATTGCAAGTGAAAGGCTTTTAGAGACTTTAATATTCGTCATTTCCTCTTTTTGTGCATTGGGAGGAATGCTTATAGAAGCATTTAATGCGAAGCGCTGAAAGTTCCAGAAAGTTTCCCTAAAAAGAAAGAAATCTACAAAAAATATGGCTTCCAGGCATACTTAAGCAGCATGAAAATTGTGGGGGGAGGTCAGGATGGGTAAATTGCCAAAACTGTTTTTAAAAATAGAATGCTAGGTTCTACAGTAATCTATGAGGAAGCTTTTTTCTTATGATGGATACAAACCCCTCCCCACGCCCATGCGTGCTTCGAGGCCGCCTAGAAAGTGAAGTATCATACGGCGAGAAGCGCCGAAAAAGTTTTAGAAATAAGGATGGTCGAAGACAACAAATCATTGCAAAGTGCATCCACTCGTAAACTTGCCACCTATTTTGGGCCAATAGGAGCCCCTATCCCCCTTCCTCCTAAATTCGCCCCTGATGTAGAGTTAACAAAGACTACCTTAAATGAATAAAAGTGATTCGTATGATTATCTGATTGAAAAAATTGAAAAATAATTACAAACGGGGCATAGGGCCAAATTGTACCTTAACACAAAATTTCTATGTGATGTTTCTCATTTTTGATGGATGCATTAAATATGCGTTGCTCTCTTCTTCATTAATTGCTGCCTAAGTTTACTTGATGAGCAATTTAAATCGCATTGCATTGATTATACAGGAACTTTTTGAAAATGAGCATGCTGAATTTATTGATAATTAAATCAGGGAAGCCCGCTTTGCGAAATATAACACAGCATTTAAAGCGAATAATAGTTTTTATGGTAAACCATTCATTAAGAATATTAAAACAAAAGCATTAATACAATTAATAATTATTATTAATTATGAATTAATTTATCAGCATTTAGTACAAAGCAAACACGCACGATGTCATCCTTTAAATTTTTTTAATTTTTTGGTAAAGGAATACGTACAAATAACTTCTAACACCTAATTGTGATCTTGGAATACCAAAGAAACTTTGAAAAAGATGCAAAAAATCAAAATTTTTTGCCTTGTTTTACCACAATTTTTTAATAGTGTTAGTTCAATTCCGTAGTTTTTATTTTGGTAAAATTTGAGAGACAGGAATGCATAATATTGATATTTTACTGCTATAATCAGGACCGGTAGACAACGGAAAACCAAGAGTTTACATTTGTGGATGGTCCACGCAATGGTCTCAAGTTTCGCCGGAACTCAAGGCAGCTCTAGAAAATGGTTCATTAGCGAAGAAATGTTCATAAAAAGCCGAAAAAAGACGACAGCGTTCGAAACACCTAAATTTCATCTAGCCGAAGTCAACACTAAATCAGCTATAAACAGATTTCTACGTTTCTTGATAATTTTTAAGTGGCTATTCGCTATATTTAATATTCATTTATTAAGTCAAAAAATAAATATTAAATTTCGAAATATCGTCTTGTATCCTTGTTCCGGTTCCTGAATGGAGCTTGTTTGGTGAGAGCTCCGTGCTTTAATATCAAAAATAATATTCGGGTCATTAGCATTAAAGATAAAGATCAAAAGACCACTATAGACGCTTAAATCGAACATAATCTACGATGTTATGAGACACTGAAGATTCTAGACTCTTGCAAAGACGGTTGTAATGAAATTGGAGCTGAGATGCTCATCTTGAACATGTGCTCATAAGAGCATAATACCATAGGTGGGCGGCACCAAAGTTCTGGAGGGGTGCAACATTTTTTGAAAAGTCAAAAAATGGCCTTTAAAAATGGTGGTATGGCGAAATAAAATACCATTACTAAATGTTTCTCATCGAACCTTATCCATTGGCATCAAACAAATGCGAAAAAAACATCAAAAAAACATTTCAAAATTTGAATTCTGAGGGGTTATCTTGGTTTTGGTGATATTCTGTTTACTGGCGGTGCATACTCCCGAATCTCTGCCTCACGCCCAGGTATGCATAGTACCAGCTTGGCTTGACTGGCTCCTATTTTCAATGATTACAGTATATTCGATAAACGTTTTTTCTGAAAATATCAAATACAAGTTTCACGAATGATTAAATAGCTACTGGACATTTAGAAAAATGATTTACCCTCATTGTGCTGATTGATTTAGTGAAATATAAAACTGCTAAATAAGCTTTTTACTATTAGTCCATTTTTTATTTGGCCAGAATTACATTTTTTATTTTCTTTTTCTGTTGATGATATATGTCTTTTTTAATTGATAGAATTTTTTGATTTTTTTATAAATACCACAGTACTTTTTTACTTGCAAGTCATATTTTCCAAGACTTTTTGTTTTCGTGCAACGTCAATAGGGACGATAAAGATTTCGACGAAATATAGGCAATGTTACGGGGTAGACCCGCGACATCGAGAACTTCGCATTTCAAATTAAACGAGCACCCTGCGCTAACTATTTGCGGTGAAAGTGCATAAGGCTTGGGTGACAAAATTATCCATAAAAGCTATAAAGTTTGAAATAAAGACTAAGATCGTCAAAATAGACTGCTTTTATACAAGTTGAGAACAATAAAATCGAATCATTTTTTTTATTTTTAACATGCATTATCAAGTAAAATGGGAGAGTAATGCGATATTCGCAATATTCTATAATACTGAGCAGATAAAATTAAAATACCTATGAATTGATACAGTTAAAATTTTTTTTCGCCTTGGTCAAATTTCACTTTATATTAAATTATAAGAAGCGGAAAGTCAAAGATCAACCACATCACAGTCTAACCAAAAGTCACAACACAACCATAGATGCACAGCATGGCCCTAGGAGGGGGTCAGCTGGTCCGGGAATGAGGTTAAAAACTAAGTTTTTTTGGTCCAAAACGACCTCACTGGTATCAGCGCTAAAATAGCGTTAACAATACTTTATTGCATAGTTTCTGGTCGATTAGAAGCACTTTCAACGAAAATTTTCAATTTTCATCGTTTTTGGCATTCATTTTGCCTCATTTTTTACACAAAGCTTTCCATTTTTCCATTCTGGGGTCTAGACCGCCAGCTCTACTCCTGCTTATCTGGTCAGAACAACCTCACAAGCCGAATCCCAATTGTTCCATTGTCTCATTAAAGTCGATACAGATGTGTAACAGAGGTATTAGGGAACCCCCACCTCTACTCAAAGTCGGTCGTCACCATTCCTCAAAGTCAAGAAATTTTTGGATCCCTCCCTTCTGACGTTAAGGATTTTTAATAAAAATGCGCGTTTTTTTAAGTACTTTTTTCCTAATTCCGGCCCGAAATTAAAGGTCATTTATCCTCCCTCCTAAAAACAGTCGGGTCCCCTACTGAATATTTCGAGCCGCTACATGTGTGGTCCAAAGTAAATTTTTTTATCGCAGAAAAGATTTCAGTTCCAAAAAGGATATACGACAAAAACAATTATTACACTAAATTCAAGCGGATCTTATAAATTAGCTCAAGCCTAATATTGTGTGCATATGACATCCAGAAGATTGGCCCCCGACATTTCGCCCCTACTTTTCGCCTCCGATATTTCGCCCCGACTATTCGCCCCCAGGTACGTTTCGCCCCCAGAGCTTTAGCCTCTAGGCATTTCGCCCCTCGGATGATTTGCCCCTGAACATTTTGCCCCTCGGATGTTCCGCCCCAACAAACATCTCGTTAAATTGTACCAATCAATTTGTCTCTGCAATTCCGCTTGCCCTAATTTTTTTGTTTACCATTACACTCCCACGAATTCGCTCGACCTTCGTACGCATATTTTTTATGTACTTAATTATAATTTCTCCGGTAGTGTATGCTTTGCTACCAAACAAGACCCGAGCAACATATCAACGCATGCTGCAGCAGCTTAAGAACCTGCAACCTGGACTCCAGCCCTAGCAACTGATGACCGATTTTGAGCAGGCTGCAATCCAGGCCTCGATGTTGAATTTCCCAATGTCGAGAAGACTGGGCTATTTTTTCACCCGTCACAGTCGGTTTGGCGAAGGGTACAGAACGAGGGGCTGAAAGTGCGCTACCAGAATGACCATGAATTCGCTTGTTGGATTCGCATGTTACCGACCCTCGCGTTTCTCCCTCCCGATGTTGTGGTGCGGTCGCTTGAAGAGCTGTAGGACGATCCGAACTTTCCCCAAGAAGCAATGCCGATTGTTAATCAGTTTGAAGACACATATTGGTCGAATAAACCGAAGAGGACGCCAGGCCCCTTTATTTCCGGTCCTATTTTGGAACGTCTATCAACGAACGTTGGATGGTCAGAATTGAACGAACAATTACGTTGAGGGCTGGCACCGCAGCTTTCAAGCAACTTGTGGCACACTTTTTCTGAACATATACCGCTTCATCAACTGCCTGAAACGACAGCAGAGTCTCCACTATTTTGAAATCGCGCATCTATAGTCTGTTTCACATAATTCGTGCATAAATTCAAAGAATTTTCATCAGCAGTAAGCCGAGGGTTACGATAATTATATATTAGATCAATGCTATAGTCGCAATCTGTCAGCTTATTGTCGGAGGTGGTTTTAAAATTTATGACCGAAGTTGTGTGAAACAGACAATAATAGCTTGGCAACCCTGTCAATGAGCGAAACAGAAATATGCGGCGATTTCTATCAAAATTCGTCGCATTTTGAGGACATTGAAAATCGAGATTTAATCGACTATCTGCGAGAAATATCGTACAATTTTGAATTTCAGATTATTAACGTTTTTATTCGATTGCATTCTTTCTCTTTGTTTTCCGTTTTACTTCGCAAATAACAGCATTGTTTTTATTTGACAATTCTGGTTTTTTGTTGGCAATAAAAAATAAAGCAGCAATATGGTTAAAATATGATTAAAAAATTGTTCAAATATGGTTAAAAAATTGTTTGAAGAAATTTAAAAATGAAAATTGAAAATAATGAAAACTTATTAAGATTGAGAATGAAAAAATTAAAAATTCTTTTGAATTTATTTCAAAAAGATTGAATTTTGACGCTGTCCATGCTTAATGCATACTTCCGTTTATTGTACAGCTCACTTGGGGCGAAACATCCGAGGGGCGAAATGGTAGGGGGCGAAACATCCGAGAGGCGAAATTTATGGGGCGGAAGTTCCGGGGGCGAATATTCCCAAACCGCGTGGTTGCATACTACGTGTGTGTTTCATGTCCGTGTTCAGTATTTATGAACTTGCAGATAGCTAAAGAGACATTAAAAACATTTCCTTTTGCATAATATTAAAACAGAATAATAGCCTTGTATGCGAACATTATTCCACATCGCTCTCAAGTTTTAATCATACTAGTTGATGGGGCCAAGCGTAGGTAAGCAGCAGCTTAATTTCAGGGATGGGGTGCGATAGGGCCAAATCTACCATGAACAACAGCAAGAATTCAATTCTGGGGTATTGCTTTTGGAGTTAGGGTCCGCCGGATCCTTGGGAATTCTGGACCTCCTAAGCCCCACGACCATGTATAGCCACAAGGTAATATAATTTAGCCCTACACGCATGGAGGATTTATTTCAAGCATTGTTTTATTCTAGTCCCGTTGCATTTGACTAGTGAATTTCAATTCACTTCCATTAATACATCGAAAATATAAGTGAGCTGACTGGAATGTGATAACCCCAAAAAAAGATCTGCCTTCCTAAGCTTCCTCCAAGGGAATTTCTTAGGTTTAGACCTCTATGCAGACTCATCCATTAGACAGTGACAACGTTGAATCAAGTTAACAAGTTCGACCATGCATTCGATACATAACTCAATGAGTGTGCTTTATATTTTATTAACATTTATGTTTTAATAACGGTTTAACCCATTTATGTTTTCCAAGCGCACGTGTTTTATCTATGAATGTTAAAATAAATTATACAGAAAATTATATCACGAATAACCTCATTTTATAACTTTTTTTGCAGTTTTTAATATACTCGTATCAATAACTTAATATGTACGTCAACTCAGAATTTGAGCCTGTTTTTTACGCGCATGGATAGAAATGAAGGGTGGCCAAAAAACTGGCTACCATTTAAGCAATGACCAAACATCAACTGGTTATTGTATAGAAAAAATTCAAATTAATCGCCAGTGCTTTCAAAATACTCTGCACATCGGCGCATATTTAATAGCAAGGAAAAATAAATTTCGATCATTTAAGTTATTGCTGATTTCGATAGTTGATCTACTGAGTCATACTCGTATAATTGCTATGTTGATTCTCTGTGTTTGTTTTTGCTTTTTAGCATTCTATTTTCAATACAGCGACGCTTGCAGTTGCATTTATAAGAACGATAGTGAAATATTTTGCAGCTCTGATTACGGTAACGTATAAAAAACCTAAAATTGGGGAATTGATCTCGGAAATTCTTTCCAAATTGTGACTCTCATCACGGCGATGATTCAATAGTGCAGACCAAAATAAAGCAGAATATATTTTTTTATTTTTTGAGTGAGAAGGTTTAGAGTTTTTGAATTGATTAGGTATGTCATTAAATAGGTAGCCTACAATCTGCACATTTTAATAACCATGATAAGGATGACCGATTGGTGCATTTATCAATATAATGAAACAATGTCTACAATTAGATAACGATTTTTAATCGAGTTTTTAATTTATACTTGAATTTTTTTAAATTTTATCCAGCAAGGAATAAATTAAAAATTTTTTATAAGATTATTTACAACTGGAGCGAAAAATCAAATTACAATTTGTTGGTTCTTCTATATAATAATATTGCGCCATTTTATGAGGACGAATGTCGTAGATGCACTTCAATCGGAGTAAATGGAGCTTTTCAAAAAATTAAGTTCAAAAATTATATTTTTTGTAAATTATTTTTCACTGTCCGTCATCTGTCAGAGCAGACGATACAAATTGCCAATGATGGATATTCATAGCTAAAGTATTCAAGGAAAATAAGGGCGATATTTGCGAAGCAGTTGTCATCAACAGACATGCACATGGGGTGGTTTGAGGGGGGCTAGACTCTCCACCAGAATAGGAAAAATGAAATTTTTTCAGGTAAAATGAGGCAAAATGAAGGTCAACTTGGATGGATAAAAATTGCAAAATATTTCGAAAGAAGCTTTAGATTGACCAGAAAATGAGTAATAACTTAATTTTAACGCTGATTAGCGCTCAGTTTTCGAGGTCGTTTCGACTCAAAGAAGCCCAGACCGACTGACCATCCTAGAACAACCATGTTGTGTATCTATGGCTATCACTATAGATTCAGCATGGTATGCGGTCAGCAGGTCTGAGGTCAGTAAGCGAGCTTTTATGGGCTGAATTGACCTGCGAAAAAGTTAGGCATATGTAAATGCTAGAATAGTGTTAAAAGTACGTTATTTCGTGGTTTTTTGGTCAATTTGAAGCAATTTTGATGAAAAGTTTTGATTCTCATCCATTTTTGGCCATTATTTTAGCTCATCTGCCACGAAAAAATTTTCGGTTATTCCATTTTGAAGGTCCAGTCATCCGAAACTCCCCAACACGCATGTCTGATTATTTATCTCTAATGAGTCAACACAATCAGCTCTCGTCCACTACATTATTGCCCCATTCTTGCAGTTGCCGGGTTCTGCTGCTGAAAGCTGAAATAAAGAATGAGACAAATGGCCAATATCCATCGGAAGTTTTGGAGTATACAGTCAAGCTGATAAAAGTCTATCGGGTATGCGGGTATGTTTATCGTAGTGGACATTAGACAATGCTCAGCGCGCACTTTATACATACTCATAGAAGGTACTAAAAAGCCTGAAAATGATTAAAAAAATTTCCATTTTTTCATCCTCAATATAGTTTTTTGCCCTATCCGCGTGAAACACGTTTTCTGCAATCTCGCTTCTACTTAAACCATCCGTGAAGAAAATATTTACTCAAGAGCATTGATATTCCGTAACGACTCAGTATGGTGAACATATCTAGTTGAACATAGCCTTGAAGTAAAATCTGTGAAGCTCTAGACTGAGAAAGCGTACACTATTGTTTTTTTTAATTTTTTTCGAAAAAATATATCAGTTTGTATCAAAATTATTAAGATTTCGCTATAGAAATATCCTTTCAAGCCGTAAAGTCTTATGGAATAAAAATTATGAAAAAAGCTTTGGCTTCGAAATAAACTACAGTCTGACACTGCAGTGATACCAAACAGTGCAAAGTTAATTACATTAATAAAATAAGATCTTATTATGCATCGTTTTTTTAAAGTTCGTACAAATTATTCAAAATATATTGAATGTATTTTATGAAGCAAGTTTTTTTCAGAGAGTTTCGTCCTTCCACAAGACGGGACAATTGCAGCTAATTTATTCCGCCACTTCTTCTGCTGCTTGTGGAGTAGTTTTGAGCGTATGTAATGATCCGAGGCAAAACGAGTATTTATTTTCTGGTTAGTGCCTTCGTACCCGACTTATCTTTTACGTTTGAAAACCTTTTTATTCAAATGAGTGAAAATGATTAAAGTAATCGCGAAAATGAAACAATGAAGAAATGGCAAAAAAAGCAATGAATTGGACGCTTAAACAATCTGAAAAATTTTTAAAAAGTTCAAAAGTGTTCAAATCTCATTTGCCCTCAAGGAAAGTTTTGCAAGCAATCTATTCAAATAAAAGCACTATCAAGATCTCGCTGACCACGTATTTTAAGAATTTGGTATTTTATTATACAATGTAAATACAAAAACTAATAAAGCTGAGCGAGGAAAATTTTTTTAACGTTCCCCTTGACCTTATTCTGCTCCTTCTGACAAATCGAGTCATTAGGCTCTATATAGAGGAAAATTATATCAAATATACTATGTTGTCTCAATATTTTATCTTAATTTAACGTAAATTTAGCTTTTAAGTTGATAGTTGCTTATGATATTAATGTTTAATGATGATAACGAAAATAAAAATAATAATACTGATGGTGATGATGATGATGATGATGATGATTAAAATATAATAATAATAATAATTAATTATTATAATAATGATGATAATAATAATAATAATTATTAATAATAATAATAATATTAATAATAATAATAATAATATTAATAAATCAATAATAACAATAATAATTTATCAATAATATAATGATATTAATACACAATATATAAATAATAATAATAATTAATTGATAATAGTAATAATTAATAATAATAATAATAATTATATTAATAATAAGAACAAAAAATAATAATAATTATATAATGATTTGATGATAGATGATAGATTAATTATATAATTATTAATTATTATTTATTATTAATAATATTATGTAATTATTAATAATAATTATTAATATATTAATGGTATTATATATTAATAATATTAATATTATTATTATTTAATGTATATATTAGCTAATTACTATAATTAATATTTATTAATATATTAATAATATTATTATTATTATTATTAATATATTATTATTATTATTATTATTATGTATTATTGATTATGTTAATTATTATTGAATATGAAATTATTATTATTATTATATATAATATTAATAGAATAATAATAATAATAATAATAATAATAATAATAACAATAATAATAATAATAATAATAATAATAATAATAATAATTATAATAGTAATAATAATAGTAATAATGATAATTATTATAATAATAATAATTAATAATAATAATGATAATAATAATAATAATAATAATAATAATAAATAATAATAATAATAATAATAATAATAAATATAATTAATAATAATAATATATAATAATAATAATAATAACATAATCAAATAATAATAATAATAATAATAATAATAATATATAATAATAATAATAATAATAATAATAATAATAATAATAATAATAATAATAATAATAATACACATAATAATTAATAATAATTAATAATAATAATAATAATAATGATAATATATAACGAATAAGTAATAATAATATATATCATAATGATAGCAATAATATATAATAATAATGATAATAATAATAATAATATTAATAATAATAATAATAATATATAATAATAATAAATAATCAATAATAATAATAATAATATATAATAATAATAATAATAATAATAATAATAATAATCATAATCATAATAATAATAATAATAATAATAATAATAATAATAATAATAATATAATAATGATAATGATAATAATAATAATACCAGATAATAATGAATATTAATAATAATAATAATGATAGTAACAATAATAATAATAATAATAATTATTATTATTATGACGATAATAATATTATTATTATAATAGGAATAATAATAATAATAATAATAATAATAATAATAATAATAATAATAATACAGAATAAGAATAAGAATAATAATAACCATTATCATCATGACATTAATATTTTGTTATTATTATTAATTAATATTATATTCATTTAATAATGGAATGTTGTTTTAACATCTGTTGACCTGCGTTAAAAGAGCAATAAACTGCGGAACATTCAACTGGCTCGGAGATTCTTATCTGCAAACTCGATCGAAGTAGGCGGCGAGAAACGAAAAAACCTGCTACCTAATCTACATATGCTCGAAGGTCTTACTTTTCCTGTTTAATCCTGTTTAAAGCTTTCTGCTAAACTCTTACGTTTCTATAGGATCCGTTCAAAGGAAAGGCATACTTATTTTCGTGTGGCTCTAGAATGGTCTCAAGTGCCAACCTGCTAGGGAAGCTTTGGAAAATAACTCTATAGCCAAGCAATGCCTAAAAAGGATGAAAAAGTTAGATGAATCCGACCAACATTGTTGGACATCAGTTATCGAAAATCAAAAAATGATAATATAGGTACTTATATTGCTTCTCCATTCGACGACATTCTTAAAGTGCTATGTGCTATATAAATGATCGTATTAACAAAATAAAAGGCAAATGCTCGTTTTGTAATTTATAATGTCGCAAAAATCGATTTCAAGCAAACTTGACTAATCAAACTTTTGACTTGACATTTGATTGATGTGTTCAAAGAATCAAAAATATTTCCGTAGTCTTGAGGAATGTATTTTCACAGAACCTAAATTCGACGATAATTTATGTTCCTAATCCAACACCAATCAGGTAAAAGGATCTTGTGGCAATTTCGCATATGTCCTCTAAAAATTTCTATTTAGCAGTTTTTTAAATTTTTTAAACTTGCCCATTCTCAGAAAAGTCAAAAAAACAATTGACAATGTATGCAATCACACGTATTCTAAACGGTTTTTATCAAGGCCTAATGGCTAGCTGCATTCAAAATTGCGAGGAATAAAACAAAAATTTAAAAACAAGATTCTAAACCTCTAGTGATGTCGCAGACAGCTTCAGGCTCTTAAGGTTCGAATCCCCTGGCCTATTTCAGCTGTTATCCGCATATATTTAAAAATTGCAAAATCTGGCGCTTGCTCACAGTATCCACTATGTAGTCAATGTATTTTTTATTAATTTTTCTTTAATTTTTTCATTTATCTGATAAAATTTACTTCTACAACAATAAATATTTTATTTGAACCAAGATAAACAGTTTTGTGCATCTTGCGGAATGCGTTATATTCACGATGAAGAGAGAGAGGGCGCGGTATGGAAAAGCGGGAGAAAATGTCAAAAATCAGTTTTACCTCAAAATATTAGTTTTTCGCTAAAACATAACGAAAAATAATTTATCTGTATAAAAATAGGCCAATAAACTTAGCTGATTACCTGGACTTTGTGAAAATCGGTATAAATTTCTTTTCGACAAAAGAAACGGACAGAATTACTGAGAGATGGCTTTAAGCGAATTTTGAGAGTTAGCTTCATGTGTTTTGAAAGAAAGTTTTATTTTTGATGCGAATACGAGTGTCTTAAGCTGGTCGTAATTTTGATTTATTTATCTAATCGAATTTGCATAGGATTATAAAAAAATTCGTGGTCCACATTTTCTGAAAAACACAATATTTCAGTTTATAGACTTAATTTCACGAGATGTTTATCTTGAGTCGCTTTATTCGTGTTTTAGTGCTTTAAAAAGCCGTTTGCCGTTCACATTAGATTTTATTTAATCCATTTTCAAACTCAGCATGTTCAAGCTCGGTCTCTATTTGTGCACTCTATCGTTTTCATTCTATTGTGGTCATTCTTGCGATTGCGCCTACACGAACGAAACCCAGATAATTTGCGATTCTGATTACGGTATGGAGGGCCTTACTTAAGGGAGCGACTTCTTAAGTGGCTCATATTTTTTTCTTTCAAAAAAGTAAAATAATGCGTGAAAAGATAGAAAACTGGATTTATTTGTGGGAAAATCACGAAATTATTATCTTATGGAAAGAGTGCGTTGAAAAACGCCGGAAATAGAAATTTTGATAGCTTTAAAAACGGAATTTCCAGGACATAAGAATTAACCTAGCTTCTCTCCTCCTCCTCTTTGGGCTGATCTTTGACACGGGCCTGAAAACATACAATTCATTGGAAACGTTATCGAATTTTTAATTTCATTTGATTTTAATTGTGATACTATATTTTAGGACCATCATTTAATGACTTTTGTCTATTGTTTTGAGCAGATAAATAAATATTATTGATGATTGAGTATTTTGATATCACGTATGAGAGTAGAGATTTCAGAAACAAGAGTTTGGATTTCCATAATTCGAAAGACCCCGGATTGTAAATGACCACTAAAATCTGGTAAACTCTCAGAATTAAATTTTAGCGTTCTTCACGATTTGCTTCGTCAGATCCCTGAATTAGGCTACTATGTATAATAAGTACCCATGTTGCAAAAAAGTTATCAACTAGATTAAATTAATTATTCAACTGAATTATGTTTGGGATAAATTCATAAATTATATTTAATTAGGCTCATAAGATAAAATTTTAAGATTTTTGTTTTAGAAAGTAGGTTATGACTAAAATGATGCAAAATGCAATAATCTAGCTCTCTATTGTAACATACGTCACAAGATTTTGACGACATGTTCATATTCCATTGTCTTGTTAGATTTTTTCTTTAAAGATATTAAATAATTTATTCCACAAAAACTTCCCATTTACTCGCTATTTTTGCTACGCTCGATAGTTGACATTTTTTCAAACTCAATTCTTACCTTACTTTGTGTTTTTTAGCAAATGTTCTTATTTTGTTATTATATTTTTCATTTTGTCCAAGCGTTCATTAACTAATATGACTTATTATATATACATTTTTGGTGTATTGCCTCACATTTTTCGCTCGAATGAAAGTTTTTTATAAAGTCCAGTTGCCCAAGTCCAGTTGTTAAAAGCTGATATGAAGAAATGAACGAAATATGAGGGAAGTATCAAACGGAAGTCATAGAATATAGAGTTACTGTAATCAAAACCTCACGGGTACGGATATTTTAAAAATTCAAATTCAAAAATATCAGCATTTGAATTTAAGAGCGAAGAACCAATATTTATACACGCGTGAACACTATACTTTAATTTGCCTAGGTTTGGGCACAAATCTCAAGAATTTTATCGATTGTTAGCCGAGAGATCACAATAATTATATATCAGATAATAGCAATAATAAGAATTTGCCAGGTTATTGTTGGTGTTGCTTTTAAAAGCTAATGAAAATTCAAAACTATTATTGAAAGTCTTGTTTATCATACAATTATTATATCGAAAATCTTTGTCGCTTATTATAACTTTCCTAATGCCTTCAATAATATGATAGCTATGTTAAAAGTGCTATTGAGGGGGTCTTAGGGCGAATTCGGCATGCAAGCTTCATGATATCACTTCAAATTACAATGAATCAAATTTTTACGGTTTTGCGTTTTTCTGTCATTTACGTGGCCCTTAACAGCAGTCCGCTGACAAAGAGATGCAGTTTATTAAGCTTATATGGTTCATTGACAATGTTTAAACTTTTTAATTATCCAAATAATTAATGAGGCATAAAAGATGAAATTAAGACTAGATTTCTATTATTTCCATGTAAAATCCTTGGTTTTGTGGTTTTTTGGGTCTTAATTTTAACTGTCTTTTTTGTCAAATTTCGTTAAAAATCCTTCAATCTTCTAACCTGATTTAATAGTAAATAGCTTGAGAGTTAAATTTTCTGAAGAATCAGAAGCCTAAATTTTAACATTCAAAAAAGGATATAGTGTCCAAACCCACTTCCTCCAACAAGTTAATATGATCTAGCTCTATGCAACAAAACAATTACAATATTTCAAACACCAAAAATATTAAAAATTTGATTTTCACGTTGCCTCAAATATGAAATGACGGTCGTGGAGCATAACATGGACAGTCGCCAAATTCTAGGGCTCTGGACTCTGGGTGAAGTAGAACTAGCCAAAATCCCAAAAAACATGCGATAAATTCAATTATGTAAGGGGAGGGGAGGTCTGCGGTGTCTAACGGAATATCGGGGTCTAACCTACTACCCGTAGTGGGCAGCGAGCAAATTCTGGGGTCTAGGTGAGGTAAAACTGGCAGCCAAAATTTAAATTCTCATGGTCTGTAGACTTTTAGAGGGGTTCTACCTGATTCTGGGAGAGGGTTCAAATCTCTCTCTCCCAAACCTCATTCCGACGCCCGTATGCGCGTCTGCCCTAAACCTTCATCTCTATTTATGTCATGGAGCCGATACATTAGTTTTTCAAAAAAATCCATTATTCAACAAGATTGGGAAATCTTGCATGATTTATTCCGCGTCGTCCCCTGCTGCATGCGGTGTCTTATTGATTGTTCCTAAAAATCCATAGAAAAACGAATATTTGTTCTCGGGTACAACCATGTCATCTATTTTTTTAGTTTTGAATTTGTAATAATTAAAATATTTTATTTAAATTCAATTCAATAAACTATAATTTGATTGTTTTTCCATCATTCTTTTGATTGCTGTTTAGAGATGGGTGGCCATGATGGCAGAATACGGCCTCTTTCAGGTTAGCGGAAAGCTATTTCTGAGTTAGGGCTTCCAAAAATAGTACAAATGCTTAAATATTTCTAAGTTTCAAGTCAATTTTGAGCGCTCAAAAAATTTTTGATTTTAATCTATTTCAAGCCGTCATTTTGCCTTAATTTTCCAAAACAAAGAAGTTTTCCTTTCAGAAATTCCGGGGCACAATCTCGTAAATACCCTCCCACACGTATATGCCTGTCCGTAACGTTTTGTACCACAATCCAAATTTGATTAATTACAATAAGTTTTTCATCAAGGAAGGCAGATAATTTTTGAAATAGGTTCCGTGGATAGGCAGCGGGCTTACGTTGTTCCGTGTGGTTGGGCTTTGAAATGGTCTCATATGTCAACCGAACTCAAAAAACCTTTTGGAAAATGGTTCTTTAGAAAAACAATGTTCGTGGAGAAAACAAGACAGCCCAAATGTCGAAGCTTTGTAGTTTAAGCGATACTTTGCACCACTGTTCACGTTGCCTTATCATGCTAATCGAGTAGATTGACCGTACAATCACTGAATACTAATGAGGACATATTGGTAAAATTTTTTCAAAGTTAACTTTCAAGTTTAATGATTGAAAATATGTCTGCGCGATTTTTCGCGAACTTCTATCGATCAGAACTTGGGCAATTTGAACAGAATAATTAATTTACAAACTAATTGGAAGTTGAATAGAATGAGTAAGGTTTTTCAAAAGTTCAATTTCGAATTAAGCGATTGAAAATAAGTCTCCGCGGATTTTTGCGAACTTCACTCAATCACAACTTGAGAAATTCGGGCAGGATTATTAATTTACAAGCTAATTAGAACTTAAGATAGAATGGGCAAAACTTAATTTCAACTTCAGTTCTAAGTCTAGCGCTTGAAATTAAGTCCGTGCATTGGAAAAAAAATAAATGATCGAAATCCGTCCGGCTTTTGGAAAACTTAGTAGAAATTAGACGATATTAAGCACCTAAAACAGGTATGTCTCCTGTCGATTGCTGTTCACTGAAATGATTAATTTTTAGATTAACTTTAGAAACACTTGATATTTCAATAAAAAATATTTTGGGTAGATAACCTCAAAATGAAATTATTTTTACGAAAACAAATCTGATAGCTCATGTATGCCTGCAGTATGCAATGCCCTAAAACCCCTTTAAACATTGTATATCAGCACAGCATATTTAGACTTTGTATTATACATTGAAAAGTAGCTAACCTGACTAACGTGAGGGTGGGACCTTCAACTTGATAATTCAGTAGATAAAATGTGGCAAAAAAAATGCCACAAAATGGAAATTGAAAACTCTCGTAAAAATGCTTGAAATTGATCAGAAATTGTAGAAAAGCGTAGATTTACTGCTTTCTAGTATGCTTTAAAGCATGCGTATTTGGCGAATTTAGGATTTTTCTGAAAGGGGCAATACCGCTTTTTGAAATAGTCAAAAGTTGACCAGACAAATATTCATCAAGTTTCATTAGCAGTTTTTCGCCGTGTTTCATGGAGTAGAATCATGCCTGTTGCATGAATATTTAGAAATATTTAGAGGTTTCTGGAAAAAATGAATGAAAGAGACGAGTTGTCAAAGCTTCTTAAAATTATGTTTTATCTAAATCTCGAACAAAGCGACAAGTTTTCGAAAATGGTTTTCTAACTTCCGAGGTAGTTAAATTTTATTCAGTCTGCATGTACCACAAACTAATTTAGATAACGTAGAGTGGGCCAAAGAAAACGAGTAGCGTATGTTTCCTCAAAACTCCTCACATACAAAAATTAACAAATTAATTGAACGCAGGTTGCTTTACAAAAGAGCTTGTCATCTGCTGAGAGCGATGAAGTATAGATGATGCACATGATGTACTGATGCACACTTGATTGAGCGAAAATCGGGTGACTGCTTTAAACGAATTAAATATGTTTTAATCTATTTGTCAAATTTGCTAATTTCTCACTTTTTAAATTATCACATCGGATCACGTGAATAACTCGGAACAGAATTATTCGTAGCAAGCAAAACTGAACGTATAGTAAAAAACTGATGACCGTCAGGAATCTTCAGCTAATGAGGGCTGCACAAAAATATGGACACGTTTTCTGATCGCAGGTTAAAAGGCATTTTTTATTGTCAATTACTTCGAATAGCTATAAAATGACATTTAACATTTACGAAATTTGCCAATCTATTTTTTCGATCCGCTTGTCAGAACATAATTCGCAAGTAAGGAATCATGTTTTGCTCGTACCTTTGCTTATTATTTCTGTTTATGATATACTTTCAACGAGTCGACTCGTGCAGATGCATCAACAGAAACGATTCCGAGATATATCGTGAATCAGATTACGGTAAGTAAACATTAATTGAAATTACTTATCTCTTATTTTTATTATTCGTTGTTGATGATTATTTTCAATGTCATTTTTTCTAGTCTGCTTATAAAAGATTGCCTCGAAAAAGCTGCGCATCGATTTGATAGGCCATGACTCTACCTAATATGAAGAGTTAACTTTTAAAACTAGCTTAATTAAGTATATTAGAAATGTCCGTTAAAATCAAGTGAGGAAAATTTTGGCTAGTTGCCAGCGGCTCTTGCGGTACGGCGATTTGTTCACTACACGCCATGATGACCCAGTTTAAAAACTAGATACTTGTTCGTTTCTGTCATCAATTTGCTAACCTTTCCCGAGAATATCTAGTAATCTTTTGCACTCGCAGTATACTTACATACTCTGCGTTTAAACAACGTGCTAGTAATTTTTCTAACTGAAAAAGTCGCCAAAATAGTACCTACATACTACTCAGTAATGGGATACAATGCAGAGACTCCGGATTTTAAACAATATCAAAATTGCTTAGTTGAATTTTACTTAGTTTGCTTGCACTACGAATTAATTTAGCTGATGCAGAGTGGGCAAAAGAAAACGAGCGTATGGTTCCACAAAACTCCTCACATATCGACATAAAAAAATTAATTGAACGCAGTTTGCTTTACAAAAGAGCTTGTCATCTGCTAAAAGCGATGAAGTATAGCTATACTGACTACGCTGTTTATGATGCACGCCTGATTGAGCAAAAATCATGTGACTGCATAAAATGCATTAAAAATGTTTAAATCTATTAAGTCAAATCTGCTAATTTCTCTTTTTTAAATTATCACATCGAACCACGTGAATAACTCGGAACGGAATTATACCTAGCAAGCAAAACTTAATGTTTAGTTTAAAACATATGACAGTCAGGAATCGTCAGTCAATAAGGACTGCACAAAAAGTTTTGAACGTTTTCTGATCGCAAAATAAGGTTAAATGGCATTTTTTATTGTCAATTACTAGAAATAGCTATAAAATTATCTTTATCATCTACAAAATTTGTCAATCTATTTTTTCGATCCGGTTGTCAGAACATGATTCGCAAGTAAGGCACCATGTTTAGCTTGTACCTTTGCTTATTATATATGTTTACGATATACTTCCAACGAGCCGACTCGTGCACATGCGCCATTAGAAACGATTCTGACATATATCGCGAATCAGATTACGGTAAGTAAACCTTCATTGAAATTACTTACCTCTTATTGTTATTATTCATTAATGATTCTTTTCACTGTCATCTTTTTCTAGTCTGCTTATAAAAGGTTGCCCCTAAAAAATCTGCGCCTCACTTTCATAGATAATGATTCTACCTGATATGGAGAGTTAATTTTTGAAACTAGTTACATTAAATAGATTAGAAATGTCCGTTTCAACCGAGTAAGGAAAATTTTGCCTAGCTGCCAGCGGATCATGCGGTACGGCGATTTGTTTACAACACGCCATAATGACCAAGTTTAAAAACTTAATGCTTGTTTGTTTCCGTCATCAATTTGCTAACCTTTCTCGAGAATATCTTGCAATCTTTTACACTCGCAGTTTACTTAATACTCTGCGTTCAAACAACGTGTTAGTAATTTTTCTAACTGAAGAAATCGCCAAAATAGTACCTACATACTACCCATGATAATGGGATACAATGCAGAAACTCCGGGCTTAAAACAACATCAAAATTGTTTGTAAAGAAGTCGTCGCAACATGTGAAGCTGATAACTGCCTAAAGAATTTTTCAACACATTTATAAAACGGCATTTTTATCTATCTAATGCTACAAGTTTCAAAATTCTATATTCAAAAACGCCAAAGTTACGACACTATAATATAGGTGTACAGTTTTTGAGCATATCCATACATTCGCCTTGGTGTAAGCGTTAATTCGATACGTGCCAAATAAATACAAAAATTTCTGAGAATGCGAGAATAAACTTTTGCTAAAGATTGAATACTTGTAAATGAAGCACTATGATGTAAAGTAAAATTTCTATAACGATTATAAGTTTTTTAAATAGTTATTCACTATTTTCAGTTCATTCTGCTTCGACATAAGATACCAAAATAAAAATGCAGGTACTTTAAATTTTTTCTCCTAAAATTTGAATGTGAAGCTTTTTAATCACCAGTCATGCGTCGGGAATTTTGAGAGTCCGAATTCTCAGAATCTGTAAGACACCAAGATTTCGGGCAAGCTATATAATTAGGTTTTTAAAATATATATTTATTTTTTGCGATGTTTTGACGCTAGGATAACTCCGATTCATAGGATACAAACTATTTAAGCCGAATTTCTTCAGATTCAGATTCTTTGAGTCTAAGCCAAGATAAATCGAATTGAATAAAAATGAAACTCCTTCTGAGGGTACACGTCACAGCTGATTGCGTTTATTTACATCAATATTTAGCTTTTTGGGAGGTTTAAAGTCAAAAATTGTGTGTGTTAAACGTGTTTCTGTCTTGTTTTTTGCCAACTCTCTCCGATTATAAGTCTGGACATGATCTCAAGTCTAAACATGTACCAAAATCAAACGTTACACCACAGTTGGGTGCCTTTGTTTACACTCAGGAGTGGTGCGAAGTGGTTTACATCTCATATTTATTTGTCTACAGGCCATTGTCGAGAGTTAATTTTTTCATAAATATTGATTGTAATAGCAAAGTAATATAAGAATAACGAATCCGACTAAAATCTTCTTTAAACTCGGCCGTTGCAAAAGGTTAATTTTTTCAAAATATGCTCCAAGATCAGGATGACGAATCTGACTGTATTTTATCTTTACACCCAATAGTTGTGTGAAGCTTTCACTGAAAATCAACTTCAGCTTTAAAGCGTTGTGCAGAAGCTTCAATTTTTTAAAATGGTCCATTTGACGTCAGGATTCTGAATCTGAGCGTAAGTGTTCTTTACACCCAATAGTTGAGTAAATTTTATGCTGAAAACCTCAGATCTATTTAGATAAGGTAAGGTTCTTTTGTTTAAAAATAATGCTAATGTCCAGAACAATATTGTTTTCCGCGTTCTTGGACTGTTGTCATTATTGTGGCATGTTACCGTATGTGTTTACTGTCCCATGTCACTCAAAAGATGCTAATTAAAAGTAGAGTACTAGCAAAGAAAAATGCTCAAATGGGACAAAAAAAGACGAATATACCTCAGGATTGTGGATTACTAAAGATATAAAAGTTGGGGACTAGGAAGAAGCTACCTATGTATACGCTTAAAGGCACAAAATTTGTCAAAAAACAGAGTCCTCAAGTAACGACAAAATCTGCGGCCTGCGGGTTGAAATAAATTATTCTACTAAAAATCGAGTTAAAAGTAGCAACTTTGCTATGCAGTAGCTATAGGAAAGTAAAAGGTGTAAACAAGGAGCGACTATGTAAGCCAATTGAATAAATTAGCAAACATCGATGCTTTCAAGACAATCAAAATTATTGTTGGTTCAAAGTAGTAGTAAAAGTTTAAGCTTACATGAATAACATACATGTATAGTCTGTTCCTAATTCCTGAGACTTTTTACAGTAATGTGACTCGAAGGCAGTGAAAATTCAGCGAATGGGCGTAAGGCCTTTCATCCGATTGGTTATAGCCTATTGCACCTTATTTGGTGCTAGACCTTGAGCTTTGGCACTCTGGGTCAGTCTGGCTCTCAGGGGCTGTGAGAGCTTGACCAGCAGCCTCTCACAAGAAAAATACCTATAACACAGGGAATCGAACTCCGTATTTCGCGCTGTGGAGTGGTAATACCGTTAGACCACTTGAGGAAGCGAGATCGAAGTGTTCAAAATATTACATAGCATATTGATCGATTAGCGAATCGGTTGATGTGAGAGGCGGGTACTGAGGAACCGCTCTTTGCTGATTGGCTGAATTGTAAATACTTTCGAGTAACCTTACTGTGAAGAAAGTCTCAAAATTTTTCGAAACGGACTATAGATACGGTTTTATGCTTACAATGCAATGATTTTTGGCACTAACCAATTGACGTCAGGTGTGCTTGCTATAATGCTGATGGTAAAAAAGCACCTCTAAATACAATTTTATTTAGTTTTCTATCAATCACGATGCAGTGAACGTCAGCTTTGCAACTTGCAAGCAGTTTACCAAAAAGTAGGTATACATTGCAGATTATGTTCATAGACTCTTATGTGATGCATTGAAAATCGTTTAAGGGAGGTTTTCATTTTTTTAGCGATTTCGCAGAATGTACTTCGATTTTTGGCGTTGCTTAGATAAAGCCTGATTTTTAACAGATTTTGCGACTCTAGGCATATACATTGGTAGCTTTTTTCTAGTTCCCTCCATTTACATCCTTAATATTCCACAATCCCACGTATATTCGTCTTTTTTGCTCCATCGGAGCATCTGTATTACATTTATTCAATTGTACGGAATGCTTCATTTAGCTCTCTAGAGCTTTGATATTACACAAAGTGTAAAGCTTTTGTATAAGCTAGATAAAACTCAGGCAGCGTGTAGAATAAAAACAAAAATCTTATGTGCAATGGTCTCATGTGTAGATTTCAATTATTCGCCAATTTACTGAAATTTGATCACGAGGTACTCTATGCTAAAAAATGCAAAAGTTGCATTATGGTTCAAATAGAGCATGAAGCATTATTGCGATTAGATCAGAACGTTATGCAAGGATCGAACTGTTTCAACGTTGAGGCGCTGACTCAAAATAGCATTCCTCCAAAATTCATACACTATTTCTTCAAAAATTCATAAAATCCATTTTAAAAATCTAGATCCATTGTTGAAAAAATCAACTTTTTTATTTTCAAATTTATCCTATAAAGCATTCTCGAAATTATTAATAGAAATTGAATCATTTTGTGACTTAAACTGCGAAAAAGGAACGAATTCTGCCGAAAATCCAGTTCACATGCAACAACACTTCTGATGTTCCTCATCCATCATGTCTTTAGGGTTCCTTTAAGTCGAAATTAAGGCAACATTTCCGGCTAGATTAGATGAGTAAAAACTCTATTAGTTGTATATTGTGATCGCATAGATTCATTGACAGATTAAAAGAAGCTAAATTTATCAAAAACCAAAACTGAGAATAGAAAAGTTAAGTAGATACCATTTATTTTTTATCATTTACTGCGATTATTCATTAAACGATTGAAACAGGTTCGTGTTTAGAAGGTCGAGAAGTGGCCGCTTCCCATTGTCTGCTAGGATTCTTTTCAAACGTGAGATAATGTACGGAAAAATGAAAAAGTTGCATCTTGTTTTGTTGGAACATCTTCAAATTTCTGGTGCTTCGCGCTACATTAAATGGAATTGCTACAGTTTTGCCCTTATCTCTACCAAAAGAATGAGCATCTTCACTTAATTCAGAGAAAAGTTGACTTTCTTAATATTTTCGGAATTTATAATTTCAACGAATAAAACATGTTAAAAGCGTTCGAAAAATGCGATTCTCACAAGCCGATTCCATGAACTTCCAGGGATATTAGTCAATGGATCTTAAACACGCCTTTCCGCCGTGGGCAAACTCAGGATCGGAGGTAGGCTGGTTACTGCAATTCAATTTTCTATGTCAAGAATTTGAGGTTTCTCGTTAATTCAAGAATCACAAATCCATAGAATTGCAACCGAATCCTCGTGAGTTAAATATAAGAAACGATTCAGTGAAATATAAATTCCGCAATTTTTCTCAGTTGCTCGCGTCCAGGTGCAACGGATAGCAATCAGAAATGAAACAAGAGGTTCGTATCAAATGGAAGTTAAGGAATACAAAGTTCGGATAATCAAAGTTTATCGGGTAACTACATGCACATATGCATTTGTAGGTGTAATTTTTCTACAGTGCCATACTTAAGGAAGGATCCGCAAGATACTATAATAGAAAAAATGTGAATCTCAAAGTGAATTAGAGAACTATTTCCTGAATTCTCATCCTCCTAAATCTTTTTATAGGATAATTAATATATGTATAACAATAAAAAAATCCATTTCACAGCAAATATTCCATAGATGCTTTTCATTTTCAAACTATATCGAGAAAATCTAGTAAGCCAGCCACCAGCAGGCTAAGTTTTGTCGTCCAAGCTACGACCAATGGCTTTATGGACATTGTACTTGTGTATGTATTTGGAACACTTTTAAATATATCAAAAAATTCTGGTTCTTTTTAGCAAAAACATTCTAAGTAATTACGTCGGTGGAACCATGATGTGCAGCATTATTGGTTAACCAGACAGTTTTTTAAGCCTAAATTAATGATCTTGACCTATTTAATTATTGAGAGAAAAACCCTCAAAAATGTAATATTGTTAATAAGCTATTAATTTTCAGCTATTTTATAAACTGGTCTAAACTATGGCTTGAATTTTTTGATTAAGAATAAGATAGAAAATATAAAAGATATACACGCAATATAACAAAAATTGAAGTAAATCCACTTGCAAGGCAACAATGTTCCTTATTTAATTGCGTGAAAGTCGGTGGGTCCATCGAATGGTTATGGGTCAAAAATGCGATGAATTTAGAAAATTCAAGCTGCTTACTCTCAAAATACACTTAGGTGTAAGTTTATGCTTTTAGCTCAACTTTTCTAAATCTGCTTCTCTTCATTCACAACACATAATAGGAAAGTAGAAAGCATGAAATAAAATTTAATATGAAATATAAAATAGACGCTTTTAGCCTAATCTTATTTTTTAACCTTATAAACCTTCTTGAATATACAATTTTGTTTCATCATCAACTTTAAGATTCTTATAAATGACGAATTGAGCAAAAACGTTAAGAGATTCAGAGGAAAAGTACTAACAAACTTTATCGTCATTGCTAAGTCAAGAAAAACTGACAAGACAGAAGATTGACGCAAATCAATTGATTGAATGTGTATATAAAATTTATTTTATGTTATAAGGCACAAAATAAATTAGTTTTACAGAGAACTCCGATATATGACGAAGTTGAAAGACCTCGATTGATTTATTCCGCAACATCCAGTGCGGCTTGCGGCATTTACTTGACTCTGTCTGGAGACCCAAAGAAAAATGAATATTTATTTGCCGGTTAGTTGAATTAGAATTCAGTGTTCATCGAATTTTTTCCTCACAATTTCCTTCGAGAAATAAGATAAGAAGTTAAATCACTATCAATATATTTTCTGGGAGAAAAAATAAAAACAAACTGCCCTTTACCTGCGTTTTCCATCCTTTTATTATATTGTCAGCTTTTAGTAAAAATAATTTCGGGTGCAAATATTTTACAAAAAAATTTTACAATTCCGAGCAATTTTCTGTAAAACTGCTTAAAATTCTTTAAATTTAGCAAAAACCTGGTGCTGGGCCCTGGATAAATGTGGAAATTGCAACAGAAAGACTTTTAGAGACTTCAATATACGTGATTTCCTCTTTTTGCGCATCTTGAGGAAAGTCTACAGAAGCATTTTATACGAAGCACGAAAAATTTCTGAAAGTTTTGCTGAAAAAATGAAAGATATCTACAAAAAAATATGGCTACCAGGTAGGCAGCAAGAAAATTGTGGAGAGGGGGTCAGAATTGGTTGAATTGCTAAAACTGTCACTGAATATAGAATGCTGGGTTCTACAGTAATTTGTAAGGGAGATTTTTTTATTTCTGAGGGATACAAACCCCTCCCTCGCCATGTGTGCTTTCAGGCCGCCAAGAAAGTAAAGTATGATTCGGCGAGAAGCGCCGGAAAAATTTTAGGAATAAGGATGGTCGAAGGCGACAAATCATTGCAAAGTGCAAATCCATTCTTTATCTTGCCACCTATTTTGGGCCAATAGGAGGCACCTTCCCTCGCCCCCTCTTCCCTCCTAAATCCGCCCCTGATGTAAAGTGAACAAAAACTATTTTGAATAAATAAAAGTGATTTGTATGATTATCTGTTTGAAAAAAATTGGAAAATAATCAAAATCAGGGCTTGGGGCCAAATTGTACCTTAACATAAAATTTGTTTGTGATGTTTATTATTTTTGATGGATCGCATTGAATAAGCGTCGCTCTCTTCTTCATTAATTTCTAACTAATTTTACTTGATGCGCAATTTAAATGGCATTGCGCTTATTATACAGGGACATTTCGTAAATGAGCACGCAAAATTCATTAATAATTGACTCAACGACGCACACTTTGCGAAATGTAACTCAGCATTTCAAGAGAATAATCGATTTTTTTGGTGAAACATTCATTTAAAGATATTAAAACAAAAGCGTTAATAAAATTAAGAAGTATTATCAATAGAAATTAATTTATCAGCATTTAGTAAAAAGCAAACACGCACTATGTCATCTTTTGAATTTTTTTAAAAAAATTTTTGGTAAAGGAATACGTGAAATTTACTTCTAATACCTAATAGTGATCTTGGAATACCAAAGAAAGTTTGACAAAGACGCAAAAAAATTCTTTTTTTTGATAGTGTTAGTTTGATTCCATCGCTTTTATTTTAGAAAATTTGAGAGACAGAAGTGCATACTATTAATATTTTACTGCAATAATTAGGATCGGTAGACAACGGAAAACCAAGAGTTAACCTTTGTGGATGGTCCACGCAATGGTCTCAAGTTTCGCCGGAACTCAAGGCAGCTCTAGAAAATGGTTCATTAGCGAAGAAATGTTAATAAAAAGCCGAAAAAAGACGTTAGCGTTCGACACACCGAAATTTCATCTACAACACTAAATCAGCTATAAACAGATTCCTACGTTTCTTGTATATTTTTTAGTGGCTATTCGCTATATTTCATATGGATTTATTAAGCCAAAAGAAAATTAAATTTGGTAATTTCGTCTTGTATCCTTGTTCCGGATCCTGAATGAAGCTCGTTTGGTGGAAGCTCCGTGCTTTAATATCAAAAATATTATACAATTGCTAAAAAAATTAATTTAGTATATGCAGACGTGATACAATGAAAATAAATTATTTTAACTAATTGATCGCTAAGGCGGGCGTCTAGAAGAGAAGTGGTCGAATTCGGGATATTAGAGTTAAAGATAAAGATCAAAAGACCACTACAGACGCTTAAACCGCACATTATCTACTATTTTATGAAAAACTAAAGATGATGGACTGTTGCGAAGACGGTTGTAATAAAATTGGAGCCAAGATGTTTATCTTGAGCATGTGCTCATAAAAGCATAGTACCAGCTTGGCTTGACTGGCTCCTATTTTCAATGACTGCAGTATATTTGATAGACGTTTTTTTCTGAAAATATCAAATATAAGTTGCACGAATGACTAAATGGCTAATGAACATTCGAAAAAATTAATTAACCCTCATTTGCTTATTGATTTAGTGAAGGATAAAACTGCTAAATGAGCTTTTTACTATTAGTCCGTTTTATATCTAGCTAGAATAACATTTTTTATTTTGTTTTTCTTTCGATGATTTATCCATTTATTATTGGATAGAATTTTTTAAATGTTTTTTAATACCGCAGTAGTTTTTACTTGCAAATCATATGTTCCATAACTTTTTTATTTTCGTGCAACCCGGATAGAGATCGAGAAATTCCCAGGCAACGTTACGGATAGACCCGCGACATCGAGATCTTCGCCCCTTAAACTAGGCGGGCACCCTGTGGTAAATTTTTGCGGTGAAACTGCGTAAGGCTTTGGTGACAAAATTATCCATAGAGCTATAAAGTTTGAAATAAAGATTAATATCGTCAAATTAGACTGGTTTTTATACAAGTTGAGGACAATAAAATCGCATCATTCTTGATTTGTAACATGCATTATCAAGTAAAATGTGAGTATTATGCGATATTCGCAATACTTTGTAATACTGAGCAGATTAAATTAAAATACCTATGAATCAATACAGTTGAAATTTCTTTTCGTTCTGGTCGAATTTTACTTTATATCAAATTTTAAGAAGCGAAAAATGTCAAACATCAACCACCTAACTGTCTAACCAAAGTCACAACACAACCATAGATGCACAGCATAGTCGATCTGGGAAGGAGTCAGCCAGTCCGAGAATGGGGTTAAAAATTAAGTTTTTTGGGCTAAAACGACCTCAAAACCTGGTATCAGCGCTAAAATAGCGTTAACACGACTGTATTACACAGTTTGTGGTCGACTAGAAGCATTTTTTAAGGGAATTTTCATTTTTCAAATTTTTTTGCCTTCATGTTGCCTTATTTTCTACGCAAAACTCTTAATTTTTCCATTCTGAGGGTCTAGACCGCCAGCTCTCCTCATGCTTATCAGGTCACAACAACCTCACAAGTCTAATCCCAATTGTTCCTCTCATTAAAGTCAAAACAGATATGTAACAGAGGGAATTAGGGAACCCCATACTCAAAGTCGGTCGTCTCCGTCACCCAAAGTCAGAGAATTTTGGGATCCTTCCCTGACGTTAAGAATTTTCAGGAAAAATTTGTGTTTTTTAATCATTTTATGTGTTTTTTGGTAATTTCGGCCTGGAATTATAAGTTATTTATCCTCCTTCCAGAAAACAGACGGGTATCCTACTCAATATTTCGAGCCGCTACATGTATGGTCCAAAATAATTTTTTTATCGCAGAAGAGATTGCAGTTTCGAAAAGGACGTCCGACAAAAACAATAATTAGAATAAATTCGAGTGTATTGTGTGTTGTGTGTATATTGCATATTATATATTTTTTATATTGTGTGCATACTACGTGCGTGTTTTATGTCCGTGTTTAGTATCTATGAACTTGCAGTTAGCTAGAGAGGCATTGAAAAAAATTTTTTTTGCATCATACTAAAATAGAATGATAGCCTTGTTTGTAAACATTATTCAACATCGCTCTCAAAATTTATTCAGAAGTGAGCTGACAGGAATGTGATACCCCTAAAAAAGGATCTGCCTCTGCAAGCTTCCTCCAAAGTGAATTTTTTAGGTTAAGGCCTCTATGCAGACTCAGTCATGAACAGTGGGAAATTTGAATGAAATTGTCAAGTTCGACTTTGTGATCGATACATAACTCAATGAGTGTGCTTTTTATTTTAATTACTTATATGTTTTAACGTTTTAACACATTTATCTTTTCCATGCGCACGTATTTTATCTATAAGTGGTAAAATAAATTATACAGAAAATTAAATCACGAATAACCTCATTTTATAAATTTTTTTGTAGTTTTCAATATATCAATAACTTAATACGTCAACTCAGAATTTGAGCCAGTTTTTAACGCGCTTGAAAGAAAAGGTGGGTGGCCAAAAAACATGCTACTATTTAAGCAATGACCAAACACCAACTGGTTATTGCATAGAAAAAATTCAAATTAATCGCAGGTGCTTTCTCAATACTCTGCACATCAGCGCATAGCAAAGAAAAATAAATTTTGATCATTTAAGTTATTGCTGATTTCGATAGTTGATCTACCGAGTTATACTTTCATAATTGCTATGTTGATTCTCTGTGTTTGTTTTTGCTTTTTAGCATTTTATTTTCAAAGCAGCGACGCTTGCAGATGCATTTATAAGAACGATAGTGAAATATTTTGCAGCTCTGATTACGGTACGTATAAAAAAACTTAGATTGGGATAAGCAGAATTGATTGCAGAAATTCTTTCCAAATCATGACTTTTATCACGGCAATGCTTCAGAAGTACAAACCGAAAAAAGCAAAATGTATTTTTTTATTTCTTGAATGTGAAGGTTTAGAGTTTTTGAATTGATTAGGTATGTCATTAAATAGGTAGCCTACAATCTGCACGTTTTTATACCATGATAAGGATAGCCGATTTGTGCATTAATCAATATAACTAGCTGAGCTGCCCGGCGTTGCCCGGGCTGAAGTTAGGCCTGATAGCTGTATGGGATTCAGATGTCTCTTGTATTTTTTTATTTTTCGAGACTTTTGATGTTCTTGGGATATTTTTTAAAAAAATTGTTGGTAAAAAGTATATTGAATTTTTTAAATTTTTTAAAACTGTCTTTTGTCAACCATTTCTTTGATTAAATCCATATTTTTGACGTTATAGAATGGTTCCGAGAATTCTTTATCCTAAATCATATTTTTTATGTTCCGGGATGTTCTGGAAATTATACCATTAGATGGTTTGGGATAATTAAAAATTTTGTTTGATCATAACCATATTTTTAACGTTTTGGGATATTAAAAAAGCTTTTTTGGTCCAAAACTATACTTTTGATGTTTTTGGGGGTTTAAAAAATTTTTTTAGTCAAAACCCTTTTTTTGATGTTTTGGGATGTTTAAAGATTTTTTCGGTGCAAACCATATTTTTGATGTTTTGGGACACCTATCCTACAGCATAGGATATGTTATAGCACTGGGTATGGTATGTCACGTCCTATCTGGTAGCATGGGGTATGTTATATCACGTCCTATCTTGTAACACTAGGTATGTTATATCACGTCCTATCGTATAGCATGGGGTATGTTATATCACGTCCTATTGTATAGCATGGGGTATGTTATATCACGTCCTATTGTATAGCATTGAGTATGTTGTATCACGTCCTATCTTATAGCGTCGGGTATTTTGTATCATGTTTTATCTTATAGCATGGGGTATATTAGTATATATATCACGTCCGATCTAACAGCAATGTGTATGCTATATTACGCCCTATCTTACAGCATTGGGTATATTATATCACATCCTATCTTGCAACACTGGGTATGTTATAGCATTTCCTATCTTATAGCATTGGGTATGTTGTATTACGTCCTATCTTATAGCAAAGGGTATGTTAAATTACGTCCTATCTTATAGCATTGGGAATGGTATATCACGTTCTATCTTATAGCACGGGGTATGTTATATCACGTCCTATCCTATAGCACAGGTTATAGCAACATTATACAAATGTGGCACAGTATAACATATACGTGTGCTATAAGATAGGAGAGACGGTGTAACATGCCCTGTGCTATAAGATTGGGCCCATTTTTAAAAAGATCCCGAAAAAACGGCAATCTCCCGAAGTCGCCAATACTTTTAACGTTGGGACATAGTCCGCTTCACTACTGTGCAGGGCGAATAACTGTGATTGGTCGATTCTAAACATCGCTACGGATCCTTCCCCCAGTAGGCCAACCTCGGGCCAAAATGTCAGCCCACCAACTATTATGGAGCCGGAGCCAACCCCGAACATACATACAAACAAACTTTCACATATATATATACAGGGTGGGCCAAAAAAGGCTACATTCCAATTCAACAGGTCACATTTTCAGCTAATGTTAACATGAGACGTTAGAACTGGCAACATTAGATAGATAAAAGTGTCTTCTTTCGAATCGTGTAAAAAAATTTTCGCCAGATATCAATGCTTCGAGCGCTACGGCTATTAGTTTACACCCAATTTTAATATTGTTTAATGGTCAATGGCGTCATTGGTCCTGCTATCAATGTGCATCCTATTTTCACGATATCCTGAAATTGTTGCACTCATTAGGATGCGTATCTACTCTGGGGCTCCGAAATGTGCTACCTAATTTTTGTGTCGGTATTTGTTGTCAGACAGGTCAAAAACGGATTCCTACATACACAGTTATGTGATACAATGCGGAAACTCTGAGGTTAGAAAAATATCAAAGTGAGGTGTAAACAAATCGCCGTAGCGCACAAAAAGCTGGCAGCTGGCCAAAATTTTTTACACAATCCGAAAGAAGACACTTTTATCTATCTAATGTTGCCAGTTCTAACGTCTCATGTTCACATCAGCCGAAGTTATGCCCTGTTGAATCGGAATGTAGCCTTTTTTTGGCCCACCCTGTATATAGATGAAACAATGTTTACGAATAGATAACAATTTTTAATCGAGTTTTTAATTTATACTTGAGTTTTTTCAAGTTTTATTTAGCAGGAATAAATCGAAAATCTTATTAATAATATTTACTATTAAAGCGATTAATCAAATTACAATTTTTTTGGTTTTTCTATATAAAAACATTGCGCCATTTATTGAGGAGGAATGTCAGAAGCACATCCATCGGAGAAAATAGAGCTTTTCAAAAAATTAAGCTTGAAATTTTTTTTTCAAAATTTATTTTTCACATGTACGTCATCTGTCAGAGCAGACGATACAAATTGCGAATGATAGATATTCATAGCTGATGTATTCAAGAAAGAAGGGCGATATTTGCGAAGCAGGAGCCGTCATCAGACATGCACATGGGGTGGTTTGAGGGAGACTAGAGTTTCCCCAGAATGAAAAAATGAAATTTTTTAGGGAAAACGAGGCAAACTGAAGGTCAAAATAGATTTAAATTGCAAAATCTCTTCGATCAGTGCTTTAGATTGACCAGAAAATGTATAATAACGTAGTTAAGCGCTCAGTTTTCTAGGTCGTTTTGTCTCAAAAAACTCAGACCGGCCGACCATACCAGAGTGGCAATGCTGTGTATCAATGGCTTTCACTATAGATGTAGCACGGTACGCGGTCAGCAGGTCTGGGGTCAGTAGGTGAGCTTTTATGGGCTGAAGTGACCTTCAAAACAGGTAGGTACATGTAAATTCTAAATCAGTTATAAAAGTACAATATTTAACGGTTTTCGGTCAATGCGAAGCAGTTTTGATTAAAAGTTTTGATTCTCATCCATTTTTGGCTATCATTTTGCTTCATCTGCCGCGGAAAATTTTCGATTTTTCCATTCTGCAGAGTCTAGTCATCCCGAACTCCCCAACATGCATGTCTCTTATCTCTAATGAGTCACAAAATCGGCTCTCGTCCACTACATTATTGCCCCATTTTTGCAGTTGCCCGCGTTCTGCTGCTGAAAGCTGAAATAAAGAATCAGACAAATGGCCAATATCCATCGGAAGTTTTGGAGTATACAGTCAAGCTGGTAAAAGTCTATCGGGTATGTTCATCGTAGTGGACATTAAACAATGTTAAGCGCACACTTTATACATATTCAAAGAAGGCGCCAGAAATCCTGAAAATAATTTAAAACAATTTTGTATTTTTATGCTACATATAATTTTTTGCCCTATCCACGTTAAAACGCGTTTTTTTCAATCTCGTTTTTACTTAAATCATACGTGAAGAAAATATTTGTTCAAGAACTTTCATAATTTAAAACGACTCAGTATGCAGAACATATCTAGTTGAACATAGTCTTGAAGTAAAAATCTGTGAAGCTTGATAAAATATGGAGGACAAGGGTCAAAGGAAGACTGAGATGGCGTACACGATTGCTTTTAAATTTTTTTGTGAAAAAATAGATCAGTTTGTGTCAGAATTATCAAGATTCCGCAATAAAAATTTTCGTTCAAGCCGTAAAGTCTTATGAAATAAAAATTATAATTTCGAGCTTTAAGCCTGACAATTAAATTCAGTAAATATCAATAATAAGGACTACGACAGGAACAAATGTAAAAGCTTTGGCTTCGAAATAAACACAGTCTAATACTGCTGTGATACCAAAGAGTGCAAAGTTAATTAAATAAATTAAATAAGAGCTTAGTAAGCATCTTTTTTTAAGTTTGTGCAAATTATTGAGAATGTCGTGAATCTATTTTATACAGCAAGTTTTTTCAGAGAGTTTCGTCCTTCCACAAGACGGGACAATTGCAGCTAATTTATTCCGCCACTTCTTTTGCTGCTTGTGGAGTAGTTTTGAGCGTATCTAATGATCCGAGGCAAAACGAGTATTTATTTTCTGGTTAGTGCCTTCGTACCAGAGCTATCTTTTACGTTTGAAAACCTTTTTATTCAAATGAGTGAAAATTATTAAAGTAATCGCGAAAATGAAACAATAAAGAAATGACAAAAAACAATGAATCGGACGCTTAAACAATTTTATAAATCTTTAAAAAATCAAAAGTGTTCAAATCTCATTCATCCCATAAAAAGTTTGGCAAATAATGTATTGAAACAAAAACACTATTAAGATATCACTGATTACGTATTTTAAGAATTCGGTATTTTACCATACAATGTAAATACAAAAACTAATAAACTGAGCGAGTAAAACTTCTTTTTCCATTCCTCCTTAACCTTATTCTGCTCTTTTTTACAAATCGAATATGTCATTTCGTCAAATATGCCATTTCGTCTGAATATTTTATCTTAATTTAACGTAAATTTAGCTTTTACTTTGAAGTTAGATAAGTCTTTAACTCAAATGCTGATGATCCTAATGTTTAATGATAATAATTATAATAAAAATATTAATACTGATGGTGATGATGATGATAATGATGATGATGATGATGATGATGATGACGATCGATGATGATGATATGATGATGATGATGATGCTGAAAATGAGGATGATGATGATGATGATGATAATAAAAAAGTAATAATACTACTAACAATATTAATAATAATAATAAAATAATAATAATAATAATAATAATAATAATAATAATAAATATTATAATAATAATAATATTAATAATCATAATAAATAATATTAATAATATTAATAAATATTAATATAATAATAATAATATTATTAATAATATTAATAATAATAATAATAGTAATTATAATAATAATAATATTAATAATAATAATAATAAGAATAATAATATTAATAATAATAATATTAATAATAATTACAGTAATAATATTGATAACAATAACAATAATAATAATAATAATAATAATAATCATAATATTAATAATAATAATAATAATAATAATAATAATAATATATAATAATAATAATAATAAAATAATAATAATAATAATAATAATAATAATAATAATAATAATAATAATAATAATAATAATAATAATAATAATAATAATAATAATAATAATAATAATAATATTATTATCTTCGTTATTATTATTTTTACTTTCATTTAATATTATTTTTATTTCTATTCCTGTTGACCTCTGTTACAATAGTATAAACTGCGAAACACTCGGGTCTTTCGAACGTTTTAATCTTCAAAAATTTATTGAAATGGGCGGCACAAAGAAAAAACTGCTACTCAATGTACATATACTCTTAGTTCTTACTTTATCTGCTTAATCTTTCTTTGAATCTTTATGCTAAACTCTAACAATTTTAAAGGATCCGTACGTAACGGAAAAGCATACTTATATTCGTGTGGCTGGTGGGCTACGGAATGGTCTCAAGTGTCGACCGAGCTAAAAGAAGCTTTGGAAAATAAGTCTTTGGCCAAGCAATGCCCAAAAGGATGAAAAAGTGGTGCATCCGAGAGCAAGTCAATTAAATTTTGGACATCAGTTATAGAAAATCGAAAAATGATAATATAAATACTTATATTGCTTCTCTATTCGACGACATTCTTAATGTGGTTCTGTGCTATATAATGATCGTATAATAAAATAAGAGGGAAATGCTCATTTTGTAATTTGATGTCGCAAAAATCGTTTTAAATAAACCTGACCAATCAAACTTTGGTTCGTTATTTGATCGATGTGTTCAAAGAATCAAAAACTCTTTCCGTATTCTGAGGAATGCTTTTTACGGACCTAAATTCGACGATAATTTTTTCTCAATTTAACACCAGTCAATTGAAGGAGTCTTGTGACAATTTCGCATTTGTCCTCCAAGAATTTGTACTTTGATTTCTTTATATTTTTTAAACTTTTTTATTTTCAGAAAAGTCATAAAATGACAAATTGACAATGAAAGCAATCAGACGTATTCTAAATGGTTTTTATCGAGGCCTAACGGCTAGCAGCATCCGAAAATTGTGAAAAATAAAACACTAATTTTTGAACAAGTTTCTAAACATCTAGCGATTTCGCGACAGCTCCAGGCCCTGAGGGTTCGAATTCCCTGAACTATTTCAGCTGTTAGCCGCATATATTTAACAATTGCAAAATCAGGTGCTTGCTGCCCATATCCACTGTGTTGTCAATGTATTTTTTATTAATTTACGATAAAATTTACTCTACAACAATAAAGATTTTATTAGAACCAATATATATGGTTTTTTGCATCTCGCGGAATGCGTTATATTCACGATAAAGAGATAGAGCGCTGTTTGGAAAATCCGAAGAAAAAGGCCAAAAGTCAGTTTTACCTTAGAATATTAATTTTTCGCTAAAACGAAACAAAAATAACTTATCTGCATAAAAACAGGACATTAAACATAGCTTATTACCTGGCCTTTATGAAAATCTGTTAAATTTCTTTTCTGACAAAATAAATGGACAGATTTACAGAGAGATGCCTTTTAGCCAATTTCAAGAATTCGCGTTATGCGTTTTAATAGAAAGTTTTAATTTTTGATCCTAATACGAATGTCCCAGGCCGGTCGTAATTTTACTTTATTTTTCTAATCGAATCTGCGTAGGATTAGAAAAAATTCGCAGTCTACATTTTTTGAAAAAAACAATAATCCAGTTTCTTACCTTAATTTCACGACTTGCTTACCTTAAGTCGCTTTTTTCGTGTTCAAGTGCTTTAAAAAGCCGTTTGCCGTTGAATTAGATTTTATTTTCACCCATTTTCAAACTCAGCATGTTTAAGCTCTGTCTTTATTTGTGCACTCTATCGTTTCATTCTATTGTAGTAATTCTTGCGATTGCGCCTACTACAGGAACAAAACCAAGATATTTTGCGATTCTGATTATGGTATGGAGGGCCGCACTTAAGGGGGCGCCTTCTTAACTGGCTAAAAATTTTTCCTGTGAGAAAAAATTTAATGCGACAAAAAATGATAGAAAAGTAGATTTATTTGTTGAGAATCACGAAATTATTATCTCAATGGACAGAGTGCGTTGAAAAACAACGGAAATAGGAATTTTGATAGCATTAAAAACGGAATTTCCAGGATACAACAATTTATCCTGACTTTCCCTCCTCCGCTTTGTATGATACGCGCCTGAAAACGTACAATGCATTGAATAGTCATAAAGGCTATCAAAAATTTCAATTTTATTTAGTTTTTATGATCATCATTTTGAGATTTTTGTTGATTGCCTTGAGTAGATAATAAAATATTATTGATGATTGAGTATTATGATATGACTTATGAGAGTTGAAAGTTCAGAAAGAAAAGTTTGGACCTCCAGAATTCGAAAGACCCGGATTTCAAAAGACCATCAAAATCTAGTACTCTCAAAATTAAATTTTGGCGGTTTTTCGCGATTTGCTCCATCCAGATCCCCAAATTAGGCTCCTAGGTATAATAAGTTCTCTTGTAGAAAAAAATACCAATTAGATGAAATTAACCATTTAAGTAAATTATGTTTGTGATAAATTCATAAATTATATTCAATTAAGCTTTTAACTTAATTTCAAGATTTTTGTTTTAGAAAGTATGCTATGACTTAAATTAACGTTATGTAAAAGTCATGTAAAATGCAATAATCTACCGGCTCGAAGCGCCTTAAAATTTTAGAATTCAAGAGGCGAAAAGACTTTAAGAAGCTTGATTTACTGCTCGATTTGCTGTCTTTGTAGTATTTGACGCGGAACATCGAAAATTTTAAAAACATGAATAATAGAATTAAAAAAATAGAATAAATAGAATAAATTTATCGTGAAATAGCTGTTTCTGCACTCAAAATTCTTTGAAAATATAGTTTATGAGTGAAAAATGGCTTCTATGTCGCCAAGAAAGTAAAAATAATGCGATTAATAAATATTATCCGGCGCGAAGCGCCGGAAAATTCTGAGAAATTGTGATCACTGACGGCCACAAATCATCGCAAATTACATATCCATTCTTTGTCTCGCCAAATATTTTTGGTCAATGTGGGGGCCGCCCCTCTCCCCTCTTAAATCCGCCCCTGCTTCCGGTTCTTTCCGCTTTAAGCTAGTTCTGTATCATGTAGATATGCACGTCGAAAAATTGATAAACGGAATTCTCTGAGGTCAACCTTATCAGTCTATAACCATTAAAAACTTCGAGTCCTTCAAATTAAATTATCTAAGGTTCATTCTTGGATGGCAGATGAATAATAGCGCGCAAATACGACAAGATTCAAAATTAGTGCTGAGAAAATAATATAGTTGTCACGAAATTCGTACGTACAAAGTCACACACATCGCATGACAACATTTTAAGTATGTCAAAATTTTTAAGGCTCTGCGAAGAATTATTTCTTTTCCTTATTGTTTTTCCTTGCAATGGGTACCATTGAGTACAGCACAGGTTAAACACGGTCAAGCTTGGATATAATGTTTAGAAATCATTCGTGAAACTCTTTTATACAATTTATTTTTTAAATATTAAAGAAATCAAATCAAATTTTTTCGAAAATTAAAGGAAAAATTTTCTTTTATGGTAGAGCTTATTGAGAAATGCTCAAAAACACCCTTATTTTCGCCTATCTACTTGTATTTACTGAGATAACTGACTTCAAAATTTAAGTCCTCCCCGAACTTCAGAAGGCCAACTACGTGCCTGGTATAGAGGATGACGAACTCCTTACGTAGGTATGTAATGACTCAAATTTCAGGGTAGAGATCCCGGCCAATTCTTAACGCGAATGTTGTGTTTTTAGGTGCATTTTTTAGCTAAAAGCTGATGGTGAAAACTTTCTTCGATTTTTCAGTGTCAAAAAAGTACAGAAAAATTGATGTTTTAAAAATGAATTTAATTAAAAATAAAATAATGAAAAAGTATTATGTTTTCAAACATAAAATTGATGGCGATGTATTTTCCGACGTTCCATATCAGAAATCTATCCATTGACATGACGGTTTCTTAGCACCACGCTAATGAAAGTTGCCCTATGCTAACGCAAATTTTGGCCGTTAGCGCGAGGTGCAAACAGGTACCAAGACCTATTTGAGTAATTATGTCTTTGAATTTTATATCATCATTAAATTCATAAGCGCATTGGCGTCTGTTGTCAGATTAAATTAGTATCTGGCAATCGCATTATCATTTGTGATGTTGTAACAGATTGAAAGGTCTTAGCTTCCTGTGTGTATTCAGCTGTAGGAAGAGAGTAATTGTGATTAATCATGAATTTTCCGATTAAGGCATTTAAATCTAGTTGTACAGGCAAAACACAGCTGTATTAAAAAAGAAAAGGACATGCGTCAATGACACCATAGGTATTATATAGGTAAAAAAACTAGCCTGCTAATGTAGGCTCTCCAGTGCTGATGGAAAAAAATTATTATTAGCTATCACCTGTGTTAAAACTACGTTATTCCACATTTTCTAGACAATTTCAAGCACTTTGGAGCATTTTTTATCCATTTTTGGCCTTCATTTCGCCTCATTTTGCCTTTTTTAAATTCAGAGGTGTAGGTAGACCTCATTCTTTTTTGGCTCAAGTCTCAAATTTTCGACGCTTCGCGCCATTTTTAGACCTCATTCGTTTTTCCTACATTCTGTTCAATTACTCGTTTTACAAATTTTTCCAAAATTTTTTCGTTTTGTTCTAGACAGAACGAGCATTGCCTGCAACGCCAAAAAACAGTTTTTGTGACGCGTCCCATCGGTTTCAGCCAAACAAGGCAATTTTTAAAAACTTTGGTTCTGAGCAGCCCCTGCAGCACAAAATTCTTATGCTGTTCATGTATGGTTTAGAGCCCTCAATATCTGAAACCACGAAGATTCATAGACCTTAAAATTATATTTTTGGCGATTATTTCGCTTTTCTGCCCCAGCACACTCCCAAATTCAATTGTTGTCTATATACGATCACAATGTTCGAGTGTACTAACAGTGAATGCATACTGTTATAGAAAATATTCGATATAGAATTATGTTCCTCCGCTTACAGAGCATGACAAAATTGCAGTAAGAACATAAAGGTGCAAACTGCGATCGAAAAATATATGTTAGGTAATATCAAGAAATAAAACCATAATGTACTAATTAAATATATCAGCACAAAATTCTCTATGATAGGTCCAGTATAGCTCGAAGCAAATCTTGATAACGCAACTTTTCACACGACTTTGCGCATTTTGATTAAAGCTTAATAGATATCAGGCTACGAACAAAAATGTCTCTTAAGCCCGATAAGTATATTGTAAAGTAAAATAGTAAATCATACTTACTTAGTTTAAAGAATTGTAGCCTTTTCTATATATCTAGCAACTTTACACGCCTTAAGTGTCCTGAGGTAAGAAACAGAACTTCATTAGAATATGAATGAAATGTAGAGCACCAAACTGCATCTAACCTTCTATTGAGTGAGGTACAGACTACTTTACACAAAATAAATCGAATCAGATAAGATGTTTCACAGGCAATTGATTTTACTGACTGAAAGCGACAGGAGAGGATTCTACTGGCTTATCAAATCTTAGCTATTAAGATGTTTATAGCGCAAAATTTACTTAACACCAAATAAGGACAAAAATGCAAAGCGGTATCGACTTATGATAAACTTCCAAGGTACACCGCTGTATGTTATCCATACATTACACTGATTGTTTACAATTTTAAAAGCACATTAGCCTATACTGCGACTTTCGATCGTACTAATCACCGTTTTTTTATACTTACCTCTTCGTATACGTAGATATATGCAGAGATCCCAGGTGTATATGTAAGCATAGGCACACGGCAAAATTATAATTTAAAAAAATAAAATATCATTTGTGCAGAACAGAAAAGTCGGCTCATAAAGCTAAGATAATTCGTAACATAGAATCTTAATTAATATTACGATTATAATATGCAATTAAATTTCGTAATAAATAACACTGCGCTTATGAATTTAATGTAACATAAACATAAATTGAGTCAACTTTATCTCCAAACTCGAAGAAAATAAGTGCCAAAGGATCAAATAACTATTATTCCATGTTTGAAACTTAAAAAATCTGAATATATAGGTGCAAAAGACGTTTAAGAGTGAACAAAGATTAATTTTGAGTGGTTCAATGCGAGCGCTTGAAGCTAAATAGACAGCAATTAGTGCAATTTTACCATTTTCTTCCTGAAAATAGGCAAAAAACGTTATAATTTACTATCATTTTGCCCCAAAAAGTCTTTGTTAATTGTGGAAAGATTTTAATGCTATACGCAAACGTTCGGTGAATGAATCGCCTAAAAGTCAATTTTTTAATTAATTAATTTTAATCAATTTAATCAATTCAAATGTACATACAAGCTAAAAGAGTAAATCGCAACTCAACAATTCAAATTTTTATTTAAATTCGAACTTTCAAATTAAATTTCAACGCTTTAAATTTTCGCAAACGCATGTTCAAACTACGGAAAAATAAAGCACATTACGATACATGTAAGGTCGAGTTGAATCGGTGAGCCTCCGTTCAACGCGCTTTAAACTAACAATATAATTACTTGACACAAAATACATCGCCTACACGTATATACGTTCGTAACATCAAAATGAGACACGCGCTTTACACCAAAAATTAATAACTTTACAATTGATACGTGCTTTACACTAAAACAATTACTTTACAAACATTCAATGCGTTGACTGTTGATAAAATTTAAACCAGGCTACGAAAGCGCATAAAAATATGATGATTCGGCACAAGACAAACTCGTTTACAGGAATAAAATATCGAGGCTCAATTATCCGGCGATTCGATAGTCGGCGCAGCCATATCGACTCGCACATTAAAATCTTCCGTTACGTCTTAATTCGAAGCGACGTCGTCGCCAGCGTCGACTATGTCGCAAACTTCGTTAACCAGTTCATTAAATACATCAGCGTAGACGTGATGACCCGCGCCGCTTATTACCTTTTGTGTAAAGTACAATATATGCGGTGTAAAGTAAAATTGATGCGGTGTAAAGTGCATGCGTAAAGCGCAAAAAGCAAAGTTTAGTGTAAACTCAAACGCCGGAGGTGGTCATCATAGGTGCGATGAATGGCGCCATTTACTACCTTTGGTGTAAAGTACAATTGATGCGGAGTAAAGTGCATAGGCCCGTATCTAGGATTTTATTTAGGGAGAGGGGCAGCTGAAAAATTTTAAGCCAGATATCTCGAGAACGATCAGGAGATGGACATAATATAAAGGCATTTTTGAGCATATATCAACGAGCACTATGCAATAGTGAAAAGAATGTCAAGGAAAAATTTCAAAAATTTACATTTCATATATATACATATTGTTTAAAAATCTACACAACTGATTTCACATCACTTAATCGACGAAGAATTTTCTAACTTGTCTTTGTAGCTAATCTTTGTGCTTTTTAAAGTAAAACGATACAGAAAATGAATTGACATGTTGTACATAATTTTAGCAGTCTTTAAGCGTGCTAGAAAACTAAATACTGTAGATATACAATAAATCCAACGCAGGGCGCCGAAAAATTTTTAGTTTGCAAGCTCAAAAGTACGCAGAAAACCTGTTTTGGTGGTGTTTTAGACCCACGTCGACAATTTTTCATGTTTCATCGTTTCAAAAATTATTTTTAATTTTCGGGGAGGGAGCGCCCCACTAAATACTGGAAAAAAAGCGAAGCAATTCACACATGATCTCTTTAAGAAACATCGTGCAAGAAAGCGATTTTCAATGCAAGGTGAAGACTACCGAAGCGGTTTCAAAGAGAAGGTGCCGTATTTTAATTTTTACCTACATAATTTCATATTACGCTTTCAGCTATGCGGTGTAAGGTGCTCATTGTAAACCGGAACGCCGGCTCGGTCGGCATGCATGCGATGCCTGGCGCCACTTATCATCATAGGTGTAAAGTTAAAGTGATTCGGGGTGAAGTGGATATTTAAACCTAATGAGCCTTGTAGTTTACACATAATCTCTTTTACGAGAAGTCGTTCATGAGGCACGCAAGGAAAATGGGTTCCAAAAATGGTTCCGAGCAGATACAAAAGTTTTACGCAATGCAGTAATGTCCGCTAAGCGATGCACTGCAAAGTAAGCAGTGTAAACAGAATGAGCAAAGCAGTTTACATATAGTCTGTTGCACAGACTTTGTGTAACAAACAGCACATTTAAGGGCATAATAAAACGACTGCAGAAGTAGCTTTAAAGAGTGCTGCAGTGATTCAGTTTGGGTCAACAATACGCTCATTTATAAAGTACAATATAAGGTGCAACAGTTTAAACCACATTTGCAGCTACTTTACATCGGTCTAACAATCGCTACTGGGCATAGGGTTTCGTGAAATAGACTTTACATTCACTCGTGCCAAAGTGATTGCTTTTGTTCACGATTTATCAATTGCTTTATAATTTTTCTCACCTAATTTGACACTATCTCCTGATTCCTTTTATTTTTTCATTGAATACAGAAATTTTTGATGACAATATTCATGCATTTTTTACTGATAAAATACAAGACATAAAATCAAGTATTTTCTTGATTTTTATTATTATATAATTTTAATAAATAAATGATGGTAGCTTATTTAAAAAATATATTTCAATAGAGTCATTATTTTATCGATAAATAATGAATAACAAATATCTTTCTGAAAATAATATTTTTCAAATAATCTTTGATAAATACGCATTAGGTAGAACTAAGGCGCTAAACCAGTGTAAAGAGAGAGGAGACATTTAAAAAGTTAGAGCGAATTGGCGCCGTAAAATATATCAACATGAGACAAGATGAAAAAAATCAGCATAAATCGGAAGGCAAAACATAAGGTAGAGCGTTGAGATTAAGAAAATATTTAATAGCTACAATTCATGAATTACTTACAATTTTATTTAGATAATCATCACTACATACATCAATTTTCAATGATTTAGTTGTTTGCAAATTTAGAAAAAAATAACAATATTATTATTCACAGTAAGTCACGTAGCCTGCCCCCATCTTGAAATCATAAAATTTCGTTTCTCACAACAAATGTCTAAAAAGGACGAAAACCACAAAAACATGTTTTTAGCATACTTTTGATATAGTAAATGCAAATTAGAGTTTGACATGGGAACATCATAGGTGCGCAAGGTCAAGGTGGGGAGAGAAAACCAAAAATTGTTAGATACCTATGCGCTTCGGAAAAACTGCTCTTTGGTCCTTTTGGGGTCAGAAAATTAGCTATATATCCTTTTTGGTCATAAAAAACTAACTATAGAGCCGTTTTGGATTAGCAAAAATAGCTATATAGCCTTTTTGGACTAAATATAGCTATTAGTCCTTTTTGGAGTCGATAAAATGGCTATATTTTCTTTTGAAACTCAGAATAGACAACTAAATTATAGCATTTCTCAGCTCAAAAAGACTATATACATAGCTAGTTTTTTTTTGCCAAAAAAGGTTATACAGCAATGGTTTTTCGAACAGAATAGCAGTATAGCGGTCACTTTTTCAAGCTCAAAGGGGGTAAAACCCCTAAGCCCAATGCTCTTGTATGCAGAACACGATGAAATGTTTTTGATTTTTTGTACTGTTTTCCTTTCCAAAGAACAAGGATCGAGTACAGCGACAAAAGTTAAGAAATCATTTAGTGATTGATTGATGAGAAATCACCTGTTTACAGAGTTTGTTGAACGACATATTCCTAATATTTGAGTATGAAATTCGATAAAAAAATCTTCGAAACTTTTTTAGACATTTTTGTCCACCATCGCGAACAGCTCGCGGACAAATGCCTTAACATGTTTTTATTTTTGATCATATGTTAATAGTTCTCGAAAACTTGAAAAAGAAATTTTCGACTCACCTTCTCCAAACTAAAATTGACTACTAGCCCATCCACATATATAATACGTAAAACTTTCTCGATTATTTTATATTTCCTGTCGATTTTGTGTACACGAGAAATTAGATTATATCAATTCATCTTCAAATGATTTCATTCCGGTTAATTTATTATATTCGAATAGGCAGTTCACTTCGCAAAATTTAAGAATTTAGCTGCAGATTCTAATTTAAATAGCCGCAAGAAAATCAGCAGATTAACACTGAATGAATATGAACTGTATAAATGCGATAAAATAACGTGAATATTGCATGTTAAATTCTAAACGGGTTCAGTTACAATTTTCGTTTTGCTTCCTTTTTGCTTTTTGCGAAAAGAGAAACGGAAATTTAATTCTAGAGCCTACCTACCTAATTTCGAGGAAAGTATTCGTGAACCCTAGGGTCTAGACCATACATGGGCAGCAGTCAAATTCTGGGGTTCAAAACTGGCAAAAAAATCCCAGAAACATGCCAAAAATTCAATTCGAAGGATTTATCGATTTTTGCGGTTTGTCAGATTCTGGGGAAGGGATGTGAAGCCCCACGCCCATGCATGGTGTAGACCCATAGGTATGCAGCACCGAAAATTCGAGAAGGGGGTGTAAAATGGTCTTAAAATGGTGGTATGGCGAGAAAAACACCATTTTTAAACGTTTCTCATCGAGCACTATCCATTGGCATCGAAAAATTGTGAAAAACACAAAAAAAATTATAAAAATTGAATTCGTAAATTCTGGGAGTGGGGTACTTTGGTTTCCCGGTGCATACCCCGATTCTTCAACGCGCCCATGTGTGATCTAGCCTCCCAAGTCCACGTGTGATCATGACTCATCACGATCATTCGATTGCGGAAACATTACTACGCGATTTTTCCATTAAAAATCAATTTCGTCAAATGTACGATAAAATACACAGCGAGTAAACCAATGCTTTCAAAAAGATTAAATTTCCATCAAAAATTACGCGTCGCATTTTAAACAGTTTAAACTAAGCTATTAAGGAGAAAACGACACTAAGCGTAGTAGTCGCGTTAAATTCCTTAACTTATTGAAATACTAGCAAATGGGGCGCTTCGCTGCCCCATCTGCTAGAGTGTTTGTAAACAAATAATATCTTAACCAGTAATCAGTATAAAAAATTGAATGACTCTGCAATGGATCGGCGAGCGGTTTTTATATTTTCTATATCTAGCTGAGCTGCCCGGCGTTGCCCTGGCTGAACTTAGGCCTGATAGCTGTATGGGATTGAAATGTCTCTTGTATTTTTTATTTTTCGGGACTTTTGATGTTTTTGGGATATTTCTAAAAAAATTGTTGGTAAAAACATATTGTATTTTTTAAATTTTTTAAAACTGTCTTTTGTCAACCATTTCTTTGATTAAATCCATATTTCTGACGTTATAGAATAGTTCTGAGAATTCTCTTATCCTAAATCATATTTTTGATGTTCTAGGAAATTATACCATTAGATGGTTTGGGATGTTTAAAAATTTTCTTCGATCATAACCATATTTTTAACGTTTTGGAATATTAAAAAAACTTTTTGGTCCAAAACCATACTTTTGATGTTTTCGGAGGTTTAAAAATCTTTTTGGTCAAAACCATTTTTTTAATGTTTTGGGATGTTTAAAGATTTTTTGGTGCAAACCATATTTTTGATGTTTTAAGCAACTAATCTTACAGCACAGGATATGTTATAGCACTGGGTATGGTATATCACGTCCTATCTTGTAGCATGGGGTATGTTATATCACGTCCTATCCTGTAACACTGGGTATGTTATATCACGTCCTATCTTATAGCATGAGGCATGTTATATCACGTCCTATTGTATAGCATGGGGTATGTTACATCACGTCCTATTGTATGGCATTGAGTATGTTGTATCACGTCCTATCTTATAGCGTCGGGTTCAACTTTGTACAATGTTCAACTTTGCCCTCATTGTAAACAAATGCAAAAAGTTGCATATTAAATTAGCCGCTTGAAGCAAAAACATTTGGATTTGTATTTTCGAAAGCCGCATGTTTGCTGCTTTCTTCGAAAGCCGCATGTTTGCTGCTTTCGATTGCTTCGCATTAAATTTCACGCGAGCTGGTTTACAAGGTCAAAAATTTTGACTTCGTGCAAGCTCTTTTTCAGTGATTAATCATGTTTATAAGTACCCGTACGTGATTTCCTTTCAGCCCGTCTCATACATGTTTTATGATGCCACATCGTATATCTAAAGTAGCGGATATGGAATCAGCGGTCCCAGAAACCCCAGGGGCTAAATTTTGGAAGCAACAGTCAATCTGTGCTTCTGCGAAAAGACAAAAACCTAAATTTTACGCTATGCATAGGGTACCTTTGGGCTACCGTATCTCAGGAACCAATCCGTGAATTTTCTTCAAATTCTACAGTAAGGTCAGTCATAAGATATCCAATAATTGGTAAAAACTTTAAAAAAAATTTATCCGCTGCGATTTGAGATATTTGATAAAATACACTTGTAAATCACGTTTTTCTTACGGCGTCACCTCGGTTTACACTGTAGTGTAAAGTGGTTCACACCAGTCGATAGCGCATAAAAATTTGATCTAGGGTTGATTTAAAATTTTACCCTGCGGCAATTGCATAAGCGGCTAGAGCTACCAAAACCTTTTACATAAATCCGTAGTTTCCGGTTTCAGGAGTTCAATCGAGCCATTTTAATCAAAAAATTTTAATTAGCGCCCGAGAATACCCATTGAGTGAAAATGTAAGTATCACAAAATTATCCAGTAAAAACTTTTTTGCCTCACAGACACACACACACACACAAAACTCGAAATTAATATTATAGATAGTGTCTTTTCGTTTTCTTGCGATTTTTTTATGCCTCGATTAGAAAAGTCGAAAAATGATGTTTTTTGTGCGCTACCATCAATTGTTTAGCAGTTTTTAAGCTTTGAAAATTTTCGGACCCATACACCCGACAGCATTTAGGCGCTGCCCATCACACGTGCCATTTTTTTACCTTTGAAAAATCTCGCACACCCCAGAATTCAGGTGCTGCCCACATATGCTGCTTACGTATAGTTTATCTTTCAGCGTATTTTATTTACATACATAATACGTATGCATTTTGACAAATTTGTCATACTATTTTCATTTATTCAATTTATTTTTATCATTTAATGATCTTTAATCATAAAAGTTATATAAAAGTCTTCAGTTTATCAAGCGCAAACAAAAAATAATTTTTAAAATCAAGTTAGCTATTATCAGGAAGACAGGATGCATACTTATTGCGAAGAGAACGAAATTTGGAGAGCTTAGATGTGAAAGCAAAGAATAAATAAAGCGAAATAAATATATATATATTCAATTAATTATTGATTTAATTTAATTTAAATTTAATTATATATATTTTTATTATTCGCTGAAACCGAGTAAAGGACAAATGTTATTAGTATTTAAGCTAACCGCAACCCTTACATAAGAAACAGTTCTATCTTGACGCTGTATTTCATACGCAGGAGTACAATCGATCCACGACCTACTCTCATAGCTAAAATTATATAATCAATAAACAAGATTAAGAATTGACATTGAAAAAAATCGGAAATCGAACAATTAAGAAAACAAATCGCAAACAAATTAACTAATGCGTGCAAAGTATAAAATAATATAATTATCAAATATAGAATAAAAATATGCGTAATTCACTTAATTAATTTTAATAATTTATAATGTCACTATCATCATGTAATCAACGAATTATTGAAACCAATTTAACAACATTGGAAATATCGTCCTACTTACATGCTTCACTAGAAGTAATATGCTCGAGGCATCAGAAGAGTAGGTTGAAGATTTACGTTGTGAATTTAGAACAAAACTGTAAACATTATTTCAATTGAATAAAATGTAATTGAACAAAATATAGTCAAAACACGAGTACAGATGGCGCGAAGCGCCGAAAATTTGGCTTTATTGACCAAATAGATAACTAAAAACGCTTAAAAAAGCATCTTTCCTACAAATTTTTAGAAAATTTTTGGTAACTTTCATAAGATCGCCAATTCTGGGCGGGGGAAGGGTGAAAAAATTTTTGCGGATGTGAAAATTTTTAGGGGGGGGCTGAAACTCCCTTCTCCAGACCCCCTCAGATCATATACGGTAGCCGTTGATCGGGATAAGAATAAAAATTTTCCGAAAATCCAAAAATAAATTTTCGCATCCTTTTGAGTCGATGTTTTATATAATCAATTTCTCTGTATCATGTTAAAATAATCAATTTCTCTGAATAGGATTAGAATATCATTAGAGACAATTTTAATTAAAATGAAAAACGATCAAGTCCAGATGTCTTAAAAATGATAAGTTTTTATTAAAGAACACAAGCAAGCTTGATAAATATCAACGAGAAGCGTATATTCAAGAAAAAACTAAAGTAAACCCAACTTTGACAAAAAATGCAAATAACGGACGTATGTCGTCAGCCCAACGCAGTTGACATAAATAATTCACAAAACCATCAAGTAATAGTCGATTAAAAATTTATTAAATCTTTAATCAATTATGTAATTCATTGATGGCACTTAATTATTAAGTGAATTGATTTTGAAAAAACCTTATGCTCCTTTATTATAAGTATTAGTTATCGTTCAGGTCTAAGAGGACAAATGGTAAACGTTCCTAATTTATAAGGAGAAAATTAAGATTAAATTGAAATTAATTTATATTAAAATTGAATTTATTAGAAATATTAATTCAAATAATTAAAAAATCATAAAACTTGCTATGAAATTATGAAACGTTAACATTGAATTATTTACAAAACTATTTTGATTCGCAAAATATCCAGGATTGATCAGGAAGGGGAAAATAATTAAAAATACATTTTTGGGAAAAGCTTTAAAATATTTGAAGACAATCTGGAGACGCCCGATCGATCCATCGTTTGATGAAAATTGTAATCGCGCATGTGAAGAAAAATAAAAACTACAAAATGAGAATTCCTTATCAGACATGCACAGCACGGGAATTCTGGCGGGTGTTAAAGTTTAAAGTAGTCCCCCTTTATGGACATTGTTTTTTTAACATTTTGATGCTGCTGCTCCATCTTTCTTAAGCATAAAAACGTGAAAAAATATTCAAAAAACATTAAGTAGAACAAAGTGAACAAAATGAAATCAAAACGTGAGTATAATGGCGTGAAGCGGAAAAAGTTTGAATTTTGAACAAATCATTAGCTGAAAACGCTAAGAAAACACCTTTTCTATGAATTTTTTAAAAATTTTCGGAAAATCGCAAAATCTTGGGGAGGGGTGAAATAATTTCTCCGGCTCGGCTGCTTTTGTGTCCTCGTGAGAAAATTCGCAGTGAATAAAACCGGATAAGACCAATCAGTTGTATAAATATATAATTAATATGATTAATTTTATATAAACGTATTCTCGTCAGTCTCATCACTTATGTTCAATCTATTCTAATAATATTTTTATCTCAATTAATCATCTTTCACCTAATATCACTTACCTCATCGCTCATTTAAATGAATGATCAGAAAATGATATCCGATAAAATATATTGTTGCTCATCACCTGCTTTCATATATCTTTTGTCATTGCAAAAAATTTATAACATTTCTTAAAACAGTTCATTAATACAACAATCGTCGCCTTTCTCGTATGAAAAACTATTGGAACTCGTATATCACGAATTAACTCAATGAAATTATGAGCAATATAAGGCTGAAAAAGTGAAAATATACGTAGAACATATTAAATAGAGCACATGGGTGAAGGGCGTTGGGGGACAGTTTTGACTCATAAATTATAACCATACACGGGTAGTAGGAAAACTATGGGGCCCCCGCGCAGAAACCGACCCGACCCTCAACATTGATTTCAGCGATTTTGCCAAATCAGATTCCCCAGAACACGATCGCGGCGTAAGCTTGTCTACCATCAGTAGAGCAGGCTTAAATTCGTTCAACAAAAACGAAAAATAAGTAAAAAGCTATTATTGTTGACCATACCTGGGCGTGGGGAGTTAGGGGGCTATGCACCCCCAGAAACCAAAATAGCCCCCCAGAATTCAATTTTTGAAAATTTTTCTGTTTTTTTCGCAATTTTTTGATGCGAATGGATAGTGCTCGATGAGAAACGTTGAAAAATTGTGTTTTCCGCTATACTACCATTTTTAAAGCCATTTTTTGGACCTTTAAAAATTCTGCAACACCCCCAAAAAAACTTTGGTGGCGCCCAACTATGACGTTGTCGTACTGTAGTCTATTTCACGAAACCATGGGCATGAAAATCAATTTCCAGCGTCCAAGATAATGCAAACAAAAGTACTTACATAGCTGTTAAGACATCCTACTGTAAATAACGATAGCGTTGTCGTTATGTTTTGAAACAAAAGGCCGCGGGTCATTGCGAATTCCGAGTAAATAATCCGAATTTAACAACACAGAGCATCAGGTCTTTGTTTACTTTTGGCCAATAAATTCGTCCAGTTCGGGACGCGGCCCGGTCGTTCCTAATCCGACCAATCAGAAGCGACCTGGGTCGCGCTCGAAAGTCGTATAAATACGAGTCGCTGGGACAAGCGTGGCCATTCGAGATCATTTCGGCTCGCCGGAGTCGCTTGTTGTATTCGTTGCTTGGTCTATTTTAGGCATTCGTCCCTACCAAAACTTGTACTTTTGCTAAAATTTTATTTTATTCGCTGTGTTCGCCTCTTACTATAGTCGTGCTGTAAGAGTGTAATTATTGGTATAAGCTTATCCGTTCTCACAGCGTATGTGAGCCTCGGTTATGCCATCTGGCTCATCACCGGGTTCACATGCACCGTGAGCGCGGTTGCTTTCCCCTAAATGTTCGATTTTTGCCGAAATTTTCATTTATCCAAACGTGCCCGTAGCCCGGAGGGTCTTAAAAGGTGTCCAGATCGAGCCGATTCGATCGATTTGGCACTTTTTTCCCCTCAGGGCTTCGGCCCTGTCGTCGATTTTTTCTTCAACTCGCGTCTGTTTGCTCCGTCTTTTGCGACTAGTCGATTCGTGATGCACTTATAAGATAATTCTGTATCACAGTCCACTGGCTGCACAAAATTTGAGCTGAATCCACGATTATCATATTTTTGAATGAATTTATTAGATTTTCGTTTTTTTTGCAATTTAGTGTCGCCCACTTATGTGTCGAAGCCCAACTTCGATAGTTCTGTGCATTGAACGAGAATTTGCATTGCACATTCTATCGGGGTTGGATTTTGATGCTTTATTCGTGTTCTTGCGTTTATCTGTTGTGTTTTTGCGCATTTTATGTTCTTCGAGTGGGTCATGTTTCTTAGTCTTGCATTTCCGTTTGGTTCATGACTAGATATATACCCAGCAGTAAAAAGTAACGATATTTCGTCTGCTCCTTGAGCGGATTGATTGCTCCCGGAGCCTGTTTTGGTCTATCAGGGTTGGGCAATGCTGATATTGTAGCACATTGCACACTCTAATCGACTAGATTTGGCTACCGCGGTTGAGTACGCGTTATTTCGCTCATTTTCCTATTTTACCGGTCTGAGAGGTCAGCAATTGAGCTCTTTCGAACCAAAATGACATCGAACGAGGTGTAAATGCTAAAATAGCATTAATGAGGGTCGTGCTAAAAAACGCCGATTGACAAAAAGGTGAAAAAGAAACGAAATTCGTGTGCGAATTCAATCCTGGGGTCTTTCGAATTATTTTATTTTCCATCACGTCATGCTTCAGATGAAGGTCCGTAGCATGCATGCTCAGAATGGAAATTCTGGGGGAACCGAAAGTTGTTTCAACGTTCCTTTTTGGGCTCAAAAACATCATTTTTTGGTGTTTCTGACATGCTCTACCATCGTAGACCATAAAGACAAAAATTTTAATAAAATGTTGTCTAGTCACAAACACGCATGGACGTGGTGGAGGGGTTTGCACAATTACCAGAAGTTGAAACCCCCACATATTACTGTAGACCCCAGAATCCTATTTTCAGTAACATTTTCGGCTAAATTTGGCGATTTCACCCAACCAAACCCATATGATTCTTTTGCTGCCCATTTATGGTCATAAATAGTCGTTTGGTCAAAATCAGCTAAGAACGGGCACTTTTAAACTAAATTATCGCTAAAAAGTATAAGCCTAGACGTTTCCTACGATTTTTTTTTGTAAAATCGAGAATTCTATAGAGGAGGGGGTGGCGGGGTTAAATTTATTTCGGGAGGGGGAGCGTAAAACATGTAAACTCGAATGAACAGCTCAAAATTTTTGGGTGGACTCCTTGGCCATCTTGTGCAGAGGATTTTCCTAATGGGAGGGGCGGTAACCCAGCTTTTCCAAAAACAGTCGAAAGTACCGGATGGTTAGCAACCTTTTGCTAGGGTGTCAGCGCCATAACTATAGGGATTGGGATCAAACCAAATATGCCATTAGATAGAGAATGTAAAACGAAATTTATTGATGCTAGCTTAATAATCAGTGTGTCTATCACTTGTGTCAGTTAGTCTACCTAGATTGTTTTATTCGGTGGGTCTACCGAGTCGGTTAAGTCCGCACATGAGCGAAAAAATGTTTCTTCATTACAAATGTAAATATTAATTTTTATTTCATATCTAATACATCCATAAGGTCGCTGCATATTATATTTCAATAAACGTGCGAGAAACAGCTTTCAAAATGATCTGGGTATGAACACAGACCAATAAACAGACTACATCGATTTTCAACACTTTTCGAAATATTTTCCACGTTTCTGTGCGAAATTTTATGATTATCGACCAGTCAGATTTTAGCAAGTATTTGCGCCTCGACTTCATCTTTATGAATGGCCCAATGGTTTCGGTGCATTTAATTTGAGTGAAATTCCGGGCTAAATATTGTTACCCCAAAATTCGACGTTTGATTGTTTTAAGAAATGTGGGGTTGCATTAGCACGCATGCAAGGCGCCTTGTCATGAACAAAAACAGTCTGACAAACGATCAAATATTTTCCGGGCCCAATATATGACCAATTTGACAGGGTTGCCAGGTGCAGGAGAATTCTGAATTCAGGAGATAAAATTTTCAGGAGCAGGATCAGTAGAATGGGCTTTTCAGGAGCAATTTCAGGAGAAGTTGTAAACATGCAGGAGAATTTTAAAAATGTCAGGAGAATTCAGGGGAATCCTGAAAAATCTAGGAGAATTCAGGAGAATTTTCGAAACTTCGAAACTTAAACAGGAAGTTATAATGATTCGATGAAAAATGTCAATTCAAAACTGCCTAAAATTGGCCAGAAACTGGATTAACGTAGTTTTGACGCTTTATTTTTGCATTTGTTCACTTTAAAACAGCATCTTTTCTACAAATTTTTTGAAAAATTTCGGAAAGTCGTTGATTCTGAAAGATGAAACCTTTTCTGGAGGGAGGGAAGTCGAGCCCCCCTGATCGTATGTGATCTATGTTATCTTTCGTGAAACCTCGTGCACATTTAATGGAACGCATTTCGTCTTTGACGAAATGGAGACCAAAGTATGGTTTTCGTCCCTTACTTATCGTAATTTAGCGCCGGATTATACTAAAGCCTGATTTATACTTCACGGCGAACTAGCCGCAAATAGGTTTTGCGGCCACAGTATGCCCAAAAATTAGTCGACTCTGCGCCAATATTCTGCGGCAAAATCCGCTTGCCGCGCCGCGTCGTGCATTTATACTTCACGCGGCGAGCTCGCCGCGTGGACAAAAAACCAGCGACAAGGTGGCACCTCACCGCCGCCTCGCAGCCGCTTCGCGCAATGCGTTTATACTTCCTGCGAACTGCCGCAGAACCAGGACGCTGAGTTCTCCCATTGCGCAAATCGATACCTCATTAAAATTCAAAATGATTCGACGTCGACACTCGGCTCGAAACCTCATTAGCATTCGCAAGAGCAATGGGCTTTTTGACTTTTGCGGCGCGGCGAAAAAATGGCCGAAAAAGCTAAAAATAACAATTTTGACTCCTTGCGGCGCGGCAGAAGTATAAATTGAAAAGCGGCGAAAAAATCTAGACTTTTGCGAATCAGTCCGCGGCGCGGCGGCCGCGTGAAGTATAAATCAGATTGCGGTGGCGAATAATTCGCCTGCTGCCGCGCCGCAGCCCGAAGTATAAATGGGTTTGCGCGAAATTTCTGCGGCAGCCGTTGCGGCAATTTCTCGCCGCTTCGCTCGCCGCGTGAAGTATAAATCAGGCCTAACTCGTAAAATTTGTTGACTTCCTCGCTGGTCAGATTACGAGGAATAGTTTTTTTGTATTCTATGCAAATTTAATGGCTTTACGAAGATTACTCAAGCGGACGTGTCCTGATCCTGATTTCAGCACAATTTGTCAAGTTTTCCAGCGAATATTAAAAATCTGTTAGATCTGTATCTACTGCACTTCACATTTTGCAAGTGCGTAAACACAAATATTCGAGTATTGATTTTATTCATTTCAAGCCATCACTTGGCCTGAAATTTGCAAATTTTTTCGTCACAACGTGTCGGATTTCAGCTCAAAAGTAAATTAAGAGACTACTTCCGATGTGGGATGAGCTATTTCAATCATTTTTCCATTCAACAGTGGTGTAAATCGCGGATTAATTGAGGATGCCGATTATTCGCTTATGCCGTCCTTCTTATGCTTGTATTTAGTCATCTTGCATTCCATCCTTTTATCGTCTAAAACGTTTTTTTAAGACATTGTTTTGCCGTTTGGATGAGAAATTGCATCATTCGTTACCACATATGCACAACATGGAAATTCTGGGGGCTTTTTTGGGTCCAAAAATAATAGATATGCGTCAAAAACATCGTTTTATCAGCATTTCTGACAATGCTCTATCTTTCTTGAGCAGAAAAACATGAGAAATTTCGAAAATATAAAAAATTGAATTATTGAATAAAATATAATCGAAAGCTGAATGTATGGCACGAAGCGCCGAGAATTTGACACTTTTTAGCGAATAGATAGCTAAGAATGCATAAAAGAGCACCTTTTCTACGAATATTCAGAAAATTTTTTGAGAACTTCAAACAAATCGCGAATTGTTGAGGTGTGAAAAAATTTCTGAGATGGGAGTGTGAAACCCTTTAAGACCTTGTATGCTTGAAACCTTGTTAAATAAACTCAACCACAAATTTACTTTTGTAAATTTTCCTTTTTCACAATGCATCATACGCTTGCTGAACAAATCTTCAGGCAGGAAGTTGCACTATGACCTTTGATGGGTTTTGTTTTATATTTTACGAGTTCCTTGAATATTATGATGCAATTTTAGAAAAAGAAGGGCTTGCCATTGTCAGTTCGGTTGGACCCAGTATTTGCATAATTTATAGTCTTTAACATTAGCAAAGCAAAGTGCAATTCTTGAATAATTAGTTACTGCACAAAACCCATAACAAAATCTGTTTTAATGAATTATTTTGGCTCAAAGGGACACCTCTTAGTCGTTATTTAAGCACTTTGAAGAAAAAATGTCACCGCTTGCTTAAACCTGGTCCAATTTTTTTAAAGCCAATTTGCGATACTGAGACAAAAGTTTCCCTGAGAGCAATGAACACTCTGAAGCCTAAATTCTGCTTTCAGTGTCATCTTAATGTCGTTTTTATTTAAATGTCATTATTTACTAACCTTCATATGGTACCGAAACAAATTTTGACACTCATACACAAATTTGTACGACATTGAGCTTTAACTAGACGGAATTTGGTGTTTCACATGTATCGTTGGAGTGCACGTTTATTTTTTACTATAGTATCAGCTATAGTTACAGTACGACGATGAAGTCGTAGCACAGGGTTGTCAAGATGTACCAGATCATTTGTGGAAAAGTTTTATTAATTTTATTCAAGTTATAAGATGAAATTTGAAAAAGTAAAAATGTGTCCTCTTTTCTCGAAATTAGGTAGGTGACTTTGTGGAGCTCACATTCTATTCAGTTTTTATATACGTATTTTAGTTGTACCCCTATACTGTATGGCTTGATGTGCGCTAACATTCTAAACATATTGCGTTTTACGCGTGCATGTACCTACCTACTACATTATGTCTTAATCACGTAGTGCCATTGTTCGTATGCAATTGTCAAGTATATGGTATGAAGTTTAAGTAGTTTTAAGAGACAGCAGCACATATTTGTTTGAACCCTTAAGTTGATGTTTTAACTGAAGTTTATATCCTACTGACTATAATTGGTCTCTCGGTTTTTACCCTCGTTATTAAGGTAAAGCTCGAACCCGATCCTCGACTTCGGTCGCTGCGTCGGAGTTTTTGGAAATTGTGCTGCCTTGTTGCAGTATCGTTTAACTTTAATGATTTAATCGGTAGTAGGTGTCTGTATTGTTTAAGCATATTGCATCTACTTAAAGATTAAATTTGTGTTGTTTCCTTGTCTACCACTAACTATTCAGTGCTGTTTCTTGTTATATCATGTTTCCTCCTTACGATATGAATCCTTTTACATGCATCGACTGCATTTCGGATGTTATTTGTTTTCCCATAAATTTTGATCTATAGATATTCGTAATCCTCGTTTTATGGAACTAGAACATTTTCTATTCCGCTTTTTGAATTTTTTTGTGCATTTTTTGTCTAGAACTATTCGTAATTTGAATGGTTCTCCCGATTTTTTAGAGTAGTTTTTAAATCATCATTTTTAGATACTGTGAAAAACAGAAGTCGTGTACCCAGTGCTTCTTATAATTTTTCCTCCATTAATGTAAGCTCTTCTCTTTCTAAAATGGCATTTATTACTTGTCCTATGATTTTCTTATGATTCTAACCAATATTAATTATTCAACGAGATTTCACTCATATGCTAACCATATATTCCTCATGAGTGTGTCTTCCTCTCACTGAATGTGCTTGTCATGGAATACCACTTACGCTGAAATGCGAAAAATTTGGATAGAGTTAATAGAATAAAAAAGTACTAAACAACTAATTAGTGAAATAGAAAAATTAAAAAGAAATGCTAAACTAATAATATACCAAAAATTGAAAATACTAAAAACCTTGAAAAATTATATCTTGAAAAATCGTTAAGGAATAATGATAATTTAGCTAACAAGTGAGAATCTCTTAAATGAAGAATATGGAAAGGGAACAATTAGAGATTATAACGATCTGTTTGAAGTGTTTTATTTCACGATCTCACTGAATTTGAATAAATGTAAGTTCAGATACCTAAGGCTATTTGGAGGATTCATAACTCATCCACTTCCAATAAGTCAGAAACAAATCTTTCGCAAAACTTTAGTAAAAGATTAGATTTACATGCGCAAGAAATGAAAGATTCAAGAATTGCTGGAATGGCGCAATCATGATAAAAAGTACCTATATGAATTCGCCACTCATGAGTCGAAACGGTTTTTGTGCTATTTTAACACTCAGCCTATTCATTAATAAGAAGTTCCTGGGTTTTCATTCCCCCAGCTGAACCCTTGACTGACCGACCGGCTTGTATGCGCTGTCACAATCTAGTATTGTTTGGAAATTCAAACATTTGAAAATAACTTAATTTATGCAGAGGTCGTAGGCCTTAAAGATAATTACTCAGCTTGATTCAGTCTGGATGGTCCGTCTGATTGGGAGTGGTCAGCAGTGAACTTTGTTGATCGGACATGACCACAAAACTGGTATAAGTATCAAAATAGCGTATGGTACCTTACCACAATTTCTGATAATCTTTTAATACGTTGCAGAAAATTTTTGATTTTTATAATTCCTTGGTCTTGCCTTATTTTCTCGAAAAAATTTACAATTTTTACATGCCGGGGTCTGGTATAATGACCAGACAACACATGGACCGTTCGACTAATTAAAAAAACTGAAATATTTTTTCGGAAAATGAATGTTAAAAATGCATAAAAATAAAAAAATTTAATGTAAAAGTGCATTAAATTGACCAGGAAATGCTAATTAACATGTTTATGCTATTGTAGCATTTATACCTTTTTAAAGACCCTTTTACCTCTAAAAAGTTCTGTGAATGGCCTTCCTGCAGACTGGCCATGCTGTGCACCTTATGATGTACAAGGTTATGACCACGGAGGTCTTGAAACCGAGAATTTGTGGTCAGGCAAGGATAAAATCTGTGATTTTTCCTGATCCATTTTTTCAAAGTGAACTTTCAATGAAAATTTCCGAACGGGTTTTCGACCAATTTTTTCAAAAGTCAATTTCAATGAAAAATTTCGAACTCGAACTTTCAATCATGTTATTCAAAGATAAGTTTGAACAAAGGTATTTAAATTGTAAGTTTCAACCAAATTTTTCAAAAGTAAGTTACAACGAAGGTTTTCAAAAGGTAAGTTTCAACCAATTTTTTCAAAAGATCCTCGAAACGAAAAAATACTGCCTGCGGCACGTCATAAATCCTTTAGCTTCGCATAATTTTATTGCAATCATGATTTACGAGTATACTGTAGCAGTTTGTGCAATGTGTTCCGTTCGCAGGGCTGCCAAGTAGGGGTTTTTACTCCATTTTGGAGATTTTTGAGGCCATTGGTGGCATTTTTTAGCGATTTAGGTTTTTTCGCGCCTATGCTCAACCATTGGTTTGCGGTTTTTTAGGCAGTTTGAGGTAAAAATTGAGGGTTTTTTCGACAAGCACTGGATACGGGCCTGTAAGGAAATATTTTTTCAAAAAGTTCGAATTTTATAATCTTAGTGCATTGAACAGGTCGTATAACGTCTAAATAGTGCGATTTTTGCGAGCTTCCGATGAATTTCCCGAAGTGTAGACCAATTCTAGTTGAGTCCACCCAACTCTTGGCGGGGAAAGGTAAAATCCGAAAATTGAAATGGAAATGGAAAAAAAATGGGTAAAAGCTGGAAATAGAAAATGGTAATAGAATAATGGGTAAAAGCCGGAAAATGGAAAATGGAAACGGAAAATGGAAAATTTTCCAATTTCTGGATATGGTCCCGCCCATACGTGGGCAGCAAGAAAATTCTGGGGAGGGGTGCAAGATTTTTTGAAGATCAAAAAATGGCCTTAAAAATGGTGCTATCGCGAAAAAAACACCATTTTTCGACTTTTCTCATCAAGCACTATCCATTGGCATCAAAAAATTGCGAAAAAAAACGAAAACAATTTTCAAAAATTGAATTTGGGGGGGGGTATTTTGATTTTTGGGAAGGCATTTTGGTTTCTGGGGGTCGCTTACCCCCAAACCCCCCACGCCCAGGTGTGGTCCCGCCTACATACCACATTCCGTCGCATCTAGTCACCTCTTTCCCGATTGATTTTTTAAAGCTGCTACTTTTCCCCGTCGACTCCAATCGGCCCCAGTCAAATAAACATAGACAGCTCAAGACATCACGCATTTTGCAGCGGACGACGTGACAATCACGCTGACTTAACGGATCACATTGCACAAAGTGCTACAGTATAAATCAAGATTGCAATAGAATTATGCGAAGCTAAAGGGTTTAGGACGTGCCACAAGCTACAGTAAGCGAAACAAGACGAATTACTGTAATTCGGCAGATCAGCTCAGTGAGGTCGAGTGGCTGGAATTATTCTATTTTTAATGCATTAATCCGCCCATATAAATTTAATTTAGGCATTTAATCAGTTCTGGGACATACTACAATAAGTGCCCTAAATTAAAAACTATCGAGTGGAATCGAACCTGGGTTGCTTCGACAACAAGCAGACGTTTTACCACTGATCTATGCGGTAATTCGCAAAATGCTCGATTATTATCTGTAAATTGATTGATCTGCTGGAAGACGAGAATAAATTATGCCGAAAAAATGTTATTGAAAAACCCTTCTTTGCTACGTACCTACAGTGAGATCTAGCGACCTACAGTAAATAACAAAGAATGGGTTACAGTCGCTGGCAAAAACATTTACTGAAAAAGTTCTCGGACAAATGAAACAGACTATACCTTACGCACATTTCAAAAAACTTGACCATGCGTGCAAATTGTTGTGTACAAAAAGTTCACTAACGCTAACGTTACGTTTAAGATTAATTTTTAGGCGACGTTAGCGTCAACGCTGACGTTATTTTATTTTGAAAAATTCGTTAACCTAACTTTTCTTTTTTTCACTAAGGTAACCACGCTAGACATAGGTAGCTCTTTCCTAGTCACCTCTATTTACATCCTTAATAATCCACAATCCCAAGTATACTCGTCCTTTTTGTTCCATCGGGGTTTTTTTCTGTGCTAGTTACATTTATTCAATTAAACGGAGTGTTTTATTTGAGTATCTAGAGTTTTAATATTGTAGCTTTTGTGCAAACTAGAAAAAACTTAGGCAGCGTGTAGAATAAAAACAAAAATTTTATTTGCAATAGTCTCACCTGTAGATTTCAATTATTTGCAATCTAATGGAATTTAATCACGAGCTACTCTATACTTGAGAAAGGCAAAAGTTGCATTGTGGTTTAAATAGACTGCAAGCATTATCGTGATTCATCAGAACGTTATGTAAGTTTCGGACTGTTTCAACGTTGAGGCACTGACTCTTAATAGCATTTCTCAAAAATTCATACAGTAATTCTTTAAAATTTATAAAATTTCTCTAAAAAATTTGATCCATTATTAAAAATTTAATTTCAATATTCCGAAATTAATTCTGGAAAACATTCTCGAAATCATGAATAGAAATTAGATCATTTTGTGACTTAGAAACGAAAAAGGAACCAATTCACTAATTCTACTAAAAATTTACTTCACATGCAACAAGACTTCTGATAATCCTCATCCATCATGTCTTTAGGGTTCCTTTTAGTAGAAAACAATGGAACATTTCCAGCTAATTGATGAGAATTTGCGAGTAAAAACTCTATTAGTTGTATATTATAATCGCAATGCTTACATTGACAGTTCAAAGAAGCTTAAGTTATTACAAATCAAAATTCAGAATAGAAAAGTTAAGTACAAAGATACCATTTATTGTTTATCATTTACTGCGATTATTCATGATGCAATTAGCACTGGCTCGTGTTCAAAAAGGGCAAGAAATGATCACTTTTCTTTGGCTGTAAAATTTTTTCAAAGGTAAGATAATACACGAAAAACGAAAAAGTTGCATCTTGTTTTATTGAAAAATCTTCAGATTTTCGGCGCTTCGCGCCACGTTCAATGTGATAGCTACAGTTTTGCCCTAATATTCTACCAAAAGAATGAGCATTTTCACTACCAATTTAGAGAGAAGTTGATTATTTAAAGCATTTTCGAAATTTATCACCCGCAATGAACATAACATGTTACAAACCGTTCGGAAAATAGCGGTTTCACAAGCCATTAACATGAACTTTCTGGGGTATCAATTAATTTATCTTTAATACGCCTCTCCACTTTAGGCAAACTCAGGATCGAGAGGGCAGTTTACTGCGATTCGATTTTTCCTGTCAAGAATTTAAGATTTCTCATTAATTCAAGAATCACAAATCCTTAAATTGCAACCAAATCCTCATAAGTTAAATATAAGAAACGATTTAGTAAAACATAAATTGAGTAATTTTTCTCAGTTGCTCGCGTCCAGGTGCAGCGAATAGCGATCAGAAACGAAACAAGAGGTTCGTATCAAATGGAAGTTAAGGAATACAAAGTTCGGCTAATCAAAGTTTATCGGGTAACTACATGCACATATGCATTAGTAAGTGTAATTTTGCTACAGTACCCGATTTAATGAAGGATCCGCAAGATACTATAATAGAAAAAAATTTGAATGTTCAAATGAACTAGAGAATTATTTTATGAATTCTCATCCTCCTAAATCTTTTTATAGGGTAATTGTTATATGTACAACAATAAAAAATGTGTTTTACAGTAAATCTTCCATCGATGCTTATCATTTTCAATTTAAATCGAGAAAATCTGGTAGACCAGCCAGCAGCAGGCCAAGTTGTGTCTCTCTTGCATTTTCACTGTCCAAGCTACGATTAATGGCCTTATGGACATTATACCTGTGTATGTGTTTGGAACACTTTTTAGAAAAAAAGATTGTGGTTTTATTTAAAAAACATTCTGAATAATATGTTGGTGGAACCATGATGCGCTGCATTATTGGTTTGGGGTTAGCTAGACAGCTCTTTGAAGCCAAAATTAATGATCTTAACCTATTCAGTTACTTCAAGAAAAAAAGCTAAAAAATGTAATATTTTGTAATAAGCTATCAACTTTCAGCCTTTTTATAAATTGGTCTCAACTTTGACAGGTTTTTCCCGGATAATGAAAAAGATAAGAATAAAAGGTGTACACACAATATATAAAATTGGAGTAGATTAACTTGCAGTGCGAAAATGCACCTTTTTGAATGGCGTGGAAGTTTTGATCCTTCTAATAATTATAGGTCAAAAATCTAACGAATTCAAGAAATCCAAGCTGCTCTCTCTTAAAATACTATAAAATGTGAGTTTTTGCTGTGAGCTGAAGCTAACTAAAACTGCCTCTTTTCATTCAGAACACGTAATTGGAAAATAGAGCTAATGAAATAAAATGTAATATAAAATATAAAAAAGACATTTTTAACCTGATCTCATTTTCAACCATAGAAACTTTCTTGAATATATACTTTTGTTTTATCATCAACTTCAAGATTCTTATAAATGACGAATTAGGCAGACGAGACAGAACTTGACGCAAATCAATTGATTGAATATGTTTAAAAATTTATTTTATGTTATAGAATAAGAAATTAATTCGTTTTACAGAGAACTCCGATATTTGACGAAGTTGAAAGACCTCGATTGATTTATTCTGCAACATCCAGTGCGGCTTGCGGCATTTACTTGACTCTGTGTAGAGACCCAAATAAAAATGAATATTTATTTGCCGATTAGTGGAATTCAGTTTTCATAAAATTCTTTCCCTCTCAATTTTCTTCGAAAAATTAAATGTGAAGTTAATTCACTATCGATATATTCTTGGGAGAAAAAAGTAAAAACACACTGCCCTTTACCTGCGTTTTCCCGTTATTTTATTATATTGTCATTTTTTAGTCAGAATAATTTCGGAAAATATTTACAAAAAAATTTTACAATTTCGAACAATTTTCTGTAAAACTTCTTAAACTTCTTTAAATTTAGCAAAAAACCTGCTGCTTAGCCCCGAAATATGCTGGACATTGTAACAGAAAGGCTTTTAGAGACTTCAATATTTGTTATTTTCTCTTTTCGTGCATCTGGAGGAAAGCCTATAGAAGCATTTAATGCGAAGCGCAAAAAATTCTGAAAGTATTGCGAAAAATAAAGGAAATCTACAAAAAATATGGCTTATAGCCATAGTTGGGCAGCATGCAAATTGTGATGAGGGCAGGATGGGTAAAATTGCCAAAAATCTTAGTAAAAATGGAAGGCTATGGTTCTACAGTAATCTGGGGATGTGATGCTTCTTATTTTTGATGGATCGCATTGAACTTGCGTCGCTCAGTTCTTCATTAATTTCTACCCAATTTTACTTGATGTGCAATTTAAATGGCATTGCATTGATTATACAGGAACAATTAGAAAATAAGCTCACTAAATTCATTAATAATTGAATGAATGATGCACACGTTGCAAAATGTAAGCCAGCATTTCAAGCGAATAATTGATTTATTGGTGAAACATTTATTCAAAGATATTAAAACAAAAGCATTACTACAATTAAGAATTATAATTGATTATGAATTAATTTATTAACATTCAGTAAAAAGCAAAAACGCACGATTTCATCTTATAAATTATTTTAAGAAAATTTCTTCGGTAAAGAAATGCGTAAAAATTACTTATGATACCTAATTGTAATTTTAAAATACCAAAGAAAGTTTGTTAAAATTGTAAAAAAAACAATTTTTTTGCCCTTGTTTTATCACAATTTGTTCATAGTGTTAGTTTAATTCCATCGTTTTTATTTTCGTAAAATTTGAGAGACAGAAATGCATAATATTGATGTTTTACTGCAATAATCAGGACCGGTAGACAACGGAAATCAAGAGTTTACATTTGTGGATGGTCCACGCAATGGTCTCAAGTTTCGCCGGAGCTCAAAGCAGCTTTAGAAAATGATTCATTAGCAAAGAAATGTTCATAAAAAGCCGGCAAAAGACGTTAGCGTTCAAAATACCGAAATTTCGTCTAGCCGGCGTCAACCCTAAATCAACTTTGAACAGATTCCTACATTTTTTGCATATTTTTAAGTAGCTATGTTTTGCTATATTGAATATTCATTCATTAAGCCGAAAAACAAAAAATAAATTTGGCAATTTCGTCTTGTATTCTTGTTTCGGTTCCTGAATGAAGCTTTTTTTGATTCTTTTGATTTTTGAGCGAATAGGTGACTTTGTTTAAGTCCCTCCTGTTATGATTTAAAAAATCCGCAATTTAATATATATACACATGTCTTTTAAGGGTCTTTTTCTTTGCTAGTCTTGAAATACTTGAAGGCAACCAAGGACCGTATCTGACCTGATTTAATGGATAATTAGGACCGATCTTGCGCAGGTCGTGAAAATCATCCAAAACTCCTTCACCACATTGCACATGCATGCTGCAAATACGAAAGCGTGACATTTTTGGCGAATTCCCCGCATTCATCCCTAGTAGAGTGATGTGCTAAAATTTTTGCACCCTGATTTGACATTTAGCAATAATTTTAATTCTTTTTCGCAAACAAATCAGGAATCGATCATAGCTGCATGAAAAAACAGCGACAAGAGCACCCTTGGCCATGCATGGAGACTTTGGCCACTTGTGCAGGCACTGCATTGACATTGTTTGCTCCACAGGGCATGTAAAAGTGTACAAATCTCATCACTAATTGCAATTATTATATAATGGAAGTTTGCAAAGTCATGAACCAATTTGCGCATGGGTTTGGAAATCACATGCGCTCTAACTTATTTCTGGTCATGTGTAGTGATGTAAAAGATCCAGATTTCCACCCAAATCAGATCCAGATAAAGACCGGCTTCAAAAAATTTAGGGTAGGGGTCAGCGGCACTGTTTAGCCATTCTGGGGGGTCAGCACGGATCTTGGGGAAGGGGTTCAAAACCCTCAGCAGACCCCTTCCTCACCCCCGCGTGCATGCGTAATGTCTCAACAGCCCCACCAGTCCCAACAGCCCCACCGTCCCAACAGCCCCACCGTCCCAACAGCCCCACCGTTTCAACAGCCCCACCAAAAATCCCAACAGCCCCACCCGTCCAAACAGCCCCACCAGTCCCAACGGCCCCACCGTTTCAACAGCTCCACCAATAATCCCAACAGCCCCACCAATGCCAACAGACCCACCAATCCCAACAGACATACCAATCCCAACAGTCCCTACCGTCCCAGCAGCCCCACCAGTAATCCCAGCAGCCACACCATTACTGCAATCGCTATTATACGATATAACAAAATCGGGCAATATTAATTTTTTATGAAAGATATTTTTTTGACTATTTTCCGAATTAGTATATTTCATCAAGACCATAAACGAGTGTGCAGGTTTACATTTTCAGGATAAGTCTACCTGAGAAACTGGTAGACATGCCAGAATTGACGCTCCAACATTCGTGCGCAATCCAGGATTTTGCCTCATTTGAGTCATCTCGTAAGAGTGGATTCCTGCTCATTATGGTCTACTCTACAATGCCAAAAAAATGAAAAAATGTTCTAGTGAAAAAAGGAAAGATAAGTATTAAAATTAAATGAAAATCAAAACTTTCACGCTAATCTGCTTCGAAATAGCCAGAAAATGTGGGTTAGCGTAGTTTTTACGCTATTTTAATATTCATACCAGTTTTGAGGTCAATTTTTATGGCTCAAAACTCCTTCTAATGACCGGTCGTGCTGTGCATCTATGATAATAACAGTGGTAACAGTGGGGTACTCGGAACCAACATTGGCAGCGAACAGATTTTGTGGGTCTGGTGGGTTAAAGTGACCGATAAATAAGCTAAAAATAGAATTTTGGGGTTCTAACATAATTTGGAGGATTTCCAGAATTTCGGGTTGGGGAGTTGAACTCTAAACATCCCTTCCCCCACGCTTATGTGTGCTAAGGACAGTGCGACTGTTGGAACGGTTGGACTGCTGGAACGGCGGAACTGCTGGGAATTCGTGGGGCTCTTGGGACTGGTGGGGCTGTTGGGATTATTGGTGGGGCTGTTTAGACGGTGGGACTGTTGGAACGGTGGGGTTGGTGGAACGGTGGGACTGTTGGGATTGGTAGAGCTATTGGGATTGGTGGGGCTATTATGATTGATGGGGCTGTTGGGACGGGTGGGGCTGCTGGGGTTTTCGGTGAGGCTGTGGGGATAGTGGGGGCTGTTGGGACGGTGGGGCTGTTGGAAATGGTGGGGCTTTTGAGACCCGATCCGTGCATGTAAGGCCACTACTAATTAGATAAGCTACCTGCAGTAAATCGTAAAAGAGAAAGTATACCATCGTGCAAAAATAACTTTCTGATCTGTTTAACCAGATATAAGTCGACTAAACAGATCCAGATCCAGATAAAGATCGGGTTCTGATTTTCTGCAGTCAGATCCAGTATCCAGATCAGAAAATAACCAGATCGAGATCCAGATGATCTGGATCTGGATCTGAATCAGGAAAACAAGATCAGATCCATATGATCTTTTACATCACTAGTCAAGTGACAAGAGTTTGAGGCCAATTCAAAAGTAATTTGGTCGCCTTTAAATAGGCCTTTAATTAGGATCAAAAAAATTGCTTGCTTTTAAATGCTGCCGTTAAATGCCTAGGTTATATCTAATTTCTTTAGCTTTATTCAATCGTTTTTTCATTCGCTCTAATGGTGCCATTGTTTCATTGTTCGCTAAAGTTGCTAGTCATTCATTGATAGGCTCTACCCTTTAACTCAGCGAGCAGTTGTCGCATTCAAAAGGGTATAGGGACCATTAAGTTTTACAAAGTACTTTCAATCTCACATATTTTTCAAATTTTATGAAAAAGCTGATAGTAATTTTTTCTTTAGATTTGCAATCTTTAATTATTTTGGACATCTCCGAAAATTCAAAAATCTCCAGCACAGCCCTAAGAGAGCAAACTTTAACACATTGCGCATTAATTGCAGAGATGCTCATTGCTTTACAAGAGGCAACTTGCTGTTACACATGAGCGTGGGAGGGGATCTGGGGGTCTGGACCCTCAGAATCCGGCCAACCCGCTCCTCCCTCCTAGAAAACAACCGAATCACCCCCAGAATTAAACTTTGTGTGCTATTTTTATTAAGTTTGCCCCATCGAACCTCCAGAATTTGGCTGCTGCCTATGTATGTTTGCAATTCAGTAATTGAATCCCAAGTTCGCGACTATTATGTACCTCCCTTAGTGAATTGAATCTGAATTACCTAGATAATACAGTCTTTTTTCTAATTTTAGATCCTGGCTCCGTTTACTCGTGTTATAACTTCTGAGTTATAATTTTTTAATCAATTCAGAAACGAAACTTTTAAACTGATTAAAAAAGCGCAGATAATCTCGCAGAATAAATTTTAAATTAAATGATTGATTATGCATAAACTCACTTAAGCGGATGTGTTTCCTTCATTACTTTTTATTTTGTCTTTTCTCGATTTAAAGTGTTACCTTTTTACTTCTTAACTTTTAGCTTTTTGTACTCTGTTACTTAGACTCAAATATATGTTAACTAAGCTTGGCTGTAAGGCATCTTTGAGTCTTATAAAATATTGGAAAAGTTATTAAATAGCACAAAATAGCCTGACGTCATACATAAGAAACACATGAATTTTAGAATTTTGATTTTTGATTGTGATATTAGTTTCAAAGATTCCAAATACTTACAAATCAATACATAATTATCCTTTGAATTTTCATTATTAGATTACGAATATCGATCTTCAAAACACTCGTATGAACTTTAATACGTTTTCAATTATATTTCGTAAAATCAAGCTTTAATGACCCAGAAACTCACCAGTTCTATAGAAAAAACGACAAACTGGTTGTCCGATGAGTCAATGTTTTATTTGCATGTTTAGATTGTGTAACCTTATAAAATTTGTGCTGAAACTCTGAGCACGTGAAGTATATTTTCCGCCGAACAATTTTCTTCTGCCATAAAATTACGACTTCTTATATTTATATCAATTTATTTCATAGTCATCATAAAATGGCACTTTTGTGATAGAAAATTTTTGTTAAAAAATACGTAACGCGTGCATATACAAAAATTCATAAGGCGGTATTTTCATCAATATTTTTTCACTGTCTATCGTTTGAGTATTCAATTATGAACGCTGTCCTTGGCCTTTATCTTTTTTTATGTCTTCTAATCAGTCTATTTTCAGTCATGTTCTTCGTGTCAATGCGCTTACAGAAACTACAGTCAAATATATTGCGACGCTGACTATGGTAACCATTTTATTCGAATTATTATTATTATTATCCAATATTATGATTATTGTTATTATGATTATGATTATGATTAATATTATTATTATTATTATTATTAATATTATTAATATTATTATTATTATTATTATTATTATTATTATCATCATCATTATTATCGTTATTATTCATATTATTATTTTATTTATTTATATTATTATCCATACTGTTCAATGCACTATAACCATTATTTTACTCATTTATAGAATTCATTTTTTAGTCGCCCATATCGTTCTTATGAATGCTGATGTGCAAAACAATTCAGCGAATCACAATCAACCATTACTGAATCGCTATACAGTCAATCTAATGGTTTATAGGGTATCATCATTTTTATGTTACTCATTAAGCAGAACTGTTTAATGCGAGTAGTCCTTCAGCTAACATTTTTTTGTGTTTTAGTAATCTTATAGAGATTGCTTGAACGTTCCCATAAATATCATAGAGGCAATTTGACTAGCAAATAAAAATGCTCCGATGGAACAAAAAGGACAATTATCGTGGAATTAGCGGATTATAAAAAAACATTAAAGGAAGAGACGAGCAAAAAGTCATCTATGTATACGCCTAAAGTCGCAAAAATCTGTCAAAAAGCAGACTTCCTGTAAGCAACGCAGAAAAATCGAAGTAAATATATGGCATCGAAGCACCGAAAATTTGACACTTTCGAGCGAATAGATAGCTAATCGATTTTTACCTTGTTCGACGAAGTCGGCGGCGAATTTTTTTATGTGTATGGCGGGTTGAGCGATTAAGGAATCAGGTATTCGAGCAAATCGGTTTCACTACTTCTAATTAGAATGATTTGAGTTATCAATCAATAAACTCAGAGGTAACTTGCCAAATTAATTGCTCAAATAACGCGAGACAGTGTTTCAAAAAGTTACCTCCAACTGCGTTTCTATAATTACGAGTAAAATTAATTTTCAGTTCAAACTTTACGCAGCCATTGAGTCACGAAAAAAGCTAAATTAGATTCGTAATCATGATTTTCTAGAGGAAAGCTGTAATAAAACTCAGCTGTTACAGCGTACAACCTTAAAGACATGAAGTTATCCTGGGGCATCAAATTTATACGACTAGAGCTTGAAAAGTGCACTACAGTAAAGTTCGTATTTATGATAGTACGAAGAAAGCATCATCTTTTAGAGAACGTTTTAAAATATTACACGTTCGACGATGCTCTGTAGCTAGAATTGATTTTCAGTGTAAACTTTACACAACAGCTGAGTGTAAAGCATGTCTGATTTCTGATTCGTAATCGTGATGTTCCGAATAACAAAAAATGACTATCCACAACATTCTGGGAGGAATTAAACCTCTAGTGCAAACTACTTTACAACTCCATTGAGCGCAAACTAATTCGTCTGATAAAATATGTGACCCTAAAGCACAAATTGTTCTTAGAGTTGAGTTGAGACCATGTCCCTACTTATAACGGAAGAATATCGTTAACAAAACAGATGTAGAAATGTGTTTTCAGCCAGACTTAGAACTTTCCACTTCCAGAATTAACTCAATATTAAGTGTAAAGAAGTGCATATAATTGTGACGTGTGACCCTTAAGACGATTTTTATATTTTATATTAGTGCGGACATTGTACTAATTTATACACGGGGAACATAGGAGACAAAGTGATTGCAATATCGTTTTTTAACCACAAAGCTGGTGCTGGTACTTAAACTTCCAGAAATAAATGAGTATTGAGTGTGGAGAATTCCTACTAAGTTTAGCTTGTAATCGCCAATACGTAGATCATTCTTAGAATAATTTGCACAAACCGATTTATAACCGGAGAAGTTGGCTGATAAAAGATCAGCAAAAAACGTGTTTTTTACACCAGTGTTTTAACTTTACATCTTCACACCTAATGATGTGTAACCTTTAGGGTTTACTTTATTATCAGTATACTTTGCTCGTCTCGATTTATTACTGTCCGAGTTGGAAAAGTAAAATGGTAAAAACGTGTTTTTCCTCGGAGCAGCAGAGTTTAAACTTTGAAAATCTGAAGCTCACTCCCCACTTGATGTTAAGAAATCAAGTTTAGAACAGTTTATAGCATTTAGGCAATAGTACGTTTTTATGTGAAATACTTCAGTTTCACATTTTATTTGAGACAATGATCAATCAAAAAAGGTATAAAACGTGTTTTTTAATCCTGTGTTACACCCCTGATTTCGTAATTTACACCTCAAAAATAAGTTAGATTTTTTAAGTGCTATTTGCTGAAACGTGTAGTCCTTGGAATGTTTTTTATTTTATTTTATTTTATTTTATTTAACTTGTCCTGTTTTATACACGGAGAAGATGGCGGAGAAATCTGAGACAACACCAGTTTTTTACACTATCTACTACACTGTAAACATTAAACCCCTAGATCTAACTCCGCTTTGAGTGAAAAGGACTTTGCAGGTAGGCGAAAAGTAGCCCTTGGGTCCTAGTACATTTCTATATAGGAAACATCTTTGGGGACTCATACGCGAAGTTGTTGACAGACTAAAAAAGAAGTGAAAAACGACCAAAGTCTGTTGAAACCTCCAGATTTTTACACTCTTTATAATCACTCTTGAGAACTAAAACAAAATTCGAAAAAAACAAAAAACAAAAATTTTTGCACTGAGCAAAGTTAGAAATTTTTATGTTTCAGATAATTTTACTCTCTACTATTCTATGCCATTAACCTGTGTGAGGCATTCATGCCGACTTGTATAGAAGCGCACCGATAAACACCGTCACAGCTTTGCTTATGTTATAACGTTAGGCCAAAAGTTTATACGCACACTACGGACACGCTTTTGAGTGTAAACTAAAAACTGCGCTTACCTAATTTTTCAAATGTCTATTGATGACGTCCAGGTGTTAGGGGTAACCCAAGTGTATTATAGGTACGCAAGACCGCGCTACCTATAGCTGAATATCCTAGAGAAGCTTTACTTGCTGTGTCAATCGACCGAGGCAGATTTAAAGATGATGTGGGAGAGGGCGGCCAGCATCGCTCAGCGGATAGATGTTAAAACGATTTCAGGAGCAGAGACAGCTTTTCCAGCATACATAGTTTTCTTGTATTTTCAAGCATAACTTTTACGAATTTTTCTAAGTTGGCGTCAGATCCTACAAGTACAGGAAATCAATCAGTAATTTAAATTTCCAAACATTCTTTCTATTAAATTCCACAAATTTTCAAGGGCTTTGCGCCAGATCTTTATTGAAATTGTGGAAATTTATTGTTCATTTCCAACAAATTGTTGGAAATTTAAAAATTTTCAGAAAAATGTAGCGCCAAATACGATGTTACATCAACGCAAAACGACGAAAAACGCTGTTACGCACGTAAATGGTAAATTTTTGAACCTCTTTTCGACTGTTCTTAAAAAAAATTGTAAAATTTTTCTCCTTCCCCACTTGAAAAAAATTAGATGAGCATAGTTCGTCACGCTTTTCTAGGCAATGCCGGAATTTAAATGGACTTTAAAGTCGCAGCAAATCTACTCCGAGGATAATAGTGGTGCTTGCGGCGTAATTTTGAATGTATCCGACGATCCAGAAAAGAATGAATATTTATTTTCCGGTTAGTACGAAATCAATACTTCATTTCATTTTATTTCATAATTATTTTACTCAAGTAATGTCATTTAATATTTATTCAATTCTGTCCAAAAACATCATTCTCGACTGCATGTTGGCATCACGAAAATTGTGAAAAAAGGGAGAAATTTTGAGAATTCACTCTGATAGCACTAGATCATGTCCGAAATCGCTGTTGAATTCATGCGATAAAATGTGAAATTTTGAAGAAAAACTCTATATAGTTACAAGTTACTGGCTCCGATCGACCCAAGCGAGCTACATATAAAATATAATCAGAAAAAACCCATCTAAATTCATAAATTCGTGGACTACCCAACATTAATTTGAAATCAAAATTTTCATCCAACTTTGGTGGTTGACTTACTGCGACATGTGGAATTTTAGAGCAAAGCTGCATCTTCAACGATATTACCACACTTTTTCTTTCCCGGTCGACTATAACACCGGTCAACAAATTTAAACTTTTTGTTTGCTTTAGAAATGAAACTAATTGATTCTGCATCAGATTTTTACGCTAATTCCAAATCTAGCCTTAGAATTTCTGTAGCACGTCAAGTTTTTGAGATATTTGCATATTAAAATTTATGCAAATTATGATTTCTTTGTGTGTGTAAATATCAAATTGGGAAAAGCAAAGTGATCACAGTGAGACAAAATCTTAAAACATTATTCTTACATGATTCCCTCTTAAATTTAAAACTGTTACCGTAGCTTATTTTACTCACTTTTGTAAAATAAAATACATAATTTGCATATTTCACACAGTGTAAAGTATGAATCCTTGTCTGTCTAGTATGTCTGCCTCTAAATAATTTTAACACTTTCTTAATTAATTTTGTTGTGCTGATTTCATAATTTGTTTTTTCTTTTGTGTTAGTTCATTTACATCTTTACAAAAAATTGCATTGGCGAAGCATTTTTATGATAGGAATTTATTGACGCAGTTTAGAAATTCTAAAGTAAAATTTTTAACGCAAATCGAACAATATACAAACTTTTAGAACTGGACTGTTATTGACTCCCAACTCTATCAAACAATTAGAATATAGTACTTTGTCGATGCTGAAAGATACGAGCAATGATTATGATTTTTCATTTACATTGGAAACCTTTTTCAAAAGTTCTAATTGTTTGAAACTTCTTGAACCACATATAGTGTTTTGCAATATATTTTTAAAACAGAATTTTTGAAAAAACTAGATTAGCTGGTGTAAAACCGTAAGCAGATTTGTAATCAGCATAAAAAACTGTTTTAGATGATATTTAATATCTTCTAGATGTAGAACTATTATGCCGAATATATGCTTCAAACTTTACACTACAATAAATATGCAAATTAGTTGTAATATTTTACAATTGAGAATAAAGTGAGCAACACCATTGACATTTGAATTACTTGTAAGTCTGTATAAAAACAATTTTAGAGTTTAAACTCCAAAAAAATTGTTGTGGCTCCTAGATTTCCATAATTATTATCAATGAAAGCCCTGATTTGCATAAATTTAATATGCAAATATCTTAAAAAGTTGACGTGCTGAAGAAATTCTAAGGCCAGATTCGGAATCAGCGCAAAAATCTGATTAAGAATCAATTAATTTTGTTTCTGAAGCAAAATTGTTGTTGACCAGTAAATTATTTTAATTACAATGAATCTATCCGCATTTCCTTTAATTTGATTATCGATTTAATTCGTCAGGATACGTTTCTGAGAAGCGAGCATATGTGACTCTTTGCGGTTGGTCTTTGGCTTGGTTTCAGGAGGTGCCGGCGGATCTCAAGCAAGCGTTGGAAAATGGCACTTTAGCAGCCGAATGTCAAATGAAGTAGAAATAGTAGATACGCGAAAAATGTTGCATGCTAATCTATGCTAATTTGCTAATTTATCTATTATCATCTATAAAAATCGAAAAGATTGTCGAGTTTTTCAATTTGAAAGGAAAGAAAGAAAATTTTATTACTAATACAACAGTTAAAATACAAAAATGACAAGATATAATAAATGCAATTACGAATTAGTAAAGGGACATGCGAGTCAATGGAATGACAAGTTTTACGCGCGCTCTACAAGATATCTAGATAAATCAAAGTTTTGCTAATCTAGATTTAAATATGTTTAGGTTAGGGACACAATGAAGTCAGGAAGATCGTTCCAAACTGCGATGTATTTGTAAAAGAAATCAAACTTTTCTAAATTAGAACGTACAGTAGGTATGACTAATTTAAATCTATTAATGCTACGGGTAATATTATGATTACAGTTACAAAACACTCATCACTTCAAACATGATTTATGACAAATAATTTGATACATCATACATATGACAAATCTGCAAGCGTCTTAATTCAAGTTTGCACAATTTGTTGTGTTCAGCAACGATCCTCGTAGAAAGAATATTATTATAGTCAAAAATATATTTAGTGAATCTACGTTGAACAGCTTCCAATCTATCTATATCCTTAAGATAGAGGGGTTCACATATACTGCAACAATACTTAATAAAGGTCTAACATAACAACTATAAGCTTTAACAAGATTACCTTTATCACGAAAAATGATTTGCGTATTAAAATACACCTAAAGAAAGCTTTCTAATCCAAAGAATTGCAATGTTCCTTAAATTTTAAATTTCGAGGAATCAAAACTCAAATCACGTGACAAACGGATCACTAGAAATAATTTCCCTGATTGAGCTATGAAACAGCTTATTTGATTATTATTCCCAAAGATAGAATCGATCTTTTGGTATCGAGAAATAGAAAATCCATGCAATTGCTTCAGTCAATAATCTTATTCAAATCAGACTGTAATCAATTTACAGTTATGACTAATATTGGAAATTTGATATCATCTACGAACACTATAAACTGCAAGTACTACAAGATATTATATATACATCATTATAAAATCGAAAGAGCGTAGGTCCACGGACACTCTTGGACGACACTCGCTGGTAACAGCACATAATCTGAAAAGACTGACTTAATGCTGAACACATTGGGAACGATTAAACAAATAGGCCTTTGAACCATGCATACAATATTCATCGTTTATTCCATATCCGTTTAATCAATAAAGAAGTTCTTCCATATTTACTTCATCACAAAGCTTTAGAGAAATCTAAATATATTATATCAACAGTTTCTTTTTTAGCTAACGACTGAATCCATGAAAATTTCATGACCTTAACAATTGTGTTTCACAAGATTTATTCTTTCGAAAACCAAATTGATGGCAGAGATATTAGTTTCATTAACCTTAAGAAAGTCTAACAACTTGACTATTTCATTATTCTTTCCATAATTTTGGCAATAGAACAACAAAAGAAACGGGCCTGTAATTATCCACTAATGTTGGACCTCTTTTCTTAATATTGGAATAACGTATGTGCCGCGTGCTCCAAAGCTCGGGAATATTTCCAGACAGAAAAGGTGATAGCAGTGCAAATACTAACTAACGGCTTTATCATTTGAAACGACAATTTTTTAATTAAAAAGATTACATATGCTCATCAGGCCAACCTGCAATAGACGTATTTATATGTGTTAATGGCTTCCAATACGCGATCCTCACTAAAAATAACGTCAGAAAGCGAAAAATCACAGCGCTTCTGAAAGAAAATTCCACGTTAGTAATGTCACCAGAAAACACTGATACGAAATAATCATTAAAAATGTTAGTCTCTGCGTAATGAATCGTGCCATAACATTATCATCAGAACAACAGGGAGGAATTTCACTGTCGACTTTTTAAACTCATTAGTACAGAAAGTATAGAAAGCTTTAGATTATTATTCTCGAGCAATTTGTTTTCTGATAATGAGAAATAATCATGAATAGTTCTAGTGAGCCTTACAATGATTTTGATATTAAGCTTAGTTCCTGGAGTTTTACACTTTTAGCTTATCTCATAGAGAATGTTTTTACAGAAATAATTTATGTTTTTAGGGTATTTAAATTTAATTTAGCCCTAAAAGTAGGTACAAAACTAAAAATAAGAGGATTTAATATACTTAAAAATATTTATACATGTCATTAACTGTTGAACATGTAGAAAATGTCAGGCCAAGAAACAGAGGATAAAAAAGTAGCTACTATCTCGTAGTCCGCTTTATTGAAATGTTAAGCATGTTTATTCTATCTTGAAAAGTTCAGTTAAAATTTCAAAAGAAATTGAATTATGATGCTTGTTAAGAAGGAGGAAGAACCTGGATATTAAAATGACTATATGCAGCAAATACTGTATATCACATGACTATTATTTATGAGTATTTTTCAACTACCGTTCAGACCACTAGCTGATAGTAGTCAAAAAATACACTGTTTAATGGATTAAATGTAAAAGTACCAGAACCAATCAATTTTAGGCAAATTTAGATCTCCTACTATAATAACGGGATGACAACATATTAGTAGCTCCTATTCAATTAAATTATATATCCGTAGTGTAGCATGTGCAAATATACTGAGGAGTGTCTATAAACTCAATAAATATCTTATAATATCTCCACCTTTTGAAAATTTCAACTCACTAAAGTATCAGTTTACTACAAACAGAGAAGCAGTGAACTTTAACCTTATCGAGCATAAAGATGAGGTTTAGCATAAAATTAAAACTCCACCTCCCTGCTCATTCTTACCGATCTGATCTGAGAATCAGTATAATTTTTAACGGACATAATTAGACTGTTTGGAAATAGACGCATTTAACCAGGTTTCACAAAAAATAATAGATCGAATTTTGCAGTATTTAACAGAAAGTGAAGTTCCTCAACTTATTCACAATACTACTAGAATTTCATGAGCAAACATTTGAATGATTAACAAAAATAACGGGGCGAATTTACTCTGTAACATTAGACGGCGGTTGATCATGTTGAGCACGGCATTTGGGATTAGATGGTTTAGGGGCTGTAGAACGAGGATCATAGACTCGTACAGTTTTCTTCTTCACACAGTCATCCTAAAGTCGATATATAGATTAGTCTCGCCCGCGTCTCAATCGTTGGTGCAACTCGTCGTTAAGTTCACGCTGACGTTTCCGCTGAAGAAACGACAAATCCGATAGTCTGCGCACGTAATTTCGAGTATGGCGTTTCGTTGGATTTGCAGGGCGGACAACTTTGTCGATAAGACCAATAAAGCGACGTTGAGCACGTGACGAAGAAAGACAAAACTTTCAGAAACTGAGGTTTGTTCTGAATATTTGGGACCGTCTCTACAATACCTACGTTATATCGGCAGATGAAAAATCAGAGTCTTTATTATAACTCATCAATTAATAGATTTAACCGAAACAAGGTCATCGTTAGATTCGGCTAAACCAAATACGACCGCATTCGACTTTTTTGATTCACGTTCTAGACTCATCTTGAATTAATAAGCCTATATCGACGATGCTGGGTGACGTAGAAGCGCCGATTTTTGATTCAATTCGAGTTTAGGCGAGATTCTACAGCAGCCATCTTAGCCGGTAAAGAAGCGAAATTTTCGAACAGGGGTTTACACAAAGGAGCAAACGAATGGAAAGAGTGAAGAAGCGTCAATATAGGACGAACTATTGAAATATGAAATAAGTGCTGATGGTAGATTAAGGCACTCAGCATGATGCCCACTTATGACATAGTCCACATTGAACAGCCGAAATATGACTATCCGTGAATCTGTCTCCAGCGCGAAAATGACACAAAGACTATTATTGTCATCTTCTGTATTAAGGAGAGTAAAATTTCCCGTTCTGTTGCGGTGGTGATTTAGAGTGTTGATTGCTGACGTAAATTTTTGATCCGCGATTTTTACCGCCCATAATGTGTATTGTAATAATAATAAGACAAGCTTCGGTGATCAATTATCGTAACTTGACAATGGCGACGCGTCGAGCCCTTTAATAACGAGGGTAAAAACCGGAATGGCGCAAAATCGGTTCACACCATATTCTTCAAAAACTCCCAGAACTCTTAGTTTCTCCTCGTATTTTTCAATCTTCTCGTTTTGAGCTTTAATGATGTTCGGATCGGACGTAGTGTGGGCTAAAATTAATAAATTTTTGCAGGGTTAGCTGACTGGAAAATATCAATCAGGGCTATTTTGAGCAGTCTACCTGCTTATCTCAGCTTATACAACACAACACGCTACTACAGTAATCTATTGACACCCGATGCGCATCTTTGAGCAACAGAAATAGAACGCATATAACGAAGATGACATACTATCTGGGTTTGCGGAAGATTCGCCCCGACAATTCGTCCCCAACATCTTGCCTCCTCCGGTATTTCGCCCCGACGTTTTATCCCCCAGGTACTTTCGCCCCCCCCAGAACTTACGTCCTCATACATTCCGCCAATCGGATGTTTCGTCCAAGCATTTATTGGTGTGCGATAAGCAGGAATTTGCATAAAAATCAAAAGTACCGAAATTCAGGTGGGACAAAGGCCGTTTTTCGTTTCTTTCTTGTTCTCTTTCACATCACTTTCATGCCTGTGTTTTCTTTTTCATTTTTTACTGCTACACAAAGTCGGACTGTCAAACAAACAAGTACGTCAAGAACAATACTGTCAAGTAAAGGGTGAAATTAAAAATTAAAAGGTAAAGCAAGACTGTCAGGTCAATAAATCAATCATAAAGTAAATATCGAAATTCTACGCTACGCCTATCAGATAGTCGATGAATTTTCTATCGCCAACGTCTTCCATAAATGCACTTAGGGGGTTAAAGGCATAAGCGAGCGGCTATACAAAATTGTGGTTTTTGCAAGCATTCTCTGTTGGCATCAGAAAAATTGGAAAAAAACAAAACTCTGAAAATTGAATTTGGGGAGGGGCATTATGGTCCCTGTAGGGAGGGGATATTCGGCCTCCTGTGGGTACATACCCCCAAATCCCCCTTCTCTTCACCCTCACAGACCACACACACACACACACACACACACACACACACACACACACACACACACACACACACACACACTCACTCACTCACTCACTCACTCACACACACACACACACACACACACACACACACACACACACACACACACACACACACACACACACACACACACACACACACACACACACACACACACACCACACTCACTCACTCACTCACACACACACACACACACACACACACACACACACACACACACACACACACACACACACACACACACACACACACACAGCACCAACACAACACAACTGAGTTTTTTTTCGCCAAATAAATCGATTGAAACGGGCGTTAATGCGCTGATACAAATAGCTCAAACGTGCGTTTGGATTACAAGAAATGATTTAGAAAAAAATTATAAAATTATTGACGCGTGGAGAAATTTCGCGTCAGTGACAAAAAATTATCTTAAATGGTGGAGACGCACTAATTGCAGGCGGATACCAAATGAAATAAAACGCATTTTATATGACGAATTAAAATAAGTGTTAATCTATGAATTGAAAGTGCCTAAATTTATTCCTTATTGATTTTGTGATTCAGTGTTCTAATACTTACTCATTTTCAGCGATGAAATTGTGATTCTTACATTTATTTATGTGATTAACGTGTAAATTCTACAGATTATAAACAGTCATATCTTTTTCTACGGAATTACGGGAAATAATCATAGATAGAAATTCATTATTGGAGATAATTAGAAATAAACTGGGAATTTTTTCTTTTCGGTAGAAAAATAAGTGAAATCTTTGCATCTTCTATATAAGCTAGCTGTGAGAACTTGAAAATGGATATAATTACTTATAATCTGTAAAATATGTTATTTCGTTTCTTTTATTTTGTAAACACCCCTCACTCGTTTAACTTTTGTACAACAGTGCTCCCCTGTGTAGGTACTTCACAGCGCGAAATCTTTCCTATAATAAAAAAAACACACACACATACACACACACACACACTCACACACACACACACACACGTGTGGTGAAAATGGTATTGCATCCAGCTGAAGGGTAGCCAGACAGGTACTATCGTCTCCATTATTTTATATGAAGTGACATAAAGCAGTAATAATGTTAAAATTTATCCAGTGCTTCGCTCTACTTTTATGTGCTTTTTATTCCAGAAATGCGCACAAACTTGATGAATTTTATATTGTTTACTGTGCAAGCAGTATCAGTCTAAATATACTAAAAATATTCAAAAATTGACGGTATTACAATGAAAAAGCGTTTATATACTATTTCGATGACTTTCCTCGTTTGAATAGCAAAAAATCGGGAACATTAAAGCTGATGGTTTGTGATATACCTATTCTGCCAAACCTGACGCTGTGCATCACAATATTGTGTTTCTTGTATTATTTTACTCGACAGCCCGGCTGCTAACTGGAAGAAATAAAGACCTATTTGCGTTCTACCAAATTTCGGTATTATTCATGCCTGATGCAAGCTCCCGCCTACTTAGCGGGGTAGCTAAAGAAATTTTTTTATAACAGCGGAGTAGCTTTAGAAATTTTTGTCGTCTGGAATCCTTTACACAAAATGATCACAGATCAAGGATTTATTGCTTTAAAAGGGAACAAAATTTTAATTTTGATATATTGTAAGCTTCTACATTACAAAACCGATTGGACTGCGCGGAAACCAAAATTTATTTAAATAAACTTTAGGGCCCGTAAAGAGTAAAAAACTTCTTTGCTTTGAAATTTATTGCAACAATCATTGACAGTAAAGAAATTTTAAGGTCAGATTCGTAATTTACTACTCAGGGGCAACATTAAAAAAATTGACTCTGCCCAAATTGTTTGATACCCAAAGCGTAGGGCAGGAAAGTACTTCTCGAGTGTAAACTTTACGCTTTTGCTAATAACGCAATATTGGGTTATAGAAACATAATAAAGTAGGATCTGTAAAGCTTGGGTCAGGGCACATTTGAGCATAATTAGCATGTTTCCGCCTACTAAGTCGGAGCAGCTTAAGAATCTTTTTTCGTCTTGGACACTTTACACTAAAACGATTCACAGATCAAAAAATATTATCGTTTAAAGAAAAAAATCTGGTTTTGAGATATTGTAACACTGCATTATAAAACCAATTGGACTGCACAGGAACCAAAATTGAGTTAGATAGGCTGAACTGACATGCAAAGAATAGAAAAACACGTATACTTTACATTTTGGGTAATAACCATTTAGATGTAAAGAAATTTTAAGGTCAGATTCGTAATCTACAACTCAGGGGAAGTATTTAAAAAATGGCTCTCCGCAAAAAATTTGATTTTTTGGTTTACACTTTCACATTCATTGCTAACTCGGTATTGAGTGTGAACAAAAAAATCAACATGAGTTTTTAAATTGTTCTATCGATTAAAAAACCGTCACTTCTCGGGTGTGTGCCGTTCTTGCCGTGAGGGTGGCACAAAATTCGCACTCGCTATGATAAGCATATAAGAAAAAAAGGTGGTCAAGTATACTTTAGGTAGAAAGACAGGTTTAAGAATGGTGCTCCCCAGGATAACAAATGGAAAATTTCCAAGGAAAATGAGGTAAAATCAAAGGCTCGAAAATGGATTACAGAATTTCAAAAAATTTCAAAAGTGCATGAAATTAAGCAGAATGTGGTATAAAAAGTAGTTTTAGTGCTATTTCAGTATAAATGTAAATTTTTAAGCTTGTTTTGACCCAAAAATCAAATTTTGACCATCCGGATCGACCATGCTGCACATCTATAGTCTTGACCAGACGTGCACATGGGGAAGTTGGAGACTCAGATCCCAGAATGGAGAAATAGAAAATTTCTAGCGAAAAAGGAGAGAAAGAAGGCCGGAAAGTGACGAAAATGGAAAATTATCATAAACTGTGGAATAACGTAGTTTTAATGCTATTATTTTGATATCATTTTGACCCCAAAAAACTCTGTTATTTGACGACTCTTCGATCGACTGACTTCTCCTTAGATTGTCCTTGCTATGCATTTACTGGTCTTTGACTCTATGGAATATGTACCTGTACCTAATTAGCAGCACCACGACAATGTAGAATTTGGCTGCTAAGCTTTGCGAATCAGGTACAAATTTATGCCGAAACTCCAGACTCGCGATTCGGCTGGCCTTTTGAATAAGTATAACGCGACTATAAAAACGTATGCTAATAGAACGAAGCGAAAATATACATTTCATCGAGTTGAGAATGATCCTTGTGTTGGAGCTAAAGTGCATTAGACTTCAAATTAAATGATTTAGCTAAAAGTTTTCAAATAAATGAAACAGACTATTTTGTATGTTTTTAACGAATATGTACCTATTAGTACCTACGAGCATACGTGGGCCTTTACACGAGTTGGAAACTGGACTCGCTAAAAATCGTTAACACCCAAGTCGATAGACTCGATGAATTAAATTTGTGTCATATTTTTAGCAATTTTGTATCATGGGACCCCAACAAAATTTGGTTGCTACCCATGCATGCTTACCGATAGGTAAAAGGCACAAGATGCATTTTAGCTCCTGAGGTCGAGTGAAGTACTCAGACAATTAAACTATTTATTAAGTGAGAGAAGTTATCTCTGAAAGAAATACAAAAATTAAGTAAGAGCAGGGAAAAGATTTTGAAAGGAAAAGCAAAAGCAGACTTATTTGGATAGATTTTAAATGGAAAAAATAAATTAAATGAACGCATTAGTTACGGACTGATGAAAGATCACAAAAAGTTTTTAGTTCGTCTGATGATGTTTTCTACAGAACTCTAAACGTGTTCAGCTTAAAAATATTAATCTAAAGAAAATATGTTTATGTTCCGGAATACGTTGTATATGCCTTTTACTTATTTTACCGCTTAGTTTAAATAGTGTAAAGTTTTAAATACTGTAGTTTGGAAGTACATTGCATCATTAGACATGGCTAGCGTATTTTCTGGACCTTTTTGTACAATATACGCGATGTCACCTAGCCCTCAATCCCATTTCGCGCCTATAAGATGCGATAAATAATACAAGGAGCAATTGCGTTTTTTTAAATTGAAAAAAAATTTAAAATTAATTAAAATTTTTTAAAACTAGGATTAAATTTTAAATTTAAATTCAATTCCTCGAGCGACAAATTCTCGAATTTGTACTAGTGAATAAAAAACCTGTTCAAACTGGAGACGATTTTACCTTCGTCCATCGTGAATTTCTTCCCCTCCTGCGATTTTCGGAAATTCCAGAAAACTTCGTAGAAAATGTGCTATTTCGAGTGTTTTGGCTATCTTTTTTGCTCAAAGAGTCAAATTGTTCGGCGCTTCGTGCAAATTATCATTCTGTAACCATATTTGTTTTCTTCAGTTTATTCAAGTTTTTTCAAATTCGTCATGATTTCTTAAATATTTTAATGTGCTAGAAGGATGCAGAATCGTCAGAAACGCCCAGAAACAATGTTTATAACGCGTATCCTTCATTTTTGTACTCAGAAAGGCACTCAATAATTTCGTCCACTCCTTGAATTCCCATGTTGTGCAAGTATGAGCAAAAACCAGTTGCGTTAACAACTGGTGACGAGAATTTTTTAGCGCGAAATTTCATTATTGTTACAAAGGCGCGTAACCTGCTGCAGGAAGGCCTCCTTTTATATGCCCTGAAAGCTGATTATCGTAATAAAGGACGATTTCAAGAGGATGACAAGGATCCGATGCAGATACTCAGCTCAGAAACAAATTACAGGACGTACGACGTAGGCCATCCACACCTAGGCGTGGGAGAAGGGGTTTGAGGGTATGCATCTCCCTCCTCGATACCAAATGCCCCCTCCAAACAAAAATACCCCCAGAATTAAATTTTTGAAAATTGTTTTGTTTTTACGCAATTCTCGGTGCCAATGGATAGTGCTTGATGAGAAACGTTGAAAAAAATGTACTTGGCCATACTACCATTTCAAGGCTATTTTGACCTTTGAAAAATATTGCACCCCCAGAATTCAGGTGCCACCCATCTATGAGGCCATCTGATCTTGAAGTCTCACACACGGCTAGCTCCCGGATCAGCCTATAAGCTAGTTTCAAATAATATAAAGCTTAGATTTTAAGGATTTTAATTACCCTAATAACCAGTGGAAACGTTATGAAGACGGTTAGAAACGTATTAATTCACAGTTCTGATTGATTCAAAATGCATTTTTGAAAAAATCTATTGTCGTAAGGGTGTATACTTCTAAATTCATATTATAATTTAAATAATAGTAATTCAATAATTTCAATTTAAATTATAAAGTACAGCTACACTAAAATGTTTCAAAGATTTGTCCATCTCCTATTTGAGACCTGATCTATTTCATACGTAGTGTGACTTTTGGACCATAAAATGTCCTCAACAAACTAGTTCAAGCGCTAAATTATAATCTTGTTGGTCAGTTTAAAGCGAATTCTTGAGGGAGGGATTAGGAGTTGACCGGCATAGAATGGCTGCTGAAAACAGATGCATAGTATGGCTGATCTGTAAGGGTCTCATTTGGTCGGAGGGGGTCAAAGTGGTTACAAGTTCCGTGTAAAACGTCTAAAAACAGATTTTTACAGATTATCCATGGTTTTTAAGCCAAAGAGAAACGTTTCACAACAATTTTAGGGGCTGACCTCCAGGATTCTCATATTGTTATGCACTGTCAGACCGTACGTGCATGTGGGGGCTGAGTCATTTCTTGCTCCAAATAAGCTCAATTTCCGACCCATAACACCGGTCTACCACCTGAATCGATCATGCTGCATCTAGGGTTCGGACCCCTAGTATCTAAAACACCCTTAAAAATTCTCTAAAATCGAATTTTTGTATTTTTAATACAATTTTTTAAATCTTTACATCGGTATTTGATTTTTGCTCAGCATGGTAGACCTTTAAAGCCCCATACAAATATCTGGCCTTTATCTACATGTGTATTTAAAACGTATTCCGAGGTTTTTTAGTATTTTGCAGATATCGTCTGTTTGTCGAATTCAATTTCTATACCTGAGCTGAATCTGATGAGGAAAAGCGGGCCAACACAGAATATTCATAATTAGCTAGAGGATCGTTTGATCAAATTGTCATTTCCAGATTAAGAAGACTGGAGAAGTACCTCGACGGAAGTTTGTAAAAGATATCGTTAGGGTTTTTGGCGTTGCCACTGCGAAAAATTGCAACTTTTTAATTGAACTGGTGGAGTAGTTCAAATTTGATCTAGTCTCCGGATTGAAGTTGAACACCCATGTACGGTCAACTTTCGTATGAAATGTCAAAACAATGGACAAAATTTGATTACGGAAAGTTGACAGTCCCTTCGACTGATTCGGAAGCAATAGATGCAAATCTGTCATAGGTAACAGCCGGATTCCGGGAGGTTTTGATGGTGTAAAACTTGCAAAAATCCAAGACAATGCCATAAACTTGATTGGGTTTATCAATTTTTGGCGGAGTCCCCTGGAATCTCTGGAGATACCAAATTTCTGAAAAGCCCACACCTAACGTGTGGTACACATATAAATACGGGAAGTCTGCTGAGGCCTGACGTTGGGCCCAAAATGATGGACATGGCTCAAAACATAAATAATTGGCATTTCTAACATTTTTGTTTTTTTGTAGCCGATAGAAGGAAAAATTTTCAGGAAATTGAATAAATATAAACAAAATATAGTAAAAAAAATCGCTGATTGACGCTTTTGAGTTATAAGATCGCCAAAAACGCATAAGTCAGCACTTTGTCTTACACTTATTTGTATATCATAAATTCTGGCGCTTGAAAACGCCAAAATATCTCAATAAAAAGTAAGGTCTAGAACAGATGCTCAACAAAGCCAATCTGGGGGTCAGCTAGTCTAAGAAGGAGTTTAAATTGAGCTTTTTTCGGCTTAATTAATGGTAAAATCGCTAAAAATAGTATTGCAAAACTATGTTATTAGAAAGTTTCTTGTCAATTTAAATTACTTTTGAATATAATTTTTTAATTTTTATACAGTTTTGGCCTTTATTTAGCCTCATTTTTTAAAGAAGATTTTCTGTATTTTCATTCTAAGAGGTCTGGGGCCCCAAAACCTCCCACCCACGTGCATGACTGGTCTGGAATTCCAGAGTTTGAAAGATCACCTAGATTTGACCAGATACTTGAATTGAACGTTCTGTAATCTTCTCCATAATTTCGCGATTTTTTGATGTCGATATATATATATATATATATATATATATATATATATATATATATATATATATATATATATATATATATATATATATATATATATATATATATATATATATATATATATATATATATATATATATATATATATATATATATATATATATATATATATAGCTATATAAGAGACGTCTAATAGTGCTCTTTGCCCCCTAACATCAATTTTCGGGCACTCTTTTAACCATTGAATTTGTTTTTATCTCTGGCCTAGACCCACTCAGAATTCAGTAGCCGCTTTTTTATGAACAAGTGTCACGAGAGGATTCTGCTACTCAAATGTAAAGATTACAAACGGTGAGGAAAGAAGTGAATAAAATGAATAAAGAAGGCATGAAAAACGAAAAGTTTATTGCAGAGCGAACTAAAAGAAATGTCTGTGAATCAATACAGTTGAACTTTCTTTTCGCGCTTGTCGAATTTTACTTTTTATTAAATTGTAAGAAGCGGAAAGTCACACATCAAACACCTAACAGTCTACCAAAAGTCACAAAATAAGCATATGTGATGCATATCATGGCCGATCTGGGTGGGGTCAGCCGGTCCGGGAATAGGGTCAAAAATTAGATTTTTAGGCCAGACCTCAAAAAAAGCGATAGTGTTAAACAACTTTAATACACAGTTTTGAGTCAATTAGAAACACTTTTGAAGAAACTTTTCAATTTTCATCGTTTTTTGCCTTTATTTTGCCTCATTTTCCACACAAAACTTTCCATTTTTCCATTATGGGGTTCTAACCCGCCAGCTGAACGCGTGTTTGTCTGGTCACAATAACCTCACAAGTCTAATCCCAATTGTTCTATTGTCTCATTAAAGTCAGTACAAATATGTAACAGAGGTGATTACGGCACCCCACACTGAGAGTCGATCGTCCTAATCCCCTAAAGTCAGAAAATGTTTGAATCCTTTCCTTTGACTTTAGGAATTTTTCGGAAAACTTGCGTTTTTTAATCATTTCAGGTGCTTTTTTCTAATTTCGGCCTAAAATTCAAAATCATTCACCCTCTCTCCTAAAAACAGCCGGGTCCCCTTTCCAATATTTTGTGCCGCTACATGTCTGGTCTTAAATAATCTCTTTATTGCAGAAAAGATTCCATTTCCAAAAGGACGTGTGACAGAAACAATAATTGTAATAAATTCGAGTGAGTCCTATAAATAAGCACAAACCTAATATTGCGTGTTTTATGTCCTTCTTTAGCATTAATAAACTTGCAGATAGCTGAAGGTATATTTAAAAAATTTTCTTTTTGCATAATATTAAAACAGAATGATAGTCTCGTATGCAAACATTATTCAACGTCGCTCTAAAATTTTAATCATACTAGCAGATGGGGGGGCGAAGCGTAGGTAATCCAGGATGGGGGTACGTTGGAGCTAAATAACTACAAACAACACCAAAAATTCAATTTTGGGCTTATTACTATTGGGGAGGGGAGGGTATGCCGGATACTTGGGAAGTTCAAACTCCCTTGACCCTCACGACCACGTGTGGCCGCAAGGTAACCTACACGCACGGAGGATTTATTTTAAGCCTTGTTTTAGTCAATGTACCGCTGCACTTGACAAGTGGATTTCAATCTACTTTCCTCAGTACATAGAAAATGTAAGTGAGCTGAATGGAAAGTGATACCCAGAAAATGGATCTGCCTTTGTGAGCTTTGTCCAAAATGAATTCTTCAGGTTTTGCAGACTCATTTATGAAAGTGTGTCAAATTTGAATCAAATTGTCAAGTTCGACTTTGCGTTCGATACATAGTGCTTTATATTATAATAACATTTATGTTTTAATAAGGTTTTAACTATACCTGGACGTGCGGTATCTGGGGGTATGCCCACCAAATACCAATACACCACTTAAATTCAATTTATGAAAATTTTCTGTTTTTTTTCGAAATTTTTTGACTCAAATTGATAGTGACAAGATGAGAAACTTTGAAAAATGGTGTTTTTCAGCCATATTACCATTTTTAATGCTATTTTTTGACCTTTGAAATAATCTTACACTCTCCGCCAGAACTTTGGTGACGCCCACCTATGGTTTTAATACATTTACGTATTCCATGCGCACGTGCTTTATCTATGGTAAAATAAATTATACAGAAAATTAAATCACGAATGACCTCATTTTATATTTTTTTGTAGTTTTTAATATATCAATAACCTAATACGTTAACTCAGAATTTAAGCCAGTTTTTTTACGTGCTTGAAAGAAAAGGTAGGCGGCCAAAAAACTAGCAACCATTCGAGCAATGACCACATATCAACTGGTTATTGTATAGAAAAAATTCAAATTGATCGCCGGTGCTTTCAAAATATTCTGCACATCAGCGCGTATTTAATAGCAAGGCAAAATAAATGTCGATCATTTAAGTCATTGCTGATTTCGATAGATGATCTACCGAGTCATACTTGTATAATTGCTATGTTGATTCTCTGTGTTTGTTTTTGCGTTTTAGCATTTTATTTTCAAAGTAGCGACGCTTGCAGATGCATTTATAGGAACGATAGTGAAATATTTTGCAGTTCTCATTACGGTAAGTATGTTTGAAAAACGTTAAATTGGGCTATGCAGAATTTATCGCGGAAATTCTTTCCAAATTATGACTCTTATCACGGCAATGATTCAGAAGTACAAACCAAAATAAAACAAAATATATTTTTTATCTTTCAAATGAGAAAGTCTAGAGTTTTTGAATAGATTAGGTAAGTTAATAAATAAGTAGCCTAGAATCTGCACGTTTTTATACCATGATGGAAAGATGATCGATTTTTCGCGTTTATCAATAAAATAAAGCAATGTTTACAAATAGATAACAATCTTTAATTGAATTTTCAATTTATATTAGCATTTTTTTCTGAATTTTATCAAGCAGGAACAAATCGAAAACTTTTTAAGAATATTTACCACTGAAGAGAATAATTGAATTGCGAAGTTTTTCTGTATAAAAAGATTGCGCCGTTCCATGAGGAGCAATGTCATAGAAGCAGTTCGATCGAAGGAAACAGAGCTCTTAAAAAACTTAAGCTTGAAAATTATACTTTTTTCCAAATTTGTTTTTCACAGTATATACGTCATCTATCAGAGCAGACGATACAAATTGCGAATGATAGATATTAATAGCTAAAGTAATGAAGAAAAATAAGGGCGATATTTGCGAAGCAGTGTTTTTTCGAGGAAAAAGAGGCAAACTGAAGGTCAAAGTTGGTAGAATTGAAAAAATTATTGAATAGCGCTTCAGATGGACAAGAAACTGTGTAATAACGATAGTTTTAACGCTATATAAGCGCTCAGTTTTCGATGTCGTTTTGGCCCAAAAACTCAGACCGGCCGACAACACATAGAACGGCCATGCTGTGTATCTATGGCTATCACTATAGATGCAACACGGTATGCAGTCAGCAGGTCTGGGGTCAATAAGCGAGCTTTTATGGGCTGAATTGACCTGCAAAACAGGAGGTATATGTAATTGCTGAAATAGCAGTAAAAATGCGACATTTCACGGTTTGGTCAATTCAAAGCAGTTTTATATAAAAATTTTTGATTTTCATATTTTTACCCATCATTTTGCCTCATCTGCCGCTTAAAATGTTCGATTTATTTTTTCTAGAGGTATAGTCATGCCCATAGATGCACAGCGTGACCGATCTGCGGGGGTCAACCAGTCTGCAAAAAGTCAAAAAATAAAGCTTTTTGGGCCAAAATGACCTAAAATACTGGTATAAATGGTTAAATGGCGTTAAAACAACGTTATTACACAGTTTCTCACCGATTTGAAGCACTTTTGAAGAAAATTTGCGATTTTCAACCGTTTTTGACCTTGATTTTGATTCATTTTCTGAACAAAATTTCCCATGTTTCCATTCTGGGGGTCAGGACCCCCAGCAAACCCCCGCACGTGCATGTCTGGTCATGTCTGATCATTTCTAATGCGTCACGACAATCAGCTCTCGTTTACTAACATTATTGCCCCATTTTGCAGTCGCCCACGTTCTGCTCCTGAAAGCCGAAATAAAGAATCAGACAAATGGCCAATTTCCATCGGAAGTTTTAGAGTATAAGGTCAAGCTGATAAAAGTCTACCGGGTATGTTCATCGTAGTGGACATCAAAAAGTGCTCAGCGCATAATTTATACACATTCAAGGAAGACGCCAGAAATCCTAGAAATAATTACAAAAAATTTCGTAGCTTTTTGCTAAATATAGTTTTTTGCTTTTTTGCATTAAAACACGTTTTTTTAATCTGGCCTATACATAAACCATCCTTAAAGGAAATATTTGCTCAAGAGCATTGATATTCCGTAACGAGTCAGTATGTTGAACATATCTAGCTCAACAAAGTCTTAAAGTAAAAATCTGTGAAGCTTAAAAAATATTAAAGGAAAGGGTCAAAGGGAGACTGAGATAGCGTATACTATTGTTTTTTTGAATTTTTTTTGTAAAAAATACATAAGTTTGTGTCAAAATTATTAAAATTTCATAATAGAAATTTTCGTTTAATCCGTAAAGTCTTATAAAATAAAAATTATAATTTCGAGCTTTACCGTAGACAATTAAATTTAATAAATGTCAATAATAGCAAATGCGACAGGAATAAATGTAAAAGCTTTGGCTTCGAAAAAACACAGTCTGATACTGCTGTGATACTAAGCAGTGCAAAGTTAATTAAATTAATTAGATTAGATCTTAATATGTATGGTGTTTTTTTAAAGTTAGTGCAAATTATTCAAAATATCGTTAAATTTATTTTATCAGGCAATTTTTTCAGAGAGTTTCGTCCTTCCACAAGACGGGACAATTGCAGCTAATTTATTCCGCCACTTCTTCTGCTGCTTGTGGAGTAGTTTTGAGCGTATCTGATGATCCGAAGCAAAATGAGTATTTATTTTCAGGTTAGTGCTATCGTACCAGAGCCATTTTCCATGTTTAAAAACTTATTTATCCAAATGAGTACAAATGATTAAAGTTCTCGCAAAAATAAAACCATGAAGAAATGACAAAATAGCAATAAATCGGACGCTTAAACAACTTGAAAAATCTTTAAAAAAATCAAAAGTGTACAAATCTCATTCATCCCTAAAGAAGTTTGGTAATAATGTATTCAAATGAAAATGCGATTAAGATATCAATGATGAATTATTTTATGAATTCGGTATTTTACCATACAATTTAAATACCAAAACTAATAAACAGAGCGAGGAAAAATTCTTTTCACGTTCCTCCTTGACCTTATTCTGCACTTTTCGACGAATCGGGTCATTAGGCTCTATATAGAGGAAAATGATATTAAATATGCTATTTCGTCTGAATATTTTAGCTTAATTTAACGTAAATTTCGCTTTTAAGTCGAAGCTAGATTAGTCTTTAACTTAATTGCTAATGATCTTGATGTTTAATGATACTAACGATAATAAAAATATTAATACTGATGTGATGATGATCTTGATGATGATGATGACGATGATAATGATGAAGTTGATGACGATGATGATGATTATGATGATGATAATGATGATTATGATAATGATGATCATAATAATAATAATAATAATAATAATAATAATAATAATAATAATAATAATAATAATAATAATAATCATAATAATAATAATCATAATAATAATAATCATAATAAAAATATTAATAATAATAATAATTATTATTATAATAATAATAATATTAATATTAATATTAATAATATTTATAATAATAATAATATTATTATTAATATTAATAATAATAATAATAATTAATAATAATAATAATAATAATAATAATAATATTAATATTAATAATAAAAATAATAATAATATTAATATTAATAATAATAATAATATTAATAATAATAATAATAATAATAATAATAACAATAATAATAATAATTATTATTATAATTATAATAATAATAATATTAATAATAATAATAATAATAATAATAATATTAATAATGATAATAATAATAATAATAATAATAATAGTAATAATAATAATAATAATAATGATAATAATATTTTTATTTTCGTTATTATTATGATTATTATTATTATTATTATTACATTCATTCTATAATAATTTCATTCTTATTCCTGTTGATCTCTGTTAAAAGAGTATAAACTGCGAAACATTCGGGTCTTTCGGGCATTCTAATCTCAAAAAATTGATTGAAGTGGGCGGCACAAACGAAAAAACTGCTACCTAATCTGTATATACTCGTAATTACTTGTATTTCTGTTGAATCCTTGTAAAAAGTTTTCTGCTAAAGTCTTTCGTTTCTATAGGAACCGTACGTAAAGGAAAAGCATACTTGTCTTCGTGTGGCTGGTGGGCTACGGAATGGTCTCAAGTGTCGACAGAGCTAAAAGCAGCTTTGGAGAATAAGACTTTGGCCAAGCAATGCCAAAAAGGATGAAAAATTGGTGAACCCTACAACAAGTCAATGAAATATCGGACATCGAATATCGAGAACCAAAAAATGATAATATAGATACTTATATTGCTTCTGTATTCGACGACATTCTTAACGTAATTCTCTGCTTTATAATGATCGTATTATAAAATAAAAGGCAAATGTTCGTTTTGTAATTTGTGATATCACAAAAATCGATTAAATAAACTTGACCAATCAAACTTTGGCTTGACATTTGATTGATATGTCCAAAGAATCGAAAAATCTTTCCGTGTTTTGGGATATGTTTTTTATGAACCTAAATTCAACGATAATTTTTTCCTAATCCAACACCAATCAGGTGAAAGGATCTCTTGGCAATTTCGCATATGTCCTCTAAAAATGTCTATTTCGAGTTTTTTTAAATGTTAGTTTTAAAGCGTTGCTGAAGTATGATTTTTTTTCAAAATCTTCCATTTGATGTGAGGATTACGAATCTGCGCGTAAGTTTAAGTTTTCTTTACACCCAATAGTTGGATAAAGTTTATGCTGAAAAGCTTTAATTTATTTGAATAAGGTAAGGTTGTTCTGTTCAAAGAAATAATGCTTTTGTTCAAAACAATACGGAATGGGACAATTGGTTCGTAGCGAAATTTAGGAGTAGACAACTAAAAAATAGTCGATAATCAATTTACTCCCTCTTAGGATAAATTTTGCGCATCTCATTAATGGCGTACTGTTATCAGAACTTCGAACGAAAAGCTTTTTCGTCTCCTTTAGGGCTCCTTTTTAAATCAAAAACGACACAATATTTCCAGCTAATTGATGAAAACTTGCGAGTGAACACTCTATTAGGTGTATATTGTAATCGCAAAGCTTTCTTAACAGATTAAAAGAAGCTAACCTCATCAAAAATTGAAACTCAGAATAGAAAAGTTAAGTAGATACTGATGTGTTCGCCCGAATAGATAAAGACTGATAGCAAGGCCAGTGATATTTTCGAGCGCATCATTATTGCTCGCCTTGTTCAACACGTCATCACCATAGGTGGGCAGCATCAAAATTCTGGGGGGGGTGGAAAAATTTCTGGGACGGGGTGAAAAAATTTTTAAAGGTCAAAAAATGGTCTTAAAAGTGGTTGTATGGCGAAAAAAAACACCATTTTCGACGTTTCTCATCGAGCACTATCCAATGGCATCAAAAAATTGCTAAAAAAGCAAAAAAATTTTTTTCGAGGGGGTGGTATTTTGATTTCTGGGGAGGGGATATTTCAACTTCTGGGGGGTGCATACCCCCCAAACCCCCACGCCCATGCGTGGTCATCACTACACGCGTAATAAAATTGTACAAATATGAAGTTACATATACTACATATACAACTTCATATTAATTTCCGTCGGCAATCATCAGAAATTGGCTCGCTCGAAATTTGCATGTTCGAGCGAACCAATCGGGTCGGCGCGTGGCCTATTTGCATACATTAACATATTAACCAGCGAATGGGACACGTGCCAAGCCAACCGCCATGACTGTCTTATCTAAAAACCTATATAAACAACGCTATAAGATAGACAGTCAGTTCGCAACGAATTTACGCTCCGTTCCATTTTCTCTCTATTGGACCGCCGTCTATTATTTAACCGATATTAGTTGGCGACGTTTAATAATAAAAGCGTTGGCGCGTTCGGACGTGTGACGGACCGACGACGCGTACACGTTAGATACTATTTATTTTTTTATCTTTTACTGCGATTATTCGTCAAAAGATTGAAACAGCTAAGATAATGCCCAAAAGCTACAGCTAAGCCCTAATACAAAAAGAATGAGCAAAATCTTAACGAATGAAACATGTTACCAAACGTTTAAAAAATGCAGTCCCTACAAGCCATTACCATGAACTTTCTGAGATAGTAGCAAATTTATCTCAAATACGCCCCTCCACCGTGGGGAGACTCAGGATCGGGGGTTGGGGGCTGGTTACCATAGGTGGGCAGCACTAAAATGCTTGGGTGGGGAGGGGTGAAAAGATTTCTGGGGGGAGGATGAAAAAAATTTTTAAAGGTCAAAAATGGACTTAAAAGTGGTCGTATGGCGAGAAAACACCATTTTTCGACGTTTCTCATCAAGCACTACTATCCAACGGCATCAAAAATTGCTAAAAAAGCAAAAAAATTCCAAAAATTGAATTCTAGGCAGGGGGTATTTTGATTTCTGGGGTGGGGTATTTCAGCTTATGGGGTTGCATACCCCCAAACCCCCCACGCCCAGCCCACATGTGCTGGTTACTGCAATTCCATTTTTCATGTCAAGAATTTGACGTTTTTTCATTAATTCAAGAATCACATATCCGTGAATTGCAAGCAATATAAGGAAGGATTTGGTGAAATATAAATTCCGCCAATTTTTCTCAGTTGCTCGCGACCGATGCAGCGAATAGCAATCAGAAATGAAACAAGAGGTTCGTCATCAAACGGAAGTTAAGGAATACAAAGTTCGGATAATCAAAGTTCATCGGATAACTACATACACATATGCATTTGAAAGTGTAATTTTTCTACAGTACCGTATTTAATTCCAAACCCGAACTTCAAATCATGTCACTCAAGGATAAGTTTCAACGAAGGTATTTAAATAGTAAATTTCAACCAAATTTTTCAAAAATAAGTCTCAACGAAGGTTTTCGAAAGATAAGTTTCAACCAATTTTTTCAAAGATCCTCGAAACGAAAAAATACTGCCTGCGGCACGTCCTAAACCCTTAGCTTCGCATAATTCTACTGCAATCTTGATTTATACTTTAGCAGTTTGTGCAATGTGATCCGTCCAGTCAGTGTGATTGTTACGTCGTCCGCTGCAAAATGCGTGATGTCTTGAGCTGTCTATGTTTATTTGACTGGGGCCGATTAGAGTCGACGGGGAAAAGTAGCAGCTTTAGAGAATCAATCGGGAAAGAGGTGACTAGATGCGACTGAATGTGGTATGTAGGCGGAACCATATCCAGAAATTGGAAAATTTTTCATTTTCCGTTTCCATTTTCCATTTTCCGGCTTTTTACCCATTATTCTATTACCATTTTCTATTTCCAGCTTTTACCCATTTTCTTTTTTCCATTTCCATTTCAATTTCCGGATTTTACCTTTCCCCTCCAAGAGTTAGAGTGGACTCAACAAGATTTGATCTACACCACGGGAAATCCATTGAAAGCTCGCAAAAATCGCATTATTTAGACGTTATACGACCTGTTCAATGCACAAAGATCATAAAATTTTGAAAAAATTTCCTCTTACAGGCCCGTATCCAGTGCTCGTCAGAAAACCCACAATTTTTACCTCAAACTGCCTAGTAAAACCCCAAACTAATGGTTAAGCATGGGCGCGAAAAAGCTAAATCGCTAGAAAAATGCCACCAATGGCCTCAAAAATCTCCAAAATGGGGAAGAAACCCCTACTTGGCAACCCTGCGAACGGATCACATTGCACAAACTGCTACAGTATACTTGTAAATCAAGATTGCAATAAAATTATGCGAAGCTAAAGGGTTTAGGACGTGACGCAGGCAGTATTTTTTCGTTTCGAGGATCTTTGAAAATATTAGTCGAAACTTACCTTTGGAGAACCTTCGTTGTAACTTACTTTTGAAAATTTTGGTTGAAACTTACTATTTGAATACTTTTGTTCAATCAAACTTATCGTTGAATAACATGATTGAAAGTTCGAGTTTGAAGTTTTTCATTGAAATTGACTTTGGAAAAAATTGGTGAAAAATGGTTTGAAAATTGTAATCGAAAGTTCACTTTGAAAAAAATGGTTGAAACCAGGGTTTGAAAACTCACATTAAAAATTAGTTTTGAATGAATTGGTTTAAAATTAAAATTAAAAACTATCATTGAAAATAAATTTTAATATAAATTGTTGAAAAGCCTAGTTTGAAATCTTTTATTGAAAATAAATTCTGAAAAAGTTGGTTGAAAATTGATTTGGAAAACCTTCGTTGAGAGCAATTTTCGAAAAAGTCGATCGGAACTTGTACTTTGAAAACTTTCATTGAAAGTAAAATTTGAAAAAATTGGTTAAAATGTTACAGCAACAAGTTCAACAAGCGTTTCGAACTTAGTTTTCAACCAAGTATTCAAGCCAGAAGGCTAATAATTTTGAATTTGTCAAGTTCGTATTTGTGTTCAATACATAACTCAATAAATATGCTTTATGTTTTATTAAGATTAATGTTTTCATAACATTTTAGCATATTTATGTTTTTCATGCGCATGTCATTTATCAATGAGTAGTAAAGTAAATTATAAAGAAAAATAATCCACGAATGACGTCATTTTATGAATTTTTTTGTAGTTTTCAATATATCAATAACTTAGTACGTCAACTCGAGCCAGTTTTTTACGTGCTTGAAAGAAACGGTGGGTGGCCAAAAAAGTGGCTACCATTCAAGCAATGACCAAACATCAACTGGTTATTGTACAGAAAAAATTCAAATTAATCGCCAGTGCTTTCACAACACACTGCACATCAGTGCATTTATAATAGCAAGGCAAAATAAATTTCGATCACTGTAGTTATTGCTGATTTCGATAGTTGATCTACTAGGTCATACTTGTTTAATTGCTATGTTGATTCTCTGTGTTTGTTTTTGCCTTTTAGCATTTTATTTTCAAGGCAGCGACGCTTGCAAATGCATTTATAAGAACGATAGTGAAATATTTTGCAGTTCTGATTATGGTAAGTATAAAAAACTCAAATTGCGATACGCAGAATTGATCACGGAAATTATTTCCAAATTTTGACTTTTAAGACGGCGATTATTGAGAATTACAACCCGAAATAAAGCAAAATATATTTTTTTATTTTTTGAATGAGAAGGTTTGAAGTTTATGAATTGATTATGTTATTTATTAACTAGGTAGCGTACAATCTGCACATTTTTATTCCATGATAAGGATGACCGATTTGTGCATTTATCAATATAATGAAACAATGTTTGCAAAGAGATAAAATTGAATTTTTTATTTATACTTGACTTTTCTCTAAATTTTATTTAGCGAGAAAAAATCAAAAAATTTTTTACGAATATTTACCACTGGAGCAAAAATCAAATTACATTTTTTTAAATTTTTATTATATGAAAACAATGCGCCATTTTACGAGGAGGAATGTCGTAGAAGCACCCCAATCGGAGAAAATAAAGGTTTTCAAAAACTTAAGCTTAAAAATTAAATTTTTTTCCGAAATTTGTTTTTCACTATATGTCATCTGTCAGAGCAGACGATACAAATTGTGAATAATGATATTCATAGCTAAAGTATTTAAGAAAATAAAAGCGATATCTGCGAAGCAGTAGTCATCAGCAGACATGCACATGGGGTGATTTGAGGGGGAAAGGTTTCAGGGAAAATGAGGCAAACTGAAGGTCAAAATAGATAAACATTGCAAAATCTCTTTAAAAAAAGCTTTAGATTGATTAGGAATTGTATAATAATTTAATTTTAACGCCATTTTAGCGCTTAGTTTTAGAGGTCGTTTTAGCCCAAAAAAACTCGGACCGGTCGACCATACCTAGAACGGCCATAACTATAGATATCACCAGCACGGTATGCGGAAAGCAGTTCTGGGGTCAGTAGGAGAGCTTTTATGGGCTAGATTGACCTGCAAAACAGGTGGGAATATGCAAATGCAAAAATAGCGTTAAAAGTACGTTATTTCACGGTTTTTGGTCAATTCAAAGAATCTTGATGAAAATTTTTGATTCTCATTCATTTTTAGCCATTATTTTGCCTCATCTGCCGCAGAAAATTTGCGATTATTCCTTTCTGGAGTTCTAGTCATTTCGAACTCCCCAACATGCATTTCTGATCATCTCTAATGAATTAAAACAATCGGCTCTCGTCCACTACATTATTGCCCCATTTTGCAGTTGCCCACGTTCTGCTGCTGAAAGCTGAAATAAAGAATCAGACAAATGGCCAATATCCATCGGAAGTTTTGGAGTATACAGTCAAGCTGATAAAAGTCTATCGGGTATGTTCATCTTAGTGGACAAAATAATGATAAGCGCACGCTTTATACATATTCAAAGCAGACGCCAGAATTCCTGGGAATAATTCCAAACAAGTTTCTATTTTGACGCTTAATATAGTTTTAGCCCTATCCCCCTAAAACACGTTAGTAGTTAGCCGGGCGTCCCTGGCACCAATGCTATAACATAGCCTGTGCTTAAGCATAGGCGGGCGGGCCCAAACGTGCACCCTGGGGCGGGATCAGGGTGCAATGATGTAGCATAGGCAATGATGAAGGATAGGCGTGTCCCTAAGCCTGAGGGGAGGGGGACCCGTCCAGACCTGTCAGGGGGTCCTTAGGGGAGGGAGTTTCCCGGGAAACTAGAAAATTATTGATTTTTCAGGGCAAAGATAGCCTAGGGGATGGTGCCCCCAAGCCTAGGGATGGTAGCCTAAGCGATTCTATGGAGGTGGTCTAAAGTGCGCCTAGGCCTACTAGTAGGAGGGGAGGTGGCACAAGAAGAGCAGTCCTACTGGGGGTTTCCCGGGAAACTTTGATTATTGATTGATTTTATCGATTTTTTAGTAAGTCAAGAACCCGCGGTCGGATCGGGCTCAAATTTGCAGAGTATGTTGAGTATATGTTAGGTATCCTATGTACAACTTTTAGCGCGCGGCCCGCAGTATACCAATTTACTTTACACTTGACAATATTTAGTTTTTAAGCACAATGTAGCAGAGTATGTGCTCATCAATTGATCGTTCGTGAAAGTATGCCAAATATTGCTTTGCTCGGCTTACTGCAGCTTGGGCATTTTTGTAATTAAATCAAAGTGATCATAAGCAGCGTGTAAATTAATAACCTTATCAGCTTTAGGTCCTTCGTAAAATATGACATTGCCTGAGTATACTATGATTTGGTAGTCAGGCGCTAGTACCTTTTGAATTTTTTCTACAGCATCTATACCATATATTTCTTCTATGGTGCTGAGGTTAGCCTTACGCATTAAGTCTAAAGCTAGCTGCTTTTGCAAAGTATAACGGTTCTTGTCTCCTTTCCTAATAGCCTCCCATTTTTGGCTGTTGTCCAGCTTTGCTATTCCTGTTACAACAGCTCGGGGTAGTGATAAATTATCATTTGATGCATTTTTAATGTATGCTCCTCCATTTTTGCAAAATGTCCTAACATCTGAAGGAAATGTACTCAAACCTGAACCCCTCTGGGGCTTCTTGTCAACAACAACTACCCGGAATGTCATATATTCATCAAAGCAAAACTCCTTTTTAGATTGCGCAACATTTTCCTTAATACTCAAAACATTGTCAGCATTCAAATATTGACGCTGAGTGAATGGGACTATTACACGCTCATATAAACTTGGGTGCCTAATTTCAATGCCTACCATACAGTCTGCAGGGTAGTCACGTAACATTTTTTTGATAACATCTTCAAAAATTGGCTCAAAGACCTCAATTATATTAGGGCACTCATAAATGTTTCGAAACTTCAACAGAAACGTTTTTGCAGCAGATTTAAACCTGCGAACAGAAATGGGTGGAAGTTCACCTACTCCATAATATTGATTTACATCCATGATTAAATAGAACTTTACCTAAGTCAAAATGTATTCTTATTCATAGACAAAACCTATAAATACTAGCAGTGTTTTACTGCTTTGACTTGGGATTTTCTGGTACTTTAAAAAATGGAAGAATTGAGAGAAATCAAAAAATTGCCGTTTACTGAAGGAGAAAATAAGCCCTATGGGAGGTCGATTAGACCGCCTTTAGAGCTATGTGGTAGAAATCTGGAGCGCCTCATGTTCCCCCTGATGATTCACCTCTGCTACTTTTGTCAGAAAAATAGTTCTGAAAGAGATTTTTTCGAAACAAATGCAGGCAGGTGGTACTTCAATATACAAATGTGCCCCAGGTGCTGCGAATTCAATAGGGCCATGCAAGAAGCAGGGCAGCGAAAGCTGAAGCGCTACACCGAGCAGCAGGCCGAGGCGGAAAAGGCAAAGGCTGCTTACTAAAAGTCTATAAATAAGGGCGCGCGCCAGGTATATTTTATATGTTAAAGCAACTACCATGTCTTCTCCTGGCAAACTAGCGTATCATCATTTTGTTCAAAGGCTCGTTGAAAAAGCAAACAACCGCTACTTGAGCGTCAGAAATGTTCAAAATATAGGCTCATGTTTCTGGGGATTCATGAGCAAAGAGTTTAAACGAGAGCAACGCGAAAGTGATAAACGCAACGCGTTCTGGGTCTTTGCGCAAAATATAAAGCAAACGATTCTGAATAAAGATATTGATGCTATATGTAGTCTATGGTCGTCGTTCGACATAAATGGAAAAAATATGTGGGAGAATTTGTACGAAAATTGTATTGTCTATCACGTAAATCGTGTGTTGTAATGTTAATAAATAAATAAAAAAAGAAAAAAACGGAAATGGATAAAATACTGAAAAAACTGTACTACGATCCGCAAAGCGGGTTCACTGGCGTCAACCAACTTTACACTCGCGTCAAAAAAATTCGCCCGACCGCCAAATTGGAATAGGTAAAAGCATGGCTGGAAAAACAACCTACCTACACTTTACACAAACCCTCATTCAAGCGTTATTCTCGAAACAAAGTCCTAGTGAGCAGCATAGACGAGCAGTGGCAAGCGGATTTGGTCGATTTGCAATCTCTAGCCGACCATAATGAAAATTTTGAGTACTTACTCAACTGTATAGACATTTTCTCAAAGTACGCATGGTCCGTGCCCCTAAAAAGCAAAAATTCTAAAGACATTGTTGAGGCTTTTAAAACAATTTTCGCATATTGCAAACCCTACAAGCTGCAAACGGATGCGGGCAAAGAATATGTAAATAACGAGTTACAGAAATTTTTGAAATCAGAATCTGTAGATTTTTTTACGACTAAAAGCGAGATGAAGGCATCTGTAGTAGAGCGTTTCAATAGAACACTCAAAGAACGCATGTGGAGGTATTTTACTAAAAACAACACGCACAAGTATATTGACATTTTACCAAAAATTATGAAGAATTACAACAATTCGTTTCATAGAACAATAGGCATGTGTCCGGCAAATGTGACGGCTAAGAACGAGCGTGAAATATTAAAAAGAGCATTCCGCCTTAAAGACGATAATCAAACTGAATTCAAATTCGAAATTGGCGACAAAGTCAGAATAAGTAAAGTGAAGCGTACATTCGAAAAAGGGTTCTGGCCCAATTGGACCGAGGAGTATTTTGTAGTTAAAGAAAGATACGCTAGAACCCCACCTGTCTATGTTTTAGAGGACCAAATGGGCGAAAAACTAGCTGGTATTTTTTACGAGCCCGAACTGCAAAAGATTAACGTTTCCACTGACGATTTGTTCATTATTGATAAAATTATAAAAACGCGAAAAAAGAGGCGCAAAAACTGATTATTTGGTACGCTGGAGGGGCTACCCGCCCAAATTTGATTCATGGGTCTCTAATGTGCTAAAAGTATATATAACGATTTCGTCTCTTGTAAATCTTTTAAAAAAATGGAGGTTGGACAGTGTTTTTTCAATCATGCGTTGCACCGTTTGTCTCAATACACGTACTTTTCTGACGCCGCACTTGGCGCGTATTTTTAGCCAAAAATGAGCAAACAATATAGGCGAACATTGCTAGAAATTGATGAACACGCCATTTGGCGCTTTTCAAAGTATATAAGAAAATATTTACAAAGAGGCGAATTGAGCACGCTTTTCAAGTTCTGGGAATTTTTAAGCCCAGAGGCCAAATTTTATTATGCAAATCTATACATAAAAATTATTGATGAACATTTCACCTCATCCATGACAAACGTTCTAATCTAAAAAACGCAAATTTTTTGTAAAGTTTGGAATATTTTTTGTAAAGTTTGGAATATTTTTTGTAAAGTTTGGAATATTTTTTGTAAAGTTTGGAATATTTTTTGTAAAGTTTGGAATAAATTTTACATGCTTAAGCATAGTACTTTTGTAAAGTTTGGAATATTTTTTGTAAAGTTTGGAATATTTTTTGTAAAGTTTGGAATATTTTTTGTAAAGTTTGGAATATTTTTTGTAAAGTTTGGAAAAGTTCTTGTGAATTTTAGAATATTATGTATCTAATCTGCAATTATCAAGCATTGTTGAAACTATTTTGTACGCTATATGCAACTCGTGCTTGTGTTTTGCACCTGTGAGAATCATTTTTCCGGTTGTAAAGAGTAAAAAAGTCACATTTCTATATTTGTATACTAGGCCGGGAAATAATTCTACTTCGTACATGCATTTTCTTTTCACCAGCTCATAAAACTTGCAAAGATCAATGCGAAATCCCAAGTTAGCCGAGCCAACAAACAGCACAGGCTTTATTTTCAACATTAAATTCTCCATTTTCAGTATATGGATGAATGCCTTTATCGTATTTTCTCCCTCTTGAACAGTTTTAGCTCCAACACATACAATTTTGCCCGACTTGAAAATCAGCAACGTAGCTGGGAGTAATCGAAATATGATGCCTGGAAATTTTAGGCGATTGTATTGCGTAGTATTTGGCAATTTAAGGTAGATATCATCTAGATTTAGCGTGTTTGATAGTGCTGTAGTTAGCACAATGTTCTGTATTGTAACCATTTTCTATAAATACCTATATATAAATTGTTATTTATGAACAAAAATGATTTTCAAACACCCTTTAACCTGTCTTGTCTCTGGACCAACAAAGTCCGGTAAAACTACATTTGTTGGGCAATTAATCGAAAATAGAGCACACTTGATTGATACCAAAATTAAAAAGATTTGGTGGTGCTTTGCAGAAAATCAACCACTTTACAGGAAAATTGAAAATGTTTCGTTTATAGAGGGGCTTCCTGATTTCTCATACTTGAAACAGTTTAGTCCTGTGCCGCAACTTTTGATTCTCGACGATCTGATGCAAGAGAGCAAAGGTAATACTCAGATTGTACAGCTGTTTACACGTAGTTGTCATCATTGGAACATTAGCATTATTCACATTGTTCAAAACGTGTTCTTTGAGGGACTCAGAACTTCACGTATAAACTCTGACTATATAGTTTTATTTAAAAATCCTGCCGATCAATTACAGGCGCAAGTTTTATCTCGTCAGCTTTATCCTGCCAATCCGAAATATTTCATAGAAGCCTACTCTGATGCTACTGCTCAGCCGCATGGCTATCTATTGATTGATCTTACTCAGAACGCTAGAGATGAACTTAGGCTAAAAACGAATATCTTCAGCAGTCATCCAGCTGTTTATATGCAAAAATCTATAAATACTACAAAAAAAGGTGATGAAATCAAATAAAACAAAATAGGTAAAGAACGATTAAGACGCAATATTATTTGTTTACACCTTCTAAGTCAAGCAAGGAAACCTCAAAGAGACGCTATTATAAATACTGCCCGTAAAGATCAGATTCTTTGTCTCTGCGACTGTGCAAACAACTTTCTTAATGGTAATATTCCCTTTTCTGAAAAGGATATCAACAAACTTCGAAGATACCAGCATCAAATAAGGTACTTGGTAAAAAATAAACAGGCAAACACAAAACAAAAAAGAGGTATTTTAATACAAGATGGTGGTTTTCTTCCACTTTTACTCACTCCTATTCTTACAATTGCAGGTACTTTACTAGCTGATGCAATAACACGCAGGCAATGAAGCACACTGAAAAAATGATTTTAATACCCGCTGAAATCAGTGAACGTTCTAAACCAGTCGACGTTTTGCTTGATAACTTAAATAATGAGATGCAACAAATTTTAAGCAGCAAAAATGTACCATCTGATGTAAAACTTGTAAAATATAATCAAATACTAGGCAAATTTAAGCGATTGCTCGAACAGAAGCAGCAACCATATAAAGCTACTATTGTAGGACATGCAAGTGACACAATTAATGACGAAGAAATACTCGCTGGTATACCGAAAAATCAGATTCCAAAGGCAAAACTCCTTCTACACTACATTCGCACAAACCCATTTGTGGAAATCGAGCCTAATGGCGAGCTTGTAATAGATGGTCGAAAAATCAATGGTTCAAACATCACAGATTTAGTTAATGATCTGGCACGTGAGCGCAAAAAAATAAGCAGGCATCCAGGCACAAAAGAATTGCTGAAAGTGTTTAATCGCACAAATGTACCCCTAGAAAGTATTGCTAATAGACAAGGTAAGGAGATCTTTGCTGCAGGCGACGAATTTGACTGGGATGAAAGTCTATAAATACTTATTGTTTTATTTTTTATGTGAATAAAATTTTAAAAATGCATGTACAATTCACTCCTGACAATTACACCATTTGGTTGGAATACTACACTGGGCAGGCTGCCCAAACCGGCTATGGGTTGGATGGGTTTAAAGGCATCCCATACCAGCGGGGTGTTGGCCTTGGCAGTTTTTTCCGCTCACTTTTTAGAATGGCCGTCCCTGTTTTGCAATCAATAGGTAAGCGTGTTGGAAAGCATGCTTTGGCAGCAGGTGCAAACATAGCGTCCGATTTGGCTCAAGGAAAACCGCTTTTTGAGTCTACTAAGGAACATTCAAAGCGAGAAGCTGCTCAACTTTTTGATGAAGCCTCTCATGCCCTTCAGCAGCAGCAAGGAGAGGGTCTTGGTTACCGCTCAAAGTCTATAAATACTAATGCAATTGATGCTTTTTCTAAAAACGGCAACAAAAATGGCTCTCATCGACGTAAAATCTATCCCAAGTACTAAAACCGAACTAGACCTTTATACGGTCCCTCCTACCCAAGTAGTTTTGAAGCAAGGCTTCTGGCATGAAATTCAACCTACGCACCCTAACACTAACGAGGGGCCTTATGAATTTAGAATTCCGCCTGATCCCCATTATCTTCAGCTGAACAAAAACTACATTTATATGCTATTAAGAATCAAAAAACCAACAGTCGCAGCTGGAGCATCAGTACCCGACTATGCGCCTATCAATCTAATTGGTAAGACTTTCTTCAAGCAGGTGAAATGTTTCCTAGGAGGCCGCTTAATTTTTGATAGCTCTGATAAGTATGCATACAGATCGCACTTTGAAACTGAATTAAATTATGGTTATGATGCAAAGCATTCTCAACTGCAATCATGCACTTTACTTTCACGAAGGAGGAGGCAATGTGGACACAAAAGACAATGAAGCATTTAAAATACGTGCTAAAATGTTTAAAGATGAAAATTTTGTAGAAGTCGCGGCTCCATTGCACATTGACTTGTTCTTGCAAGACAGATTTCTGATTAATTTCACCGATTTTCGCTTAGAATTACATAGAAATAGCGACGCATTTTTACTGCAGTGCTTTGAAGACGCTGTTTTAGAATTAAAAGTCTCACAAATGAAATTTTTTATTCGAAAAGTTGAGGTTTTAGACACTGTCAATTTAGCACTTGAACAAACAATGCTCTCATATACAGCAAAGTATCCTATTAGGCGCGTGGCTATGACTAACTTACACATTTCAAATCCTGCTAGAGAAACGCCCAATTATACCCTGTTTAATGGTCAGCTACCTAGGCGTATGGTGTTTGCTTGTGTCGATGGCAATGCATATCGAGGCAATTTGGCCAAATCGCCATTTAATTTCAAACCATACAGCATATACGATGTAAAAGTAACGTGTGGCGGCACAACCTACCCCGCTTATCCACTCAACATTGCATTCAAACACGATAGGTACTTGCAAGCTTATAATCAGATGTATGATGCACTAGATATAGGACGTGAAGGTAATTTCATTAGCAGAGACGAGTTTAAAACAAGCCACTGCTTCTTTGTGTTTGACCTAACGCCTGACGCAGATGATGGAGGGCATTGGGATCTAGTGCATGAAGGAACAACGAGCATAACTGTAAGGTTTGCTGACAATTTGCCTGATTCTGGCGTGGAAATCATTATATACGCCGAATTTGATAACTTAATACTGATTGACAAAAATCGAAACACGTTTCATGACTATAATGCATAGAAAATGAATACCATTGAAATATTCAAAATTCTTCAGCGTAATATTAAAAAGGATATATTTTTAGGTGTTTTTCCATTAGACCGCCTGCCACCTATTAGAACCTACCCTGCGGCTCTAGTGATTAATTTAGATACTAGCAATGCACCTGGCTCGCACTGGGTCGCCATATACTTTCAAAGCAATAAACACTGCGACTATTTTGACAGCTATGGGCGAAAACCATTTAACCACTTATTGCATTATATTTCAAATAATGCACTCACATATGCGTACAATAATGCGCAGGTACAGGGGCTCTTTTCAATCAGCTGTGGTCACATGTGTGTATATTTCCTAGTTTGCCGTGCACAAGGTATTTCGTTTAAGAACATTGTCACATCAATGCAACATGAAAAAATCTATAAATACTTCAATAAGCTCAAGTTGTAAACATGGATATGAAACAATTTTACCTTACTCTTCCAAGCAATTCACAAGAAACAAATACTGCAGCCACATTTCTTACCAATCTGCCTAGACAAATTGTATTGAATGGTGAGTGGGAGGTTGGTTTAGTAGAAATAATCTATGCAAATACATGGCACAATGTTTCCGAGGAGCAGAATATGATACAATTTTATGATATAAAAAACAATGTGCGACAAAAATTGCTTATTCCTCGAGCAAGATATTTAAATATACATGACCTCATTCAAGCTATGAGAAATGGAATAAAAACGATTAGCTCAATAGATAAATTTGATTACATGCAATATTTTGGCATAAAGTATGATGAAAATAGAAAATTTTGTCATATGACAATAAATTCTGCATATATTCAAAGTGTAAAGCTGACAAAGCATTAAATGTATATGCTGGGATTTCTAGAGAGCCAGCTTAGTAATATAGATTATACTGTGAAAAAAGAATTTAGCATAGTTGTGCACCATTTGCCTGATATGCTAGGTGGTATGCATAATTTTTACGTGTATTGCGATATAGTTGAACCTCAAATAGTTAGGAATACTTTTGCGCCACTTCTGCAAGTTGTAAATATTGAAGGAAAATACATGGATATTGTAAATCACTCGTACATTAGCCCCATTACCCCCATTATATACCTGTACTCAAGAAAGCATTCAATACTGTTGAAGTGAACATTAAAAGCGACCAAGATAAACCCGTTCCCTTCGAATTTGGCAAAACTATCGTTAAATTGCATTTCAGATATCGCCTATAAATATCACCTTTTATCAAATATCGTAAACATGGATCAAGGACAAAAAATTTACAATCATTTCTTGATGCACCTGCTTCGCCTAGACGATATATCTTCCTCTGCCTTGGGCAGCTACTTTTGGCCCCTGCTCAATGCCGCGTACAAAGAAAATTTAATGCAATACAATGCAGAGGCTTTCAACAACTTTTCTCGCCTCATCAAACAATGTTGCACTCTCCGAGACATACACACTCTAGCTAACCTATGCTACATCATTGCACCCTGATCCCGCCCCAGTGTGCACGCTTTGGGCCCGCCCGCCTATGCTTAAGCACAGGCTATGTTATAACATTGGTGCCAGGGACGCCCGGCTAACTACTCACGTTTTTTAATATGGTAAATATTTCCTCAAGAGCATTCATAATTTATAACGACTCAGTTTGCTGAGCATATCTAGTTGAACATAGTCTTGAAGTAAAAATCTGTGAAGCTCAAAAAATATAAAGACAAAGGTCAAAGGAAGACTGAAGTAGCGTTGCTTTTTTAATTTGCTTATGAAAAAGAGCTTTTTGGGTCTAAATCACTCAGAGTTTGCAATAGAAATTTTCGTCAAAGCCGTAAAGTCTTATGAAATAAAATTGTGATTCCGAGCTTTAAGATGGACAATTACATTTAATAAATATTAATAATAAACAATGCGACAGTAACAAATGTAAAGGCTTTGGCTTCGAAATAAACACAGTCTGATACTGCTGTGATATTAGACAGTGCAAAGTTAATTGAATTAATTAAATAAGATCTTAGTAAGCATCTTTTTTAAGTTTGTGCAAATTATCCAGAATATCATAGATCTATTTTATAAAGCAAGTTTTTCCAGAGAGTTCCGTCCTTCCACAAGACGGGACAATTGCAGCTAATTTCTTCCGCCACTTCTTCTGCTGCTTGTGGAGTAGTTTTGAGCGTATCTGATGATCCGGAACAAAATGAGTATTTATTTTCTGGTTAGTGCTATTGTACCAGAGCTCTTTTCTCTGTTTGATAACTGTTTTTTATTCAAATAAGTAAAAATCATTAAAGTAATCGCAAAACTAAAACAATGAAGAAATGACAAAAAAAGCAATGGATCGAAGCTTAAACAATATGAAAAATCTTTAAAAGATCAAAAGTATTCAAATCTCATTTATCCCTCAAGAAGTTTAATAAATAATGTATTCAAATGAAAACACTATTAAGATATCACTGATGATGTTTTTTAGGAATTACGCATTTTACCGTGCAATGCAAATACAAAACTAATAAACCTGAGCGAGGAAAAATTCTTTTCACGTTTCTCCTTGACCTTATTCTGCTCCTTTCGAAAAGTCGAATCATTAGGCTCTATATAGAGGAAAATGATGTTTAATATGCTATGTCTGAATATTTTAGCTTAATTTAACTTATATTTTTGGCATACATTAATGTTCGATGATGATAACGATAATAAAAATATTAATACTAATAATACTAATAATAATACTAATAATAATAATAACAATAACAACAATAATAATAATAATAATATTAATAATAATAATTATAATATTAATAATGATAATAATAATAATATTAATAATAATAATAATAATAATAATAATAATAATAATAATAATAATAATAAAAATATTAATAATAATAATAATAATAATAATAATATTAATAATAATGATAATATTATTAATTATTATGATAATAATAATATTATTAATAAAATAATATCAATAATAATAATTATAATAATAATAATAATAATAATAATAATAATAATAATAATAATATTAATAATAATAATAATAATATTATTATAATTTTTTTTATTTTTGTTATTATTATTATTATTTCATTCATTCAATAATTATTTTATTTTTATTTCTATTGATCTCTATTAAAAGGGTATAAACTGCGAAACATTCGGGTATTTCGGGCATTCTAATCTCTAAAAATTGATTGAAGTGGGCAGCAAAAACGAAAAAACTGCTACTAAAAAACTGCTACTACTACTTTTACAGGATCCGTACGTAACGGGAAAGCATACTTATATTCGTGTGGCTGGTGGGCTACGGAATGGTCTCAAGTGTCGACCGAGCTTAAAGAAGCTTTGGAAAATAACTCTTTGGCCGAGCAATGCCAAAAAGGATGAAAAAGTAGTGAATCCGGCAATATGGACATCACTTATCGAAAATTAAAACAATGATAATATAGGTACTTCCTTATATTGCTCCTCCATTCGACGACATTCTTAACGTATTTCTCTGCTATATAATGATGGTATTATAAAATAAATGGCTAGTGCTCGTTTTGTAATTTCCTCAATTCGACTCTTTCCAAATCCAATATTAATCAAGTGAAAGGATCTTGTAGTAATTTTGCATTTGTCCTCTAAAAATTTCTATTTCAATTTTTTCAAATTTTCAAACTTGCCAATTCTTAGAAATGTCGAAATAACAAATTGACAATGCATGCAATCACACATATTCAAAACGGTTTTTATCAAGGCCTAAGAGCTATCAGCATCCGAAAATTGCGAAAAGTAGAATAAAATTTCAAAACAATGTTCTTAATTTCTAGCGATTTAGCGACAGCTTCATGCTCTGATATTTCGAATCCCCCGACCATTTGCAGCTATCGTCAACCGAATATATTTATAGAATTGCAAAATCTGGAGCTTGCTTCCGGTATCCGTGTTGTCAACGTATTTTTTATAAATATGTCTCTATTTTATTTTTTATTCATCCGATAAAATTTACTCTTCAACGATAGAGATTTTAGTAGATCCGAGATATATAGTTTTGTGCATCTTGCGGAATGCGTTACATTCACGATAAAGAGATGAAGAGCGCTGTTTGGGAAATCCGGAGAAAATGTCAAAAGTCAGTTTTACCTTAAAATATTAATTTTTCGCTAGAACAAAACGAAAAATAATTTATCTGCATAAAAACAGGACATTAAACATAGCTTGTTGCCTGGACTTTATGAAAACCTATTAAATTTCTTCTCCGACAAAAGAAACGGACAGATTTACAGAGAGATGCCTTTTAGCCAATCTTAAGAATTCACGTTATGTCTTTTGATAGAAAGTTTTAATTTTTGATCCGAATACGAATGTCCCAGGCCGGTCGTAATTTTACTTTATTTATGTAATCGAATCTGCGTAGGATTAGAAAAAATTCGCGGTCTACATTTTCTGAAAAACACAATAATCTTCTTTCTGGCCTTAATTTCACGACTTGCTTACCTTAAGCCGCTTTTTTCGTGTTTAAGTGCTTTGAAAAGCCGTTTGCCGTTGATTTAGATTTTATATCACCTATTTTCAAACACAGCATCGTAAAGCTCTGTCTTTATTTGTGCACTCTATCGTTTTCATTCTAGTGTGGTTATTATTGCGATTGCGCCTAAGGGAACGACACCAAGAGATTTTCGATTCTGATTACGGTATGGATGGCCGCACTTAAGGGGACGCCTTCTTAACTGGCTAAAAATTTCTTCTTTAAAAAAAATAATGTAATGTGACAAAAAAAGATAGAAAAGTAGATTTATTTGTTAAGAATCACTAAATTATTAAATTATAATAAATAAATAAAAATACAAACTTTTTGAGGAGTGATTTATATGGAATAATTTTAGGTTTTTTGGAATGCTCATGAAATTCTGAGTAAGAGCGTATGTTGTTTGACAGATTTAACTCAGTTGCATCGGTGCACCAGCTATTTAATGATTTTTGTGAAGCCGTTTCTTACATGTATAACGTCCAATAATATCTTTAGGTACCGTTTTATTCGTGTTTTCGATTGACAAGTTTAAAGCATATCTTTCTTAGTTGCCATTTTCTTAAGACCTGACATATTAAATTGATCGATTAAAATGATGTATCAAACTCTCACTTTCACGGATTTTAAATTTTCAATGCAATAAGCTTTATAAACACCTGCTAAGTTACGGGGATTCCAAAAAATCCAGAATTATTCCATTAAAATTACTCCCATGGGAAGTTTGTATTCAAATTTTTTTATAGCTAGTAGGCTAAGTTACGGTAGCGTGCCAGCAATAAACATTGCGTCGCTGAGGTCAACGGGCGGGCCAATTAAATGTAATAATGCCGCGCTCGCTATTGTTCGCGTCGGACCAGATGAACAATAGGCGGCTTGCCCCCCAAAAATGCACTTCAGCCAAAATTTCTATTTAATTAATTTAATCAAAATAATTATATTTTAGTTTTGTGCATAAAAATATTTTAAGGTATTGAAGATACAAAACCGGAACCCGAAAAGACGATGTCGGATGGAATGAATGTGACCTCAGACGGCGGTTCAAGTGAAGTCCTGGACAGAAACCCAACAAACTACAAAGTCTTCTTTTGTCTGTGTCATTTGTTGTACGTCACGAAAAAGTCTCGTAAAAGCATAATTGAAGTGGATAGAAACGGCTCAACCAAGGAAGATACAAAACAAGATCTTGTGGATTTAAAAAAATTCACATGAACGAACTTCAGCAACTAAAAATAAAGTTATTGCACGAGAGACATGATTTGGAAATGTGCGCTCTTCGCGAGGAAATTCGGGCATCTCAGCTAAAAGCCCAGTATTACCAAAATTTGATAAATTCACAGCCAAGGCCCTCAGGATTTGTTCAAGAACATGTTGGAACTTCTTATCAGCAGCATAAAATAACTTCACCCCTGCCTGAGCAACGTTATATGCAACAACAGCAACAGGGGTCCTTTACCACCAGTGAAGGCAGTCATTTGACATACTTAAATTAAGTGAAAGTTTTTTGAAAGTCTTACTTGCGTTTCCGTGCTCAAGCTAAAGTGCCGTTTCGATCCGCGTTTTAATTTTTCTGCTAATTTGTCAATAAGCATGCGCACTGTTGTTTTGCTAAATCGATGTCGTATAGTAAATTTTACATCATCATATATTTCAAATGGATTTGATCGACTAATTTTTGATGCATTGAGCATATCATTCGTGTCTTCATCATCAGAATCGCTCAATTCGTCCACAAAATTGAGAAACTCGACAACATCCATAGTGAGAATACAATGACAATGACTTAATCGGAGATTTAAACCTGCCCCCTAGCAGGATCGAAATCTCCTATTAAGTTTGGGCACATTTTAATCCGAGATTCGTCGAATCGGCGTTCTGTCATACCGAAAAAAATGAATCCGAGAATTTCATCTCGGATTAATCGGAGTTTAATCCGAGATTCGCGAGAATCGGCCTTCTGTCATACGGGCCTAAATAAATTAAAATACAAACTTTTTGAGGAGTGATTTATATGGAATAATTTTAGGTTTTTTGGAATGCTCATGAAATTCTGAGTAAGAGCGTATGTTGTTTGACAGATTTAACTCAGTTGCATCGGTGCACCAGCTATTTGATGATTTTTGTGAAGCCGTTTCTTACATGTATAACGTCCAATAATATCTTTAGGTACCGTTTTATTCGTGTTTTCGATTGACAAGTTTAAAGCATATCTTTCTTAGTTGCCATTTTCTTAAGACCTGACATATTAAATTGATCGATTAAAATGATGTATCAATCTCTCACTTTCACGGATTTTAAATTTTCAATGCAATAAGCTTTATAAACACCTGCTAAGTTACGGGGATTCCAAAAAATCCAGAATTATTTCATTAAAATTACTCCCATGGGAAGTTTGTATTCAAATTTTTTTATAGCTAGTAGGCTAGGTTACGGTAGCGTGCCAGCAATAAACATTGCGTCGCTGAGGTCAACGGGCGGGCCAATTAAATGTAATTAATGCCGTGCTCGCTATTGTTCGCGTCGGACCAGATGAACAATAGGCGGCTTGCCCCCCCAAAATGCACTTCAGCTAAAATTTCTATTTAATTAATTTAATCAAAAAATTACTAAACATTTAGGAGACAAATCATTGTCTTCTGTGGACACAGATTGTTCGATTCCAACCATAGGAGAATTGTAGGGAATATCGGTTTGCAAGGAAATTGCAGAAGCTGGGGTACTCGAACTGGTTGGTTTGGATTTAGGTTTGGTGTCAGGTGCGTTAGCCGGGCCCAAAACTGAGTCGGCAATGGCCTGCGATCCCTTAACTTTTAGATCAGGATTATTGAAAACATTAGTATGAGCCAACGCTTCCGTTACAGAGGCAATGGTGGTGGCTGCGGCTATGGCCGCTGGCGTTTGCGGAGCTGGACCATAAAAGTCCTCTACTGTGATTAGCTCTCCGCCATTGGAGTCAACAGAAACATCAGTTGCCGTGCTGGTCGACTGGCCCCGTGATGGCTTGCGAGACGACAACGGTATACGCCGTCTGGTTTTTGGTTCCCTAGCTTTAATGTGCGATTCATCGCCTTTAAACGAAATTGGCATAGGTTTTCTATCGTTGGTAATGCGATTATTTTGCGAGCAGCCTTCTATCAATATGAAAACATCGATAGTTATCAAGGCATCCATCGCTAAATATTGTTGCATATCCCTAGTTAGTGGTAAACTCCACGCCTGTCCGAAATTATCAGGCCTGTTGGGATCAATAGCCATGTCAAAGAAAAATTCAGCCAAGCGCTTTAAAGTGTGTGAATGCGCTGTAATATGGAGACGGCAAGTGAATGCTCTTGCCAAAGGCTGAATATCGATAAAATTCGCACTAAACGGATCTTTCCAATGCCGTTGATTACGAATCTCGGCATCAGGAATTGCCAAAATTTCTTCAAATGTTGGGCCGTAAACATGAAAATACGCAAGTCTGTCTTGCGTTGGGTCGTAACAGACCATATATACGTTCGGCAGACGCGTTTCAAGCAGCTGATGAAGCCCAAACGGAGGTTGTGGGAACTTCGCAATGTCCCAGCAGAACACATGACTGTTCGCGCTAGCAACTTGGACATGGCGAACGAATGGGCCATGGAGGTCCTGATAGGTGGGACATAGCTGCTTAAAACGCAAATCCCAGGTGTTATAATTTCTGCCTTTTCTGTCATTCACAAATTCCGAATCGTAGCCTAAGAATAAAGTGCCATTTGTCATGTTTGATGGCTGAATCAAAGCCAAAATAGCCCCAAAAGGCTCCTGGTCGTCGGTGATTAAAACAGTGGATAGAAGTCTCTTCTTTGGTACACGTAGGGTAGCCAAAGGGAATCTATCAAATCTGTTCTCCCACCAGAGCTCTTGGTCATTTATACGTTTACTGTGATTTGTGGCTACATGTGATGTTTTATGCTGTATCATTTTTGCAGTAAGTGCTTCTAGACCGCCAACACGACTAGCATCATTTTGTGGCAGCGGGTCTGGTACAACCAATCCCCGCTCCAAAGCCATATTAGTCAAAGCCAAACTAAACTCATCTAGGGACGCGGGATCACGCCCCTCAAATTTGCATTGGCGACCAGCTGCCTCCAGCAATGCCTCCTTGCTTGGGGTACCTTCAGCAGCCATGGGTCTGCAAAAGGGAAAACATCAGCTAATGGTACGGCATGTGCTGTTTTAGAGCCATTTAATAAACGTATAGGCGCGCAGTCCTTAGCTTTTTGCTCCCTGCCCGGTAAATCCTCAAAACTTATTACTACTGCCGGGGCAAGAGGGCGATGTGGTAATTTTACCAAAACAAAATCGCCAGGGACATACGCGTGCTTTTCCACAATTAAATCTGAGTAGGGTAGTTTGGGCTCAGGCAGAAGTCTATTCCGGTGAACGAGATGAGTGATTAGAGGATTATAGACATACGCGATTTTCGCAGTTTCAGGCGTAGGTAAGTCAATAATTCTATATGGTCCAACACGTTTGGGTGATAGTTTACCGATCTCAGGTTGAATTACTGAGGTATTATTAAGGTAAACTATATCCGAGAAGAAAAATTTGTTTGAGTTACGGACTTGTCATATTGAGCTTTTGCTGCTTATGCGCTTGAATTAAGTTTTGAGATGCGATTTTGTGCAGATCTTGTAAAGTTAACTTTAAATCGATAACGTATTTTTCCGCAACAGATGGTAAATTCGGATTTATCACGAAGTCATTTATGAGTAGAGTGTCAAGTGGAAATGCTGGTTCGCGACCATAAAGCATTTCAAAAGGAGATATATTAGTTGATGATTGCGGATTAAGCGTGATATGCAAATAATGTGAAAGGTAGAAATTGCTCCCAATCATACTGGGATCGTGCACTCAGCTTGGACAAACCATCAATCAAAGTGCGATTATAACGTTCCACCAACCCATCACACTGGGGGTGATGGGGTTGTAAATATTTTTTGAACGTTTAATAGTTTACAAACTTCCGAAATTAGGGTAGATGTAAAGTTTGACCCCTGATCTGTCAAAAATTTCTTGGAACTCCATAACGTGGGATAATTTCTCATTACTAACAAATTTGCAATTGTTGTTGCTTTTATGTCAGAAACAGCAAAAGCTTCCACGTATTTGGTAAAATAATCCATAAAAACTACAATTTGGTCACTTCCGGAGGAGATCGCGGCATGTGCAAACAATCACACGCAATAAGTTCAAAGGGCGCGGATACTTTGATTGGTTGCAATGGAACGGATGTGGAATTTAATGCGACCTTACGTTGTAAGCACACATCACAATTCCTACACCATGCGATCACATCATTTTCCATGCGCGGCCACCAATAACGCATTTGTATGGCGGGCAAGATCTTGTCGCGATGAAAAATGAGCTCCAAAAATAGAGTCATGAAATTCCATTAATATGAAGCGACGCAAAGATTTGGCTATGACAATTTGATGAACGACTGTTGGTGAACGTTTATAGTCTGTTTCAATTATCTGAGAGCTTTTTCAGTAAATGTTTTCGGAGGTTACAGTAACCCCTTATTTCTTATTTACTGTAAGTTACGCTAGATCTCACTTTAGCTACGTAGCAAAGAAGGGTTTTTTCAATAACATTTTTGCGGCATAATATATTCTCGTCTTCCAACAGATCAATTAACTTACTGATAAAAATCGTTTATTCATCTCATCCTGGAGTCGACACTTTAAACACAATCGACTAGGATGTTAAAGCAACGCTGCAAACTCCGCATAGCTCAGTGGTAAAACCTCTTGCTTGTTGTCGAAGCAACCCGGGTTCGATTCCAGCCGATAGCTTTTTGTTTAGCGCACCTTACTTTAGTATGTCCCAGCACTGGTTAAATGCCTAAATAAAATTTATTTGGGCGTATTAGTGCATTAAAAATGGAAGAATTCTAGCAACTCGCCCGCACTGAGCTGATCTGCCGAAGTACAGTAATTCGTCTTGTTTAGCTTACTGTAGCCCTTAGAAGAATTGACTAAAAAGCTCTCGAATAAATGAAACAGACTATAGGTTGGAATCTACAAAAAAAGTACATCGTTTACGAGAAAAAATCCGTCACAATATTTTTTCGTTGTTAAGTCATTTAATGCGATGCGAATTTTATACAATTCGTCATCTGCATGTTGCTCTGCGAGTAAACGCGCAGGTGTTAGCATTTCGGCTTTTTCAGCATCGGTAAGTAACAGGCGTTCACGAAATGTAGTTGGTTTTGTATTGGTAGGATCGATTTGCGCAGTAGGATTATTATTTTGCGCATTTGGATGATTAATTGGTGCAGTAGGCGCATTATCGCGCGATCGGTCAGGTGGAACCGATTCATCATCTGACTCAGAATCTTCCGATTCTAAATTTGCAATGTTAACAACATTTTTGCGCTCTAATTTATATTTGCGTTCTGCATGATCATATTTAGGATGTCGTGAAAGAAGATCAGCTGCGCAGTTATATGCACCAGGAACATAAACGATATCATATTCATATTCTTGTAATTTGAGACCCCAATGGCGTAAAAGCGACTCGATGGGTCTTTAACGTTTACTAGCCAAGTTAATGCTTGATGATCCGTTTCGACAATAAATTTTTTACCGTAAAGATAATGTCAATAATGCTTGATGGCCCACACTACCGCTAACGCTTCTTTTTCCGAAGTAGCATAGTTACATTTGGCAGAATTTAGCACAGCGACTAAGCGTAGCTAAGAATAAAACGATTTTTGGATGGTAAATGTTTTTGCATCAAAATAGCACCTAACGCATAATTACTTGTGTCAGTTGTTAAAATAAATTGGTGCTCATCATCGAATTTTGGTAGTTGCAAAATAGGTGGGGACGTAAATGCTTTCTTCAGAAGCTCAAAGGCGGTTTGGTGTTCGGCCTTCCAGCAAAATTCGACATCTTTACGAAGAAGATGGAATAAAGGTTTAGCGATTTTAGCAAGATCTTTAACGAATTTTTTAAACCATTGGACTAAGCCAAGGAATTTCTGCAAGGATTTAACGGTTTTTGGTACGGGAAACGAGATTAAATCTGCGACTTTGGACATATCAGGAGCGATGCCCATTGCACTTATGCTGTGGCCAAGAAATTTTACCTCTGCATGCGCAAGATGGCATTTATCAGGCTTTACACGTAAGTTTGCTTTTTTAAGAGCAATAAAGACATTTTCAAGATCTTTTAAATGTTCTTTGAAAGTGCGCGAAAAAATAATTATGTCATCGATGTAAACGAGACAAGATTTCCAATTTAGACCTGCGAGCACAAGCTCCATTAGCCTTTGGAAATCTGCGGGCGCATTTTTTAAACCAAAAGGTAAAACTTCAAATTCGTAATGACCAACAGGACATATGAATGCCGTTTTTTCGCGAGATTTATTATCGAGTGGAATTTGCCAGTATCCAGATTTTAAATCTAGTGTGCTAAAATATGCAGCATTGCCTAAAGTATCGAAATAATCGTCTAATTGTGGAAGAGGATAAACTTGCGTTTTAGTAACGTCATTTAACCGTCGATAATCGACGACCGGCCTAAGGGAACCGTCCTTTTTTCCTATGAGAAATAATGGACTTGCCCATGGGCTGGTTGTAGGCCGAATAATTTTATCTGCAAGCATTTCATTTATAATTTTCTGCATAGATTCTCTTCTAGAATGTTCGACACGATAAGTTTTTCCAACAACGGGCGGATTATCCCCTGTATCAATATGATGTTTCATCAAGGGAGTACGTCCGAGAGGTTCGTTTTTTAATGCAAAAATTGAGTCGTATTTTAAACAAAGTTCACGAATTTGTTGCTGTTGTCGAGAATCAACGGCGGAGCCGTTTAAAGCTTTATTTATTGATGCAAAAAGTTCTGGTGTCCTATCATCAAAAGATGAAACATGCGACACAACTTCGGCATCAGAGGTTAAAGAACCTATTATTTCGCCAGAGTCGATGCGAATTGGCGCTTTAGAGATATTACAGACGCGAATAGGTATTAAAGGTTGTGAAGCATCGACTATAGACGGAGCAACAAAAAGTGAGGTTTTTTCCATAAAATCGGGATTTGGTTCGAATAATGCGAAATCAAAATTGCAAGAACCATGACTTATATAGCCAGGTGTAATTACTTCATGCCTAGGTTGTATTATAACAGGCTCAGGTAACGAAACATGCACACACACAACACCAGAGGTAGTTGTGTTGGGTTTTGTGCGAAATTGCAATTTTTCGTGAGATGAGAGTAAATTAATCTTTATGCCGTTTATAAAAGCACAGCGCTCAATAGGATTAACCCACATGAGTGCGGATTCGCAAAAATCATATCCTAAGAGCATGTCTTCCGGCAAGTGATCAATTATAGATACTGAGGTAGAGATAGATTGTTCCGCGATAGTTAAAGTCATGTTTACTTTATACCGAACTACTGCGGTGATTTCGCCTACACCATGTACAACTTGTGAGACTTGTTTAGGTGGTAAATTAAAACCAAGACGTAAGAATGCTGACGTGGTCATCATGGTGACCTGTGAACCTGTATCTATAAGGGCAGGTACGTCAACGCCATGAACTTTAACGAGAATGGTGGGTAAATTTGTCCCAGCATGGCTTACAATAGGAATATTAGGATCTAAAGTCTTAGATGCAGGTAGATTGATTTTTTCATAAGTTGCAAGACAACGTTGTAAATGTTCGTACTCTTCGAGAAATTCTTGCGACGCTGAATAGATTAGGATGCGCGCTAGATTCTGGCCCTTTCGCAGTAACCGTGTTTACATCATGAGGAGATGTAAGGGTTGGCTGCGGTGGGGGCACATTCATGGTGGGTTGGTTATCCGCAGTGTATGTGACATAAGGGCGATTAAAATTGTTGTCGTTGCGGTAGTTTGAGTTATAGTATATACCACGCTGTTCATTTGGGAATTGCACAAAAGGTGTATTTTGTCGCGGTTGATTATTATAACGATTATTGTAACGCGAATTTTGATAATTAGCATGCGAATTTTGATAATAATCATTACGATTTTGCCTAAAATTCGATCTGTGTTTGCTTAGGTTCAAAGCGATTATCATTATTCGCATAGTTAGATGAACGATGTTGACTAGAGTTACGATATCGTGATTGAGATCGATGTCTATTTTGCGAATTTGAACGCACATGGCGAACGATTTTGGCGCGAAAAAGAATGCGACTGGCTGCGATTGCGAGCCATAGAATTATTACTGCGATCAGGTTGGGTATTATGATTAGTATTATTAGACGCTTCTTGCCTCTGACGCGTGAAACATTCCTCATAAATGTGACCTATGCGTTTGCAAAAGGTGCAATATTTACGAGAGGAACTTTCTGGCTTTTCAGCACGCGACGAGCGATGAAACGTTCTATGACGCGAACGATTTGAATCATTTTGGTTAGAGTGCGCGAGGAGTATCTTTAGGTACTGCACTGCCAACGGGAGCAGCTGTTACCGATACATAAGGTGTTACTGCCTTTTTATCCCCAAATTCTTTATTAGCAAATTCAGCGCTTAGCGCATTGTCCAAAAATTCAGCTAATGATGCTCTAGGTTTTTAATGATATGCCTCTTTCGAAATGTGTGGTAATAAACCTTCCTTTAATTGATGTCGCATTAAATTATTGAAATGATGCAAATCAACTTCAAGATAAGGATCAGATTTAATTAACTCTTTGCAAAGCGAGAGATAATAAGCTTTACCCGATTTGTTAGGCTGCTGTTTATGATTCAGAAAACAATTAAAGAGCGCACCGGTGTCCATTGGACAAAATTCGGATATTAGCGCGTGTTTCATTTTCGAATAGGATTGTTGTATATCAGCAGGTAACGAACGGTATAAACGCATAGCATAGGGATCAAGAAATCCAGTTGCGAATTTTAAACGATCAGCTTTGTCAATATCATAGGTATCGGCAAGCAATTTAAATTCTGCAAAATATGCTTTTATATCCGTTTTATCTCCATCAAAAAATTTTTTGTTAGCAATTGCACTTTGCATTTGTGTCAAAAATGGTCCGCAATTCAAGGAATCAGCGAGACGCGATCCACCATGCGAGCCTTCAGATGAAGAATCTGAACTATAGCGATGACGTTCTCTGCGCGATCTACTTTTGCGATGTGAGCGACAGCTGCGCGGGCGATCATAACTATCAGATGAACTTTCATCAGAAAATTTGACATGTCTTCGATGCTGTTGCCAGTGGACAACAGTGAAGATGCACGATTCGTACTCTGCGCACGATTTGCACTTTGCGCATTAAATTCAGAAAAATTTGCACTATCGATTGAGTGGTTAACGCGCTCAGATGAATTATTTTCTATGCGATTCAAAACTGGTTGGGGTTTAAGCATAGTGCATAGCTCCAGATGCAGTTTACGCATTTCATCCGCATTTTCCTTTTTATCTTGATTTACGCGCGTAGAAAGGTCCGAAAATTGCAAATGAATAGCTTGTAGCGCTTTTAAAATAAGATCATCAGTCACAGCATTAGCACGCTCTTTGTTGGCATTTATGCTATGACTATGATTACTTTCTACGTCAGAATTGGGATTTTCGCGCTCCGAACAGGTTTCAGGATTATTTGCCATATTAAGAGTAGTCGTATTATCAATCATTGTATGATTAGATGAATTGTCAATGTTAGGGTCCGATCTACTTATCGAAGTTTGATTAATGCGTGATCGCATGGTAGTCAATAACAGTTCATCTTCCGACTGTGTATTGCTTGCGGCATTTAGTGACGCGGGTAATTTATCATTATTCGCCTTACTGGATACGTCTTTCATATTTCTGTCATTACTCGCAGAATTACTCGCGCTATTAGAGTCAACAGGCGCGGTGGGTAATTGGCGAGATGATGTAGGTGGCGTAGAAGGTTTTTTCAATTTAGCGGGCGGTGTCCGCAAAACCTTTTTTCCTGCCATTTTTAGGCATCCAAAATGTCGAAAAATATGGCCTTGGGTAAAAATAAATTTCAGTACGTCGAAATTTTGCCCAAAATAAATATTTCGAATTAGGCCTTTGTCGATCCGAAAAACAGGTTTTTTCACGTGAATAGTATTTGCTTACGTGAAGTAAGATATACGTGACGTGAAATGATCGAAAACAGGTAGGACTAAGCCTAAAGCGCAAGAAAGTGTACGTGGTTAGAAAAACAGGTAGGTAAAGATCTAAAATGACGGAATTTCGTCGTCAAGAGAGAAAAATGATAAATCGTTGCCTGCGGGTCGACGTTTATAGAAAAATGCAAGCGTGAGAGCTGCCTTCGTCGATAAAGATTCGATGGAAATAGAAAAATAACGATGACTTTACCACGATACACAAAATCTTTACCACGGACGCTTACTTAAATTGTGCACTGCCACGATCGCGGTCGATACAACAACAAAGGTGAACGAAACGTTACACATATTTAGATGGCCAAAATAATGATTTTTGGATCGAAAAATAATTTTACGATGATTGATCAGTTTGGCTGTAGCTAGCAGCCTAAAAGAGGGAACATCCAGTGTAAATGTAGGGGCCTGCGTCTACAAGAGCGACACAGACCGGCCACATTACCTTCGAGAGTTACTTAGGTACGTAGGTACTTAAGTCTATGCTTAGCGCTGGCCCCGATCGCGCAGCCCTGGATAGCTTTCGATCTTTGGGCCCTTACAGACCTTACGGCTTCGATCCCCTCAGCCCTAATATTGCTGGCTGCTTCTGGTCGGGTGATCTCAGCAGCTACGCCCTAAGACCTAAGGCTACCTACCTAATCTCGGAATTTGCCGCGGAGGTCAGTTGACCTATCTCAATGCTCAAGTTGAATATTTAACTTCTTTTCCAATCAGTGCCAGATTCGAAATGTTTTTGGTTCCTAATACGTGTAGCACAATAAACTTTGAAAACAACAACATTGAGCTCTACACTGATCAACCATCCCTAAAGATTAAATAATATTTTTTGATTAATTTTATGATTTGAGGAAAAGATTTAAGATTTCCAAATAAAAATAGCAATCATACGGAAATTACCTATCCTTCCACTCTGATGAGTTGTAATCCTCGACGTGGGCAATAACCGACCTAACCCTCGGTATAACCAAAAACCCTTGGATAGGTTTTTCTCTATTTTATTTCGAACGAAGAATCCACGGCCTATAGCCGGACAACAAAATATGGCAAAAAGAAGAACGAAAGCGTACGGATTATACACACGTACGGTGGCCAACGAGACTGCCAACAACACAACTCACAAGAACTCTAAGTACACTGGCCTCAAGGACCATTACAGTAAAATAAACAAAGATCAAATCAACGTAATACTGATACACTTTTATCTCAGATCGAATGTTATCGATTACACAAGCGGTATGCATGAAACAATTACTATTATCATACACTTAACTCTATGCTACCGGACAAGTATCTTATTGTGTTTTATTATAGAAAATTGGGGAAAAAGTGGGAAGACCGAAGGCATAGCCCACAGTACACTATCGTAGATAGCTACTAGTATTGGCTATGTGATGGCTATCGCGAACTGCTAAGGCAAGTTCGCCTATACGTGTAACTCTCGCAGTTACATATTTAATTCTTTTATAGTCTGATAGCAAGAGCGTTTTCGTCTCAAAACAAACGAGATAATTCATTTGCTTGCTTTAAATATGTATATAATCATATGATCATCGTTCATTAGTTTAAGTTGGACGTTCTATGATCGCCTATGAATGACTGAAGCATTAAACCTTTTCTTCCCAAGAACTTTTTTGAGATGCAGATTTCATAAACAGTCGGTAAACTGAATCTGTCGTTTGACATTTGATTTGTCAATGCTTTTGTCACAGCACGAGAATCAAACACAGTGGGTATGGGTTTAGGAACCCTGAAGCGCAAGAACTAGGGTCATATTCATATATCTGCTGCAAAATCAAAGTTTCACAATTTTTTTGCAATTGTGTTACTAACCTAGAATTTTGCTTATTAGGCGCGAAGATTCGGACAGGAATGCAACAGAAAAAAATAATACACAACCGAATCGTCCACGAAATCTTAAAAAAAACGGAATTTCACACATCTTTTTCATCGCTACTCACAAAAGTCAGGAGTAGTAGATTAGTTTATATCGAAATGTAAATGTCTTCTAGCAAGCGTGGTCCTTTTCACTTAATGAGTGATAAAGTAAACAACCAGTTTTTGAACTAGTCGAACTAAACCTGCATGAATAAAACTTTGCCACATTCTTACAGATGTCATTGAGCTTATAAACAAAGCAAGCCGCCTTTAATTTGGTACAGTATTGAAGAAGTTATGAGGACTAATATGCCATTGGTTTTTGTTGAGCCACCCTGTTTATTAATTTTTCTTCTCGCCAATTATTTTTAGCCAATAGTGTCGCCCTCCCTCTTCGCTCTCTCAAATCCGCCTATGCTAAAGAAATGTAAGTTTTCGCCGAAAATCGGAAGGAAGGGGAGCGGGTCAAAAGCGTTCAGATTTGGGGAAACGGTGGCACGACAGGCTTGAATGATGTGGTCCTCAAAGAAACGTGTAACAGGTCGAAAATTTGGTTGGGGTCTGCGGTTAATTTTAGGGGGGCTGGGTACATGATCTCCAATTTAGACCAAAAATACCTAAAAACAGCCATAAATTTGACTTTTTTAAAAAATGGGGTCGAAAATTTTCTGGCTTTAGGGGGTGGGTGGGAAAAGGGGGATGGCCGACTTTGGGTGAGGGTTATCCTTATCCCCCTCTTACATCTATGTTCACAAATCTCTCTTTGACATATATAGGCATGTATATTCCTAGTTGAATTTGCTTTTCTATCAACCCCAGAAATCAGTTTCGATTGATTTATTGTCCATGATAACCATGACAAGTCTAATGAGTAAGGAAGAAAAATATCGACCGCCGATGCAACGGTCATTCCGGCGGCATCGCCCCATACGATGCCAGTGACGTCTGAGTCACCTTAATTTCCTAAGTCGAATTCAGGCGAAAGTAAAAAACGGAACTGGACGTCGAGTCGCCGTTACGCTGCCTTTGCCTGCTTCTAATTGATAGATAAATTTAAAATTGTCATTATAATATGAATTACAATGCAAATATAAAGTTTTAATTTTAAAAAATTCAGTTACAAGTTTTGACTCATTTAGGGGCAAAAAGTATGTAAATTATCTTGTCGTAATTTGAAGCATTTAGTTTTAAACGCGGGGAATTCGTTAGAAATCAGCACCAGCAAACTTTTCTTCTGCATATTTTTGGGTTTAAAAAGGTGAGAAAATTATATATAAACATCGTTCTTGACCTTTCTTGGAAGGCCTCTAATTTTCTTATTGTGAAGACAACAGAAAATGGGCGAAACAATTATTGCAAATGATGATCTCATGCGCAAAAGACGTCTGATTTGGCGAAGTGCCAAAAAGTTAACTCATATATTTTATAGGCGAAAAAAGCTTGACCATTCTATGGGGGAGGTCAGCAGCGTTTCTTATGGGTTCGAGGACGATTTCTTTGTTGACTAAAACTCCGGCTTTCAAGGAACACATTTGGTTAGTAGCACACGTGATCTGGGGGGGGGCGTTCGGTGGCTTCCCCAGAAAAATTTCACTTCTCCACAAACATTTTTTCACCCCCAGAACTGGCGGTTTTTTAAAAGTTCCCAAAAATTTCCTAAAAATTTGTAGAAAAGATACTTTTTTAGCGCTTTTAGCTATTTACTTGCTCAAAAGTGCCAAAATTTCGGAGCTTCGCGCCATTATACTCATGTTTTGACTATATTCTGTTCAATTTGTTTGACTTTTTTCAACTTTTTTCGAATTTTTTACGTTTTTACGCTTCAGAAAGATAGAGCATCGTCAGAAACGCTGGAAAACGATGTCTTTGATGCGTACCTACTATTTCTGGACCTAAAAAAGGCACTTTATAATTTCATCGCCACCCTAGAATTCCCATGCTGTGCATGCATGGTTATTAGTCGTCTCGTGCTTGATATCGCTAAAGTATCGATTCGTAACTTTTATTTTGATGTCTTTTATTCTGGCTTAAATTAAAAAAAATGAGATTTTTCCGGATAAACTGACGCGAAATTTAGATCAAAAATTTTAATTCGAAACTGCCAAAAATTGGCCAGAAATTGTGGATTAACGTAGTTATGATGCTTTATTTTTGCATTTCTTCAGTTTAAGTCGTTCATTCTGAAAGATGAAACCTTTTCTGGAGAGAGGGAAGTCGAACCCCCTAGATCGTATGTGATCTATGTTATCTTTCTTGAGACCTTGTGCACATTTAATGGGACGCATTTCGTCTTTGACGAAATGGAGACCAAATTATGGTTTCCGTCCGTTACTTATCGTAATTTAGCGCCGGATTATACTAACTCGTAAAAATTGTTGACTTTCTTGCTGGTCCGATTACGAGGAATAGTTTTTTTGTATTCTATGCAAATTTAGTTGCTTTACGAAGATTAACTCAAGCGGATATGTCCTGATCCTGATTTCAGCACAATTTGTCAAGTTTTCAAGCGAATATTAAAAATCTGTTAGATTTGTATCTACTGCACTTCACATTTTGCAAGTGAGTGAACACAAATATTCGAGTATTAATTTTATTCATCTCAAGCCATCACTTGGCCTGAATTTGCAACTTTTTCCGTCACGACGTGTCGGGTTTCAGCTCAAAAGTAAAGTAAAAAACTACTTCCGATGTGGGATGAGCTATTTTAATTATTTTTCCATTCAGCAGTGGTGTAAATCGCAGATTAATTGAGGATGTCGATTAATCGCTTATGCCGTCATGCTTGTACCTAGTCATCTAAAATTCCATCCTTTTATCGGCTAAAAGGTTGTTTTTTAAGACATTGTTTTGCCTGCATCATTCGTTACCATACATGCACAGCATGAGAACTCTGGGGTTGGGGCTTTTTTGGGTCCAAAAATAATAGGTACGCGTCAAAAACATCGTTTTTCAGCATTTCTGACAATACTCTATCTTTCTTGAGTAGAAAAACATGAGAAATTTTGAAAATATAAAAAATTATACAATTGAATAAAATATAATCGAAAGCTGAATATATGGCACGAAGCACCGAAAATTTGACATTTTTGAGCGAATAAATAGCTATGAACGCATAAAAGAGCACCTTTTCTACGAATTTTCAGAAAATTTTTCGGGAATTTTGTGAAAATCGCGAATTATTGGGGAGGATGAAAAAAATTTCTGGGATGGGAGTGTGAAACCCTTCAAGAACATGTATTCTTGACACCTCGTTAAATTACCTCAACCACAAATTAACATTTGTAAATTTTCCTTTTCCACAATGCATCATACGCTATCTGCTGAACAAATCTTCAGATCAGCAAGTTGCACTATGACCTTTAAAAGGTTTTATTTTATATTTTATGTGTTCCCTGAATATTATGATGCTATTTTAAAAAAAGCTTGGCGTTGGCCGTTCGGTCGGACCCAGTATTTGCATAAATTATAAGTGCAATTCTTGAATAATTAGTTACTGCACAAAACCGATAACAAAATCTGTTTTAATGAAAATTATTTTTGCTCAAAGGGACGCCTCTTAGTCGATATTTATGCACTTTGAGGAAAAAAATATCACCGCTTGCTTAAACCTATTCTAATCTCTTTTTTCATAGCAAATTTGCGATACTGAGACAAAATTTACCCTGAGAGCAATGAACACTCTAAAGCCTAAATTCTGCTTTCAGTGTCATCTTAATGTCGTTTTTATTTAAAATGTCATTATTTACTAACCTTCATATGGTACCCAAACAAATTTTGACACTCATATCATAAATTTGTACGACACTGAAGCTTTAACTAGACGGAGTTTGGTGTTTCACTTGTATGTTGGAACGTTTATTTGTTGCTATAGTATCAGCCATAGTTACAGTACGACGATGAAGTCGTAGCACAGGAGTTGTCAAGATGTACTACATCATTTGTGGAAAAAGTTTTATTAATTTTATTAAAGTTACATACACATTTAGTTGTACCCCTATACTGCGTGGCTTGATGTGCGCTAACATTCTAAACATATTGCGTTTTACGCGTGCATGTACCTACCTATTACATTATGTCTTAATCACGTAGTGCTATGCAATTGTCAAGTATATGGTATGAAGTCTAAGTAGTTAAAAGAGACAGCAGCACATATTTGTTTAAACCCTTAAGTTAATGTTTTAACTGGACTACATATTCAATTGACTATCATAATCTTACGGTCTTTACCCTCGTGATTAAGATAAAGCTCGAACGCGATCCTCGACTTTGGTCGCTGCATCAGAGTTTTTGGAAACAGGGTTGCCGGGTGCAGCTCCTGAATTCGGGAGAATCTAAAAATTTTCAGGAGCAGGAGCAGGAGAATGGGCTTTTCAAGAGAAATTTCAGGAGAAGTTGTAAACATGCAGGAGAATGCAGGAGAATTTTAAAATGTCAGGAGAATTCAGTGGAATCCTGAAAATCTAGGAGAAATCAGGAGAATTTTCAAAACTTAAACAGCAAGTTATAATGATTATCATACATTAACCTTCTTACTGTACTTACTGTAGTTAGTTAGTTGTATATAATTTTATACTTAGATGTTTCACATTAAGAATTTATTTCGTTCATAGTTAAGACCACCGTTTTTTCCACTTTTTGGTCTATTTGTCAACCAAAATTTTGGGAAATGGAGAAAATTTTTGGGCTTGGTTGGCATTTGTGGAAAATTTTTGTAATGTTAAAAATGCGTTTTAGTGAGTTGAAACTTCAAAAATTTTTCGGCGCTTCGCGCGGAATTGATTAAATTCTTACTTATTAGTAATCCTTAAGCCGCGCCGCGCCATTTTTATCGACAATCTGGTCTAGAACTTCACTACGATTGAAAATCCTTATTCTCTGCACGGATTCAGTTAGTTTTTTAATGCAAAAATGCGTTTTAGAGAAGTGAAACTACAAAAATTTTTCGGCGCTTCGCGCCGAATTGATTTAATTTTTTTTTTATTAATATTTGAGCCGCGCCACGTCAATTGCAGCATTTTTATCGAAAATTTGATCTAGAACTTTACTACGATTGAAAATCCTTATATTTTGCACGGATTCGGTTAATTTTGTAATGCAAAAATGCGTTTCAGAGAGGTGAAACTACAAAAATTTTTCGGCGCTTCGCGCCGAATTGATTTAATTCTTACTTGTTATTGATGTTTAAGCCGCGCGGCACCAATTGCAGCATTTTTATCGATAATCTGGTCCTAGATCTCCACTACGATTGAAAATCCTTACCTTCTGCACAGTTTTTGAAATGCAAAAATGATTTAGAGAGCTAAAATTTCAAAATTTTCTGGCGCTTCGCGCCATTTGATAAATTATAGTTTTAATTGTCAAAAACGACTTCAGAATTGGCTAAAATGCTTTACTGAAGGAAGGAAATTCAAGTTTCAACATAAATAACGTATACTGAGCGTGATATTCTTGTAGAGCGCGAAATTTTTATACAAAAAGTGCATCAAACACCGCTATTGCATGTGTACATGAAATTTTCCACTTAAAAACACTGATTTTTCAACACAGGCGCTCTATTTTGAACGTTTTTAGACCTCCCAAAAAATGTGGAAAAAAGTCGGAAAAAGTGGAAAAAAATTTTGGGTTCAATCTATAATGTCAACCAAATCGCTGGGAAAAAGAAAACGGTGGAAGACCTAAGTGTTAAGTTATAACTATATCCAAATAAGTTTCGTGCTTCCGTAGTAAATCATTCATTCATTCATTTATTTATTCACTTAATATCACGAAGTGCAGAAATACATAGCTTTAAACACCGTCTAATTGTTTTTATCAGTTTCATAGACGTTTGCAAAGCGCCTATAAACATTTTTTTGATATATTTCAAAACGTAAGGATTTGCTTGCTACTGAAGTACATACAATTAGTAATAAAGTATTATTTATTTTTTCAAAAGACATTGCAAACAGGGCTCTTTTCAGAAATTTTTGATGATGTATAGTGCAGCTGAAAATTGGCGGTCACTGTTTTAAGCACAGAAACTGTTTTTTCGAATAATGAAGATAACAGGCAAGAGATCAGAATAAAATAGTTGGGTGAACCAAGGTAAATTGACCTGAGCATGCTTGATATGCATGTGTACATACAGTTGTAGATCTGCTGTACAACCTTTCCTGCAAAATATGAGCCAGGAGAATTTTCAGGAGAATCAAAATATTTTCAGGAGAATTGCAGGAGAATTTTTCCCCAATTTTACCTCTGTGCAGGAGAATCTGAATTTTGGGACCTGGCAACACTGTTTGGAAATTGTGCTGCTTTGTTGCAGCATCGTTTAGCTTTAATGATGTAATCAAATGTATGTGCCTTTATTGTTTAAGCATACTGCATCTACTTAAAGATTAAATTTGTTTTGTTTTCTTGTCTACCAACTATAGTCTGTTTCACACAACTTCGTTCATAAATTTTAAAACTATCTCCGACAATAAGTTGACAGATTGCAATTATAGCATTGATCTGATATATAATTATCGTAACCCTAGGCTTAATGCCGTTGAAAATTCTTAGAATTTATGCACGAAGTCATGTGAAACAGACTATAACTATTCAGTGCTGCTTCTTGTTATATCATGTTTCCTCCTTACGATATGAATCCTTTTACTTGCATCGACTGCATTTCGGATGTTATTTGTTTTTCCCATACATTTTGATCTATAGATATTCGTAATCCTCGTTTAATGGAAGTAGAACATTTTCTATTCAGCTTTTCGAATTTTTTTTGTGCATTTTTTGTCTAGAACTATTCGTAATTTGAATAGTTCTCCCGATTTTCCAGAATAGATTAAATCATCATTTTTAGATACTGTGAAAAACAGAAGTCGTGTACCCAGTGCTTCTTATAATTTTTCTCCATTAATGTAAGCTCTCCTCTTTCTAAAATTGCATTTATTACTTGTCCTATGATTTTTTACGGTTCTAACCAATATTAATTTTCCAGCGAATTTTCGCTCATATGCTAACCATTTATTCCCCATGAGTGTGTCTTCCACTTACTGAATGTGCTTGCCATGGAATACCACGTACGCTGAAATACGAAAAATTTGGATAGAGTTAATAGAATAAAAAAGTACTAAATAACTAATTAGTGAAATAGAAAATTAAAAAGAAATGTTAAACTAATAATTTACCAAAAATTGAAAATACTAAAAACCTTAAAAAATTATTTCTTGAAAAATCGTTTAGGAATAATGATAATTTAGCTAACAAGTGAGAATCTCTTAAATGAAGAATATGGAGAAAGAGAACTATTGGAGATTATAACGATCTTTTTAAGCTGTTTTATTTCACGATCTCACTGAATTTGAATAAATGTAAGTTTAGATACCTAAAGCAATTTGGAAGATTCATAACTCATCCACTTCCAATAAATCAAAAACAAATCTTTCGCAAAACTTTAGTAAAATTGCAGATTTGCATGCGCAAGAAATGAAAGATTCAAGAATTGGGTTCGAATGGCGCAATCATGATAAAAAGTACCTATATGAATTCGCCACTCATGAGTCAAAACGGTTTTTGTGCCATTTTAACACTCAGCCTATTCATTAATAAGAAGTTCCTGGGTTTCCATTCCTCCAGCTGACCCCTTGACCGACCGACCGGCTTGTATGCGCTGTCACAATCTAGTATTGTTTGGAAATTCAAACATTTGAACATAACTTAATTTATGCCGAGGTCGTAGGCCTTAAAGATAATTAACGGTTTGATCCAGTCTGGATGGTCCGTCTGATTGGGAGTGGTCAGCAGTGAATTTTGTTGATCGGACATGACCACAAAACTGGTATAAGTATCAAAATAGCGTATGGTACCTTACCACAGTTTCTGATCATCGTTTAATACGCTGCAGAAAATTTTTGATTTTTATAATTCCTTGGTCTTGCCTTATTTTCTCGAAAAAATTTACAATTTTTACATCCCGGGGTCTAGTATAGTTGACCAGACAAGACATGGGCTTTCGGCTAATTAAAAAACTGAAATATTTTTTCGGAAAATGATTTTACATCAAGTTAAAAATGCATAAAAATAAAAAAATTTAATGTAAAAGTGCATGAAATTGACCAGGAAATGCTGATCAACATGTTTATGCTATTGTAGCATTCATACCTTTTTACAGACCCTTTTACCTCTACAAAGTTCTCTGAATGGCCTTCCTGCAGACTGGCCATGCTGCGCACCTTATGATGTACAAGGTTAATGACCATGGAGGCTCTGAAACCGAGAATTTGTGGTCAAACAAGGATAAAATCTGTGATTTTTTTGATTTAAATTACGACTTTGGCCATTATTGTAAGAATTGCTTGAAAATACATTATTTTTAGCAACTCCAGCTCTTCAGGCACGTAGCTTTGTGGGATAGGGGAGGGGGACTATTCCCTCTAAAAATCTTTACAATGCATATATTTTTGCAAGGGTTCCTCAAAGGAAAAAGTCGGAAATGCTTGAAGCGCATTTTGATAGACTGCTAAGATTCTTGCACACTTTTAATTCATAAGCCCAAAATTCTTTGGCGCTTCGCGCCAGATTTATTCTTATTGTGTAATTTTGTGTCAGAATTGATTATAAAACAAGTTAAACAATTTTTAGCCGGTTCAAATGTTCAGAAGTCAATGTATGACCGTTTTATTCAACGTCTTTCTGAATGTGATTAGAAGTAAAGTCAAATTTTTTTGAATTTTCCTAGAATTTTATCTTCTTCAGCGTATAGAGCTCGCTGAAAAGCGCTCAATAACATGATCATTTTTGCCAGTCTACAAGTAGTGGTTGAGATATCTTACTTCAAAATTTTAGTCCCCCGTCGCGATTCGCAAGACTAGCTACGTGTCTGCCTCTAACCCCTCCATGTGGGCATGTTTGGTGCATCTATGGCCTAGACCATGCATGTAACGGCTCAAAGTTTTAAATAGGGGGTCCTCGGTCAATTTTTCTGGCAGAGGTAAACGACCTGAGATTTATTCGCCAAAAAAACGCCTAAAAACGGACGAAAAATTCGATTTTTTTTCAGAAATCGAGAAAGGGTCAAAAAATTTTCTCGCTTTGAGGGATAAAGAGGACGTCCGACTTTGGGTGGGGGATCCCTTTTCCATCCACCCTCTTACATGTACGGCCTTGACCCCAGAACCCCGTCCACGTGCATGTCTGGACTTAACTCTCGATAGAAATCCGTTGAATTCTGATTCAAATAGCTACTCTTCATTCGTTGATTGACTTTTGATTTCGTACCATAGCCTCATTTCATTGTCAAATATTTATAATTCATTATTTGCTTTAGACGTAGCTGTTGCTCTCACGCTGCCTTTTTCAAATTATCAGTAATGAAAATGTCGAAAACACGCCTAACGTGACTGCGGAGGCTACAGTAATCGCAGCTGCAAAAGCAATATCGAGCCAATCAGATAAGAAGGCAAATATGATTCGAATAATGGCGCCATGGAAGCTGACCTGGTTGCTAATTCCTCCACAACTATTGAAGGCTAAGCGACGCCGAATTTTTCATTCAGTCTTAGCAAGGCTGATATGCCGTTCTCTGAGCAGAGTTCAGTTTTTCAGTCGCCTGCTGGTGGGGGCTTTTTCTCAGGTAATCACTTTTATAGTGATTTAGAGGGAAAGTTTTTCTGATTAGTTCTTTATTGACGAAAATTCGTTTGATAAAGGATTTTAGCAAAATTTATAATCCTTCATTAAAATTTTTCGATGCTCTGAAATTTAAAAACTGCCTACGAATTGAGCGAGATTAAGATTTACAAATTGAAAAACGGTTTAGATTTTTGTGTACATGCTAACAAGCTGTAGCCACGCGTTTAACAGCTTCGAGGGCGGACGGATAAGCCGGTGTCGCACCTTAAAGTATCCGTGCCTTAAAATGTCCAGCCGGACACTTTAAGGTACGTAACTTAAAGTGTCCGGCAGGACACTTAAAGGCACCTTAAAATGTCCGGCTCTGGAGTATGTCCACGCACATCACTCGCTGTACAATTAGGTAAGTAGGCAGGTACATATGGGTACATACGTACCTTGTACAATGTATTGAGGTACATAAATACAGGCAAGTCGATGCATTACGAAGAATTCGTTGCTTCGTCAGTGGCGTCGTTTAGCGAAGTTGGAGATAAAATCGATTATAAAAATAACTTTCGTGAGGAACAATTATACAAGGTTTTTTGGATCGAATCATAATTCTGGAAACCAGCTAAATTTATCATACCGACATACATATAGTATATGCAGATATCGCGTTAATAATTAATTACTTATGATGCAAAACTGTTCATGAAAAATCATTAAAATATGCAGCAGGCAATATTCAAATTGAGTAGCATAATACTTGATTTAGCAAAATATAAACTAATCCTCCTGTTTTAATATGAAAAGGCAAGTAAACTGCACACGGTTCCATTCATTCATGATTCTAAAAAGACATGCTAAGACCTCATTTTATATAAGGTGTGACACCGGCAATTTTTCAACCAGCAGAAATGCTCCGACTCCGATGGGACAAAAAAGACGATTATACTTGGAATTATGCATCGTTAAGGACATAAAAGCAGGGTACTAGGAAAAAGTTACCTATGTATGCCTGTGAAAGTTGCAAGAATTTTCTAAAAAGTCGACTTCCGCTGAAAAACGCAAAAAATCGAAGCTTTCTCTGCGGCCTGCAGAAGGGAGTTGCACAATCCGACGTAAAAGTAAATAATATAAATAGCCTATTCCCTGAAAAGAAGCGATCACCAATCAAAAAAACGACATATTGTGTATTCTTACGCTTGCTTGGTACGCATTTCTATGGGGCAGCAATTAACAAGATGGCGTGCTTGTCATAATTCATTTATGTAGCCATTAACGATTACCTAAATATTCGTTAGATATTGAAACAGAAATTCGATATTGACAAGAAACTAAATAGGTTATTAATAAACACAAAGCTTCTTCATAATTGTTTTATCTGAGCCAGGGAGCAATGTTTTGTGAATGCAGGCTTTCTTCAGAGCCGCAGAATATGCTTCAATTTTGGCGTTCTTCAGCGTAAGTCTAATTTTTAGAAGATTTTGGCAACTTTCACAGGCATACATAGGCAACTTTTTCCTAGTCCCTCCTTTTATGTCCTTAACGATGCATAATTCTAAGTATTCGTCCTTTTTGTTGTATCGGAACATTTTTCTTTGTTAGTACCCTACTTTCAATTAGCAAGATTTGAGTTAATCAGTCAGTAAACAAATACGGTAACATGCCACAATAATGACAGCAGTCCAAGAACATGGAAAACAAGATTGTCCTGAACATCAGCATTATCTTTTTTAAACAAGACAACCTCACCTTATTTCAACAGATCAAATGTTTTCAGCGTAAACTTCACGCAACTACTGCGTGTGAAGAGCACTTACATTCAGATTCGTAATCCTGACGTTGCATCAACCTTTTGAAAAAATTAAGCTTTTGTAACGCTCTGAATCTAAGGTCAATTTTCAGTGTAAAGTATTCACAATTAGGTACTGGTGTAAAGAAAACATACAATCAAATTCATAATCATGGCTTTACGGGACATATTTTGAAAAAAATTTATGTTTTGCAACACTCTAGAGGTAAAATAAATTTGTAGTGTAAACTTGACACATCAACAATAGATGAATAGCGTAAACTTTACACAACTAGTGGTTGTAGAGAAAACTAACAGTCAGATTCGTAATTCTGACGTTACATAGAACATTTTGAATTACAAATTAAACTTCCAAAACGCTCTAGAACTTAAAGTGAATTTTCAGTGTGAACTTTACACAACCACCGAGTGTAAAGAGGAATTTAATCGGCTTCGTAATTCTGATATTAATCTGATAGTATGATCCATATTTATGGAAAAAATAATTCTCCACAATGGTCTAAAGACAAATAAATATTAGATGTAAACCACTTTACACCTCAATTGAGTGTAAAAAAACGCTTCCAACTAACGTGTGACGTTGGACCCCAGGTACATTGTTAGACTTGTGACCGGAGAAGCTGACAGAATAAACAAGGCAGAAACACGTTTAACACCCCCGATATTTGACTGTACACCTCCCGAAGAAGCTTAATATTGATGTAAACAAACACAATTTGCGGTGACGTGTACTTATTGGGAAGTACTTTATTCTTATTCTATTCGACTTATCCCGACTTTTAAAGTGAGAAACTGGCAAACAAAAAAGGGACGAAGATGTACTTTTCCAACATCCACCACATTGTAAACTTTAAAAATTCGAACCTAACTCTCCATTGAGTGTAAAGGAATGCAGTTTAGGCCAGTCTGTAGCCTTTGAATTTTGGTGCGTTTGTGTGTGGAAAACTTCTGTTCCGCATCGTATATGAAATATTGACCAATGAAAGAAGGGAAAAAACGTTTTTTCGCATATTTTAAACCCCTGAAGTCTAGCGATTGAAAGTAAGTCCGTGCATTGGCATCGAAAAAAATGCACTCTCTCACATTGATCGACCGTCCTGATCTCTATATAGGTATGCACTATAGGCGGCGTTTTTATACAAACTGAAAAATTTGGCGTTGAGATTTTTGATCCATTGATATGTGTGAAAAAATAAATAAAATAAATGATCGAAATTCGTCCGGCTTTTAAAAGACTTAGTTAGTAGAAATTAGATGATATCAAGCACCTACAACAGGTATATCTCCTGTTCATAGAAGATTGCTGTTCACTGAAATGATTAATTCTATGATTAACTCAATAAACACTTGATATTTTAATAAAAAAATATTTTAAATTGATAATCTTGAAATGAAATTATTTTTCCGAAAAGAATTCTGATAGCTTATGTATGCCTGCAGTGTGTGCTATGTTCTAAAACCCGTTTAAACATTGTATGTCAGCACAGCACATGTAGATTTTGTATTCTGCATTGAAAAGTAGCTATGCTGCCGGGGTCTAGGGCTGGCATACACGTGGGTTGGGGGACCTTCATTATGGATAATTTAGGAGAGAAAATGAGGCAAAAAGAATGCCACAAAATGGAAATTGAAAAATTTCGTCAAAAATGATTGAAATTGATCAGAAACCGTAGAAAAACGTAGTTTTGATGCTATTTTACTATTTATACCAGTGTTTGAGGTCATTTGGACCCCAAAAAGCTTAATTTTTGACCTTATCAGATCGGTTGTCTCACTCTGGCAGATCGGCCCTGCAGTGCATCTTTGGTCTAGATCAAGCAATTACGTGGAATGGAGTTTGGGGAGTCTCCAGACCCTCAAAATGGAAAAAAATGAGAAATTTTCCAAGAAAACTGAGACAAAATAAAAAGTAAAAATCGTTGAAAATAAAAAACTTCCTTCAAAAATGTATTAAATTGACTTGAAATTGCAGATTGACTCAGATATAACGCTATTTCAGCATTTGTGCCAATTATGACATTATTTTGACCCAAAGTTTCATTATTCGACCCTCCTTACCGGCCTTGCCATTTCGGCTGTGGCTTTGACCCCTAGGTGCATGTCTGGCAGTGATTCAAAGCAATAAAAATTGGTGAATAATAATTAATCAACGTGTAGTAATCATCAGCTATTGCACGAAACAAGTTTTAACGATAAAACTTTTATGGGCCCAAGTGTATCAATCATTTCAATTGACGTGGGCTTCGCCGGCCATTTTTCACCTTAGTTCAAAGGAAAATTTGCGGAGGTTGAAAAGCGAAAAACTTCCCACTTCTTTGGGCAGACAAAAACAATAAACTGGTTGCCTAAATACAATAATCTGGTTGCCTTTTTGTCGTCTTACGGCCTATCTACGTTGCATTGCCCTTTGAAGTTTAATAATGCGTAACGTAACTATGACGAATATTTTAAATTCACTAACAGAAAAGTTTAGTCAGATAGTTTTGACTTTTTCACGCCGAAACCATCATTTCCGATAAGCAAATAATAGCACCATGACGAGCATTTACGTTTTCTTATCGATTTTGGCGCTTTATTTTCAAGTTGCTCAGTCGTGCAAATGCGCCAACAGGAACGACACCGATAAATTTTGCGAATCAGATTACGGTAATTTTTTATTTTTGCAAATAATTCTAAACGATTATTAATCGTTGTATCGTCGTATTATCAAACTGTAGTCCGCTTCACTGAACTTGGGGGTTTTTGAAAAAATTAAAAGTGCCTACAAGAATTGTTTACACTAACAGTTTAGTAATGATATTCTACAGTATATCGAGCTAAGGCGAGCCCGATTCAGGCGGATTAAATTCAATTGAAAACTGCAAAGTTTATTGAAACAGACTATAAGTGGTCGATTTTATCGTCCTGTGATTTTTTGATTTTGTGTCTTATAAATTTTGTATAAAACATTTTACAGTTGTTCACCTGCAATTGCTACAAGCGACTATCAAAAATGAGACGATGGGAAAGTTTCAAACGGAGGTGATTGAATACAAAGTCAAGATAATCAAAATTTACAGGGAAAACATATATTGTTTATTGTGCAATGTTATGGATATGACTTTTTAAAGATTAAATTCTCTTCAATTAGAACATTTTTGCATTAAATATTAAAAATTAGCTTTTGCATGACTTTGTGCGATTTGAAATTTTCAAGTATCGCATTATGAGTATTTTTAAAACTCATTAAAGTTGGAGAAATTTTTTATTGATTTATTATTTAATTTGAATTCATTTTGGAAAATTCAAATTAATAATTTACTTTAAATTTAATAAATAGTCTCATTTGATCATGATCTATTTTTCAAGATTTATTTAAATTACTTAAATAATGATGTAATGTTAAAATTTAATTTAAATTTATTAAAAAATAATTTTTTTTTATTTTTTTGTAAAGATAAAATAACAAGAATAAACAAGTACGATTCGATTTCTAACGAAAAAGCGCCAATAAGAAGTTAAGACAGACTCGAAAACTTTATTTATGTAGATTCTAAACAGTAATAAAAAAGACTTACGCCTTTCTCGGTCGAGTTTTCAATGTTTTGTTTCGTTTTTTTCAGAGTAAACAGATATAGATTTTAAATTTTATGCAAGATTAGATCAAAGTCTATCCTACTTTATTAAAAGATGATATTTGGTTACGGAATTCGTCAAGCCATTTCAAGGTACTAAAGGATATGTAGATCAAAACTGAGTGAAAAATTATTTAGGGTAGAATAGATATATGTGCTTTTAGGTGGAAATAAGAAAATTTACCCTAAAATGAAACTGGAATGATTGATAGAAAGGCAAAAGAAAAGGGGGCTTTAAGACTGTATGTACATATATTATGAAAGCATTGATGTGATAGTATTTAAATCTATTTTTACTTGAAAGTTTTTTGCAGGAAAATGCTCGTTTCAAAAAAATCGAGAAATCGCAGTTAATTTATTCTCCATCGGTTTACAGTGCTGCCTGCGGCGTAAATTTGAATGTATCGAATGACGCAAAGAAAAACGAATACTTGTTTGCTGGTCAGTAGTTTTATGCTTCCGCACATGTTTTTTAAATTTTAATAATTAAATAAATTTTGGTAAATAAATTTAATAACTAAAGACTCACAGCATGGCCAATCTGAGGGTCAGCCAGAGGGCTTTTTCGAGCCAAAATGGTATCAAAAAGTTGCATAAATGCTACAACAAAAGCGTAAAAAATACCTTCAATTATCCATATCTAGGAAACTGTAGGAATTTTCGCAGAAATGTTTTGATTTTAATCATTTCTTAGCCTTTATTTTACCATACTTTTTCCTAAAAAATATCTAATTTTTGATTCTGGGGGTTTCATTAAGACCCCTCTAAACCTTTTCTCCATATGTGTATCTTGTCATATATGTACATACATAGTTCACGACCGTGGATGAACAGCATGGCTTGTCTGGAGAATAAGCTTATTTGGTGGAAAAAGTCAACCAAAGAGTTGTCGTGAGTAAAAATGGCTGCTTAATAACAGGTATATGCAACAGAAGCGTAAAAATTACGGTAATCCACAGTCGTCGATCATTTCGGAGCACATTTGTTGAAAAATTTTGGTCCGGTCATAAATAAATAATATAGAAAAAATGAAAAATGAAAAATAAAAAACATTGAATACAAATAGAAACTTTCTTAGTTTATTACACATTATTTGCTATAACACAATTAATCGATTGATAAATATTCCTCAAGTATTGCATAAAAAGCTCGGCATTTAAAAGAATTTCCTGGCTTTTTCGCTGGACTTTAATCGTTCCTTTAAAATCAGGATATGTGGCGAAGGACAAGGCCTACGTGAATATGTGTGGCTGGGCCACAGAATGGTCTCAGGTGCCTGCCAAACTTAAAGAAGCTCTGGAAAATGATTCGATGGCTGAAGAATGCCCCGACAAGCAAGTCGAAAGGGAAAATAAGAGAATTCGCGGGTTGAAGCAGCAAATTAAGGCAAATTTAACAAACGTCGTTAATATAACGGATTTTTCGCTCGACAAATCGACTAGCAAGCCGCACCATTTGCTCAAACGGATGATATCTTTACTTATCTGATAAATAGTTCTACTATGCATATATTTGAATACAAAGTGGTTCCATGCCTCATAAAACGTCAAATACCCGTTTTCGTTCCAATCATAAATTTGTCCAGTAATAAAAAAGCCACAGGTTCAAGCCTAGAATAAACCTAATTTCGACTCAATAATATAATAGAAAGTCATCAAGATGATTAAAAAATGCAAAAAAGGCATAACAGGAGTAAAAAATTAACAAAATAAATAAATAAATGAATTAATTAATGAAAGGTAAATAATGGAGGCAGGCTGTTTGCAAAAAAGGAACAAAAGGACGCGAGAAATAGCACACGTGTACATAAAAAATGCATAAAATTATATTATTAGAAATTACGGGTTTTACGATGCGCAAGAGACTAAGTCTGGATTAAATATTTTAATAGTATGAGCGAACCATAAGTCAAGTTTGTCTTGGTCGGCTTCAATCGATCGATGGACGAGTTGCTCAAATTTAATTTAGCAGAGCCCGATCAAAAAATATCCGGTTTGTCTTGCTTAAACATTTGCGTGAGAATCTATCATAAAAAACCATCATAAGCCCATGTACTAATGAATGCGGTTTGCCTTTTACAGAAATATCATCTCAATTTTAATGGAATGAAGTTCTGAGCCTAATGCTAACGAATTTTGATTCCTGTATTTTAAAATTAAAGTGACAATTTCAGTCAACAGTACTTATCAGAAGCGCACCTTGAGAAATCAGCTTTAACTAAATCACTTCTGAGGACAGAAAAATGTTGCGGTAAAACAAAAAAGACGAATATACTTGGGATTGTGGATTACTGAGGATGTAAAAGGAGGGCACTATAGCAGTGATGTAAAAGATCCAGATTTTTACCCAGATCCAGATCAAGATAAAGATCGGGTTCAGATTTTCTGGCAGATCCAGATCCAGATCAGATAACTAGATCAGAATATACCCAGATCCAGATCTAGATCGTTTTGCCAGATCTTGTACCCTAAAAAGATCCAGATACCGATACAGATCCAGATAAGAATATTTTTTCAGGTGCAACAATTTGTATTACTAAAAAGGAGGGCGTAAAGCACCCGAGCCCACATGGATTGGGGGATCTCGGGTGGCAGGACTAATATAAGAGCCCCCAGAGGGGTCTGGGGCAGAGCCGAGGAAAATTTGCATTTTAGAGCTTTTACATAAAAATAATATCAGTAAAAATTGTGTAAAAAGTAAAAACTCACAAGTTTAGACTTTTACCAATGGGCATAAAATTGAGGCATAAAAATGTAAAAAATCATTACAACAGCTTTAATTGGCAACTTTATAAACGAAACGGCATTATTCACAGGAACGTGAGATGTCTGGAATTTGGCAACATTGTGGTTAAACAGGAGAAACAAATGCTTCTTTCGATTGATTGTAAGATAGAAAGGGTGTATTATTTCAGGGGGATATCACTACAGAATACACACAAACAATACATTTACCTAACAACACAAAATGCAATACTATGAAGAAACCAGCTTAATTTTAATTCAACAAAGAAAACGCTCTTAAAATTCATGAAAAATGACAGATGCACCTACTAAAACTATACAAGTACAGCATAGAAATTCTGAGGGTCATGGTCAAAATTTTTTCAAACATAAGAAAAAGCGATAAAAATCAGACCTATGCGCGCCAAAAACATTGTTTTCGGACGTTTCTCGATGTATCGCATCGACTGAAATAACTTTTTCAACAAGAATGTTTCGGGAAAATTCGAGATTTTCCCATTTTTAGGCAAAAAAGTCTCTCAAAGGTCAATTCTGTTGATAATTTATGTGAAAAAACAACCTTCAATACATTTTTATCACTTAAGTTACTTTTCTGCAGAGCTTCCAATTTTTTCTGAAAGCAAAAAAATTATGGGGGGCCAGCGGCACTTTTTGGCCATTCTGGGGGAGTCAGCACGGATCTGGGGGTCAAAAAAACCTCTAGCAGACTCTTCTCCCACCCCCCCCTCACCGCGTGCATGGGTGATGTCTCAACAGCCTCGCCAGTCGCAACAGCCCCCACCGTCCCAACAGCCCCACCGTCCCAACAGCCTTACCGCTCTTCAAACAGCCCCATCAAAAATCCTCAACAGCCCCACCCGTCCCAACAGCTCCTGTTACCGTTTCAACAGCCCCACCAATAATCACAACAGCCCCGCCAATCCCAACAAGCCCCACAAATCCCAACAGCTCCCACACAACCCCAACGAGCCCCACCACCCCCAACAGCCCCACCAATCCCAACAGCCCCACCAATCCTCAACAGCCCTACACAGTCCCAACAGCCCCACCGTCATCCAGCAGCCCACCAGAAATCCCAGCAGCCTCACCATTACTGCAATCGCTATTATATGATATAATAAAATCGGGCAATATTAATTTTTTATAACAGAAATTTTTTTGACTATTTTCCGAATTCGTGTATTTCATCAAGACCATAAACGAGTGTGCTGGTTTACATTTTCAGAATAAGTCTAGCTGAGCAACTAGTAGACCTGCCAGAATTGAGCTTCAGCATTTGTGCGCAATCCAGGATTTCGCCTCATTCGAGTCATCTCGCAAGATTAGATTCCTGCTCATTATGGTCTACTATACACTGCCAGAAAAAATGAAAAATGTTCTTGTGAAAAAGGAAAGATAAGTGTTACAATTAAACGAAAATCAAAACTTTCACGCTATCTGCTTCAAATAGCAGAAAATGTGGATGAGCGTAGTTTTTGCGCTATTTTAACATTCATACCAGTTTTGAGGTCAATTTTTGGCTCAAAACTCCTTCTCCAGACCGGTCGTGCGTGCTGTGCATCTATGATCATAAGAGTGGGGCAGCTGGAACCAACATTGGCAGCGAACATATTCTATGGGTCTGTTAGATTAAAGTGACCGAGAAATGTGCTAAGAATAAAGTTTTTGGGGTCTAACATAATTTAGGGGATTTCAGAATTTCGGGTTAGGGGTTAAACTCCAAACATCCCTTCCCCACGCTTATGTGTGATTAGGACAGTTCGAATTTTGGAACGGTAGGACTGCTGAAACGGTGGAACTAATGGGAATTGGTGGGGCTCCTGGGACTGGTGGGGCTGTTGGGATTATTGGTGGGGCTGTTAAGACGTTGGGGCTGTTGGAACGGAGGGGTTGGTTGGACGGTGGGACTGTTGGGATTTGTAGGGCTGTTGGGATTGGTGTGGCTGTTGGGATTATTGGTGGAGCTGTTGGGACGGTGGGCTGTTCTGACTGGTATAGCTGTTGGGATGGATGGGGCTGTTGGGATTTTTTGGTGGGGCTGTTGGGATGGTTGGGCTGTTAGGACAGTGGGACTGTTGGGACTCATAGGGCTGTTGAGACACAATTTATACATGTAGGGCTACAACTAATTAGATAATTTACCTACAGTAAATCGAAAAATAGAAAGAAATTCCGTGCAAAAATAAGTTTCTGATCTGTTTAACCAGATATAACCTGACTAAACAGATCCAGATCCAGATAAAGATCGGGTTCTGATTTTCTGGCAGATCCAGATACAGATCAGATAACCAAATCAGGAAATAACCAGATCGAGATCCAGATGATCTGGATCTGGATCTAAATCTGAATAAAAAGATCAGATACAGATGATCTTTTACATCACTACACTATATAGGAAAAACCTACTTACTTGTAAGCCTAAAGTCGCAAAACCTGTTAAAAATCAGTCTTTCTCGAAGCACGCACAAAATCGGCGTAGGTATGTCCTGAGGCCTGCACATTGAAATAAACCATTGCACAAAAAACGATTGAAAAAGCAGCGAGTTAACTATGCAGTAGCTATAGGAAATTAGATAGAGTAAACTAGGAGCGACCATGTAAGGTAATTGAATGAAATATCAAACGTCGATGCGTTCCAGACAATCAAGGAAATTGTTGGCTTAAATCAGTAGGAAATGTGTACGTTTGCGTAGCATGATTTTAGTTAATCAGTAAGTAAACACATACGGTCACATACCATAAAAATGACATCAGTCCAAGAAAGCGGAAAACAATTCAAAGGTTTTCAGTATAAAGTGTATGCAGATATTGGGTTTAAAGAACACTTACGCTCAGATTCGTAATCCTGACGTTACATGGAACCTTTAGAAAAAAACTTAAGCTCCTACAACGCTCTAAAACTAAACTTAATTTTCAGTGTAAACTTTGCATAAGTACTGTGTATAAAGAAAACATACAGTCACATTCGTAATCCTGATCTTACAGAACATAATTAGAAAAAATTAAGGTTTCGCAATGCACTAAAATTTTAATAAATTTGTGGTGTAAACTACACATTAAAATAAATGAATAGTAGAAACTTCACACAACTACTGGGTATAGAGTTAACTATTTTTTAAAAATTAAGCTTCCGTTACGCTAAAGAACTAAAGTTAATTTCCAGTGTAAACTTTACAGAATCACATAGTGTAAAAAAGATTTCAGTCGAATTCGCTATTGTGATATTACTCTGATACTACGATCAACATTTATGAAAAAGTTAAGTCTCCATATTGGCCTGAAGACAAATAATACTTAAATGTGAACCACTTTACACCACTGTTGAGCTTAAACAAACGCGCACAACTGGCATATCACGTTTTATTCCTAATACATTTTTAGACTTAAGATCATATTCGAACTCATAACCGGAGCATTTGGCAGAGAAAAACAAGACATAAACACGTTTGACACACCCAATTTTTGAAAATTTTATATCTCCCGAAAAAGTTAAATGTTGATGTAAATAAATGCAATTTACTGTGACGTGTACCCCTTAGGAGGTACTTTATTTTTATTCTATTCGACGTATCCCGACTTCTAAATGATGATAGTGACGAACAAAAAACGGAGAAAAATGCATTTTCCACCATCCACCACATTGTAAACTTCAAAAATCTGAAGTCAATTTCTTATTGACTGTAAAGACAAGCGGTTTAGGTCAGGTTGTAGCTTGAAGCGTAGTGCGTTTGTATGCAGGAAACTTCTGTTCCTCAAAATAAATGAGATATTTACCAATGAAAATATGGAAAAACGCGTTTTTTGTCTATTTCATTACCCTGATCTTGAATTTTACACCCCATAAATGACTCAATATTGCGTTTTTTAAACGCATTTTGCTGCGACGTGTAGTCCTTAAAACGTACTTTATTTTCTGTTTTATAAAGGAGGAGTTAGTACAGAAATCTTAGACAAAAGCTGTTTTTGACACTATCCAATTAGTGTAAAGTCTAAAGCGCTAGGTGTATCTCCGTATTGATGTGCAAAAGTTTGCTGGCTAGCAGGAAGTAGCCCTTGAGTCGAAGTAGATTTCTTTCAAAAAAAATTACTTGAAACTCATAAGCGGAGTTGTTGGCAGACATCAGGGAGGCAAAAACGCGTGGAAAATCTGTCTTTACAACAGCAAACTTTTACTCTCTTTACACTCATCCTCGAGAACTAATGCGAAATTTAAAAAACGATACTTTTCATATTTAGAGAATTTAATTTTCTACAATTCTATACCATTAAATTTTATGAGGCGTGTATGCTGACTTGTATGCAAGGTACCTAAAAAACCGTCAAAGATTTGTATATGTTATAACGTTACTCCAAGACTTTACATGCTCATTTTACATTCATTATTGAGAATAAATAAAAAAGTCTGCAAGATCTTTTCTGACCATCTATCTTTTTAAAAAAACCGCACCTTCCAGATATGTTCCGTTATTGCTGTAAGTAGGGGGACATATGTCAGGGTACACAAGTAATTTGTAGTTAGGCACTAACGCGGTACCTATGACGATAGTAATAAGGTTTATGACCCTTTTCAATGCGAAAGCATTGGAAATTGCTTGAGCCTACATTTAATTGCACGAATTTACATACGTGTTATGCCATAAAGGTATATGTCAAGTTGTCCACCTTTTCCCATAAGTGTTTTTTTGTATAAACGTTTTTGTTCATTGTAGGCTTAAATCAGACTTGCTTCGATTGAATCACTATTTTTAAGTCAAACGGGTGATGTAGGCTTAAGCCTGACTTGAAGGAAATGATGGCAGCTTTCTTAAGTGCAGGCATGCGATAAATTAAATTATAACAGCCAATACAATGTTAAGTTTCTACTTAAAATAAATTTAGCCCGGCTTTAGGCTAGCGAGAACAATCCTCTTATTTATACCAGCTTTCAATGTGCTCAGGCTCGAGTCTCGCTCGAAATAGAGCCAGAACTATATTATTTAGCACGCTGTTCTAACCGTACAATGGAGAATTTTGAGGTTTTTGAACTTTCCCATGAGACATAGCTCATTAGAAAGAACATTGAATTTTCCAGCTATTTACTGAAAAACATCCGAAGTATGTCAGAACAGAATAATAGCTGAAAACATCAAAAGTTACAGTATGACAGTGTTCCTGGCGACCATATTGGAAATTTTGAATTCTTTACTGAATCAGGCAAATAGATATCATTCAAAAGAGCTTTTTTGTGCTTTCTAAAATGTGCTTAAACACTTAAAAATAAGAAACACAGCATTAATAAAATGCATATCTTATAGGGACAGCCATATTGGAATAAATTAAATTGAAATTGCAGACGAACTATTAGAAAACAGGAAAAACGAAACCTAATAAAGTTCAGAACACAAAAAATCTAGCTATTCTGCCATTTTCAAAATATAAAACAAAAGCCGTATGCTTTAGCGACCATGCAAAATTAGGGCGGTTTTTAGAGCATAACATGGTTTAGCCAAATGCTAGGAGTTTTTTCGGCAAAATAGTTTCATTTAAAAATTATCTATTCAAAACGCTTAATTTCATTGAAATCCGTGCAGTGGTCGTTGAGTCAATCTCGAAAAATGCTATTTCAGTTAAAGCAATCTTCTGGACAAGAAGAGTACTTGCTTTTGTTGGCAATTATAGTGTAGGTGCATATTATCATTGCTCTAATTTATCTGAAAGCCGGTCGAATTACGATCATTTATTGTATTTATGTTAGACAGTGGCGGATCTGTGATTTTCCTAGGGGGGGGGCGGAACTCCTAAGGGGGGGGCGGAACCCCTGACTTGGGCGGAAAAATTGGCCGTTTCAAGCCGAAAATCGCAAAAAATCGCTCAAAAATGCTTAATTTTGCGCACTATTTTGGGTCAATGGGGGGGGCGGCCGCTCCCCCCGCCCCCCCCTCCCCCCTAAATCCGCCCCTGATGTTAGATGTTAAAATGTTAGAATGTTAGATGTTAGATGCATAAATGTGCTTAATCTGTCAGTTTGTGACAACGTGTATATATGTAGGCTTTGTGCACTCAGCCGATCTAGCACGTCTCCTAAAGTCTGAAATTTCCCCAATAAGAATTAGAGCTAAGCTTGAAAATCGACATATACATAAGTATATCTATAACTTATGTAGATAAAGCGCTTCATATCCACCAGACTGTCGGCCACTGGAATAGTCAAGTCACGTACTGGTATACCCAGGAGCGGATTGTAGGGCGGGGGCGGCCGCCCCCCCCCATTGGCTCAAAATAGTGCGCAAAATTAAGGATTTTTGAGCGATTTTTAACGATTTTCGGGTTAAAACGGCTAACTTTTCCGCCAAAGTCAGGGTTCCGCCCCTCCTTCCCTTAGGGGTACCGCCCCCTGAGGAAAATCCTGAATCCGCCACTGGGTATACCTACTCTTACCCTAGAAGAAGTCGGTCAGTCGGTGACACCAGCAGTGCACACAAAGGAGTTGATGGTCTCTAGAACCCCGGGATAGGAAAATGGAGAATAATCTGACGGAAATGAGGTAGGCTAAAAAGTGGGTAAAAATCGCAAATTCGTTTCAAAAGCGATTGAAATTAGTTTTTACATTATTTTAGCATTTAACCAGGTTTTATGGTGATTTTGGCCCCGAACGTTCCCTGACTGATTTCCAATATCGGACGGCAAAATTAGCATTTGATGGCCTACTATAATTGAGTTAAACAAAAATTCGACATTATTATATGCATTTCGGAATCAGCGATCAAAGTGCTTTCAGCTGTATGTACTTTTAGGCCCGATTCTTACAGTAATAAGCTTACTGTAATCCTTTAACGACAAAGTGATTGATGATCACTCAAAAAAGTGTTTCATACCTTTTAGGTTTGTTGAGCAACTCTCAGTAACCGCTGCTCCAATTTAGACAAAAGAATGTGTTTTAGATAGAAAATCTTGGAGCGCAACTATTTTGCCGAAAAAATCAAAATTTCTTATCATTGTAGCTTGTCACCTCAGCAAATAGCGAAAATTGGCTCAGGCTCTCATTTACCCTGTATTGTAGATAGAAAGCTCGATAGTAGTAAAATACATAGTTGTGTCTTTAGATGGGCTTTCATGTACAATAAACGGGGTTAACCAAGATTTGCTCGTCCTTCCGGTTGTTGAATCAAATTTGGTATGGGGCCCAAATTAGAAAAACAATACTTTAAGCTGTAGCTGTCTATCTACTTTACATAATTTAACGATTGAGGGCATTTTCTGAAAAGAGAAGAGCTCTTTAAATCAATACTTATTTGTTTAATTTGGATGGGTAGAAAAAAGTTCAATATGGCTGTGTTTTTTACAAATTAAGATTAATAATTTTTTACTGCTACAGGATAGTTGACATTTTTTTGTAAATAGATAGAAAATTTGATGCTCTTCCTAATCAGATATGTTTTGGAGTATGGCTTGATAGACTTTCTGATCTTGGCATTCTAAACTGAAAGATCTTACATGTTACACTGAAAACGACTACTCTCCGTTTACCGTGCCATATGCCGGAGGCATAATTAATCACTTTATTGACATTTTTCTTTTCTTCCTTATCCATGTGTTGAGAACTCAGCCTAGCCTTGTTTCGGCCTCGATTACATCGTTTTTAATGGTTTAGCTCGATCAGGAGTAATAGAGTAGTAAAAAAAGCATTTTTGGCCTATTTACAGCGATATCACAAAACCTCAAATTGGGAAAATAAGGTTGTAATAAAAAATTTGGTGGTTTATTCCTTTCCAGCTTTTCAAACGCAACCCCTGATTGTGTTTAACGCAACAGAAATCTATTGCTTTTGCATGGATCTCCACCAGGCGCCTTTTCTTATGCATTGTAATAGTTCTTTAATTGTACCTCTTTCAAAAACAATTTTCACATAAAATAACATACGCAATTAGAAATAGCATTAAAAATTACACTAAATGAATTTAATAGCTGTCACAGCGTGTAAAGATGGTGTGTAGCTTAATACGGATTAGGAGTTTTTGCTATGATGGTGCACTTCGACTGCAAAATCATGATGGCAAACGGAGGGTTGAACCCACACCTGGGAGTGGGGGTTTGGTGGGTATGCAGCCCCTAGAAGTTGAAATACCCCCTCCCCAGAAATCAAAATACCCCCCAGAAAAATTTTTTAGCAATTGTTTGATGCCATTGGATAGTGCATGACTAGAAATGTGGAAAAATTGTGTTTTTTCGCCATACAACCACTTTTAAGACAATTTTTGACCTTTAAAAATTTTTTCACCCCCCCCCCGCAGAATTTCGGTGCTGCCCACCTATGGTATGCACCCCCAGAAACCAAAATACCCCCCCCAGAAATCAAAATACCCCCCAGAATTCAATTTTTTAAAATTTTTTTCGTTTTTTTCGCAATTCTTTTGACGCCAATGGATAGTGCCTGATGAGAAACGTCGAAAAATGGTGTTTTTATCGCCATACCACCATTTTTAAGGCCATCTTTTGACCTTCGAAAAAACCTTGCACCCCCTCCCCCACCAAAATTTTCTTGCTGCCCGCGTATGGTTGAACCTTGTGCTTTGAAACTTCGGGTCAGGTTTGCTGTTAGGAGCTGTCTCTAACGTTAGAGCGTATACGGCAGCCTCGCACTGGAAAAATACCTACTCAACGATAAGTGGGCAGCACTGAAATGCTGGGGGAGGGATGTTAAGGTCAAAAATGATCTTAAAAGTGGTGTTATGGCGAAAAACACCATTTTTCAATGTTTATCATCGAGCACTATCCTTTTGCATCAAAAAATTGCGTAAAAACAAAAAAAGATTATAAAAATCGAATTCTGGAGAGAGGTATTCGGCCTTCTAGATGCGTTCATAGCCCCCAAACCCCCTCCACGCCCACGTGTGTATACAACACGCGGAGTGGAACTCGGTATTCCTTGTTGAGAAGTGAATGATAATACCGCTAGACCATTTAGGAAAGTGACAGCGAACTTTAAAATGTTACAAATTTAGCTCATTAGTACAATTAGCGAATCATCTGACGCAAGAGGGGTACTAAGAAACTGCTTTTCGTCGATTGGCTGTATTTTTAATACTGTCGAATCAGCATATAGCAAAAAAAGTCCTAAGAATTGTGATACAGACTATATGGACATCAAGCGCTATGTCCATTAGCCGTTACTCGAGCTTTTTTAACAAATTTTGTCGACGTAAACTGACAGCATAAGTTCGAGATCGATCGAATACCCACATTTTACAATATCTAAAGGCAAGAAATAGGTTATAATTTTGAAGATGAAAGTAGAATGGAAGTGAAAGATAACACGTGCAGCCAAGCGAATAGAAGTTCATTTTTTACCTGTAAGGCATGGGGATTCGCTTGTTAAGCTTATTTTTATTACTGTAACACACGATTTCTTCATCGCTCGACCAATAAAATGCAAAACAATTCGCAACCAACTACGCCGAGTAAAGGAAAAAATCGAGTGCTACAGTAATCAGGAAAATATAGTCTGTTCCATTTGAACAACCCATTTTTTGCTAGAGTCTTATTACAGTAACAGATTTTTAACTTTTAGATAAAATTTCCAGTGCTTGCTCTAAAGTCTTCATATTGACGTTTAATGTGCTTTGTTTAACATGCGACACATTAAAAAGACTGCCGCGACAACCTGACCGCGGACGCACGAAGTGCGCTTCCCTAACCTGACGTCGCGCTAGACTTTAACACTGCGTCTCGGACGTCTTCTACGAGGTGCGACGCACTTCCCGTGCGTCTCACATTTCTGCTACAGTGATAATCCGTAAAGCAAAAATGGGCCGTTTGGAATGGAACAGACTTGTAGTCAGTTTCACATACATAAGTTTGGGCATAAATTGTAAGAACTACATGTCCAACAATAAGCTGAGAGATTGCGATAATAGCATTGATTTGATATAATTATCGTAATCCTTCGGCTTACTTCCAAAAAATTCTTAAAATTCGTGCCCGAACTCATGTAAAACAGACTATAGTTACTCGAGCGAATTCATGCACTTTAGTCTATTCCATACAAGTTCGGGCATGAATTTTGAAAACTATGCCTGAGAATAAGCCGGCAGATTGCGATTATAGCATCGATTTGATTATCAATATCGTAATCCGTCGGCTAAAGGCTCATTCATACTTCGTCCGATCCGACATCGGACGACACCGCATGTCGCATCCTGTCGGACGCGTGTCGGGCGCCCGACACGCGTCCGACAGGATGCGACATGCGGTGTCGTCCGATGTCGGATCGGACATCGGATCCGACTTTCATTCATACTTCATCCGACTTCTTCCGACTAAAAATCAATATTTGCAGCGCAACAAACATTGATGTTTTTATATTGTCTCTCTTTCGAACAGCGTTTGTACCATAACTACCATGACTGGGCGTGGGGGGTTGGGGGCAAACGTGGACAGCAAGAAAATATTGGGGGGGGGGGTGCAAGATTTTTGAAGGCCAAAAAATGGCCTTAAAAATGGTGGTTCGGCGAAAAAAACACCATTTTTCGACATTTCTCATCGAGCACTATCCATTGGCATCAAAAAATTGCGAAAAAAACGAAAAATTTTTCGAAAATTAAATTCTGGTTTGGGAGTATTTTGATTTCTGAGGGGGCATTTTGGTTTCTAGGGGGTGAATACCCCCAAATCCGCCACACCCAGGTGTGGTTGGGAGTATGTAACCCCCCAGAAACTAGAATACCCCCAGAAACCAAAACTCCCCCAGAATTCAATTTTTAAAAATCATTTTTGTTTTTCCTCAATATTTTGATGCCATTGGATAGTGCTCGATGAGAAACGTCGAAAAATGGTGTTTTTGCCATACAACCACTTTTAAGACCATTTTTTGACGTTTAAAAATTTTTTCAGCCCACCCCTCCAGAAATAAAAATTAAATGCTGAAAGTATCGAAGTTCGTTTCATGCGCCAATTTATTTAAACTTATTAATTTATTTTAACTTATTTCCCACAAATATGGATGTTTTTTAACAGCTATGATTAATAACTCCGTAGTAATGTCGTCAAAATCGCCATTGGCCATTTGTAATTAATTAAATTTTTACCTGAAAAATACAATAAAATGAATTGACTGCAACAATAAAGAGTACAAAATAAACGAGACACGATATGCCACAGCGCTTTTATACGACTAGTACAGAGCAATGAATTAACCAAAAATTTAAAGCTTGAAAAATGAAATAGTACAAAATAAACAAGGCGTGCAATGCGCTACATGTCGCGCCAATCTTCCTACACGCTGTAGTTTAAATTTCATGTGTGTCGGACGGACAAAAGTTGAAACTAACTCAACTTGTCCGTTCCGACAAAAAAGTCGCATTGTAAAACAGATTATGACGTCATGCGCAAAGAAAAGTCGGACGCGTGTCGCAGGATGTCGGATAATGTCGTACTCATGTCGGTGCGTGTCAGAGCGGTTTTGTCAATTTTCGCATTCCGACACCAAATCGAACGGAGTCGGACGAAGTATGAATGCGCCTTAACTTCCTAAAAAAATTCTGAAAATTTATGCTCAAACTTATTTCAAACAGACTACATATATGTAAATATTTTTTATAGGTTACAGACATATGTGGGCAGCAAGAAAATTCTGGGGGGGGGGGTGCAAGATTTTTTGAAGGTCGAAAAATTGTCTTAAAAATGGTGGTATGGCTATAAAAACACCATTTTTCGTCCGAAAAAACGAAAAAAATTTTCAAAAATTGAATTCTGGGGGGGTAGATTTTGATTTCCGAGGGGGTATTTTGGTTTCTGGGGGGATGCATACCCCCCAAACCCTCCACGCCCAGGTGTGGTTAAGCCCACAATGAATCAGAGACGGGCGGCGTTGTAAAGAAAACACGAAATAAACATTTTAATCTGCAAATATATTTATCATCGTTCAGTTTACACATCATTTGAGAAATCTATTCAGTGCGAGTTGATGTGACGTTTAAGTCGGTCGATTGGATTGTAGGCTGGCTCTTTTAAGTCACGCTTCGCGAGAAAATCGTCAGCATTTCTGAAATGAAAGGCGCCAAGTTGGCCGACGTTTTTCCGGTAACTTATAAATTATAATGCATAATTCACTAAGCATTCTTAAGAATTCTATACCTGATTCAATTACAAACGACTATGTACATAAGGCACCTACTGTTATCAACTTAACCTGTAAAATTGAACAAAAGTAGGAGAAGAAAAATCTACTATAGCTGAAGCCCGTTTTACGAAATTGATTACTATTATGCGGAGTATGTGTATTTCAAGGCTGAAGTACTGAATATATTTAATTCTGGAAACGGATTCAAATGAGTTGATGCAGAATTTGCGCGAAAATAAAGCGTGGAAATTTTTGTTAATAAAAATATGACCAATATTGATGAAGCTACGAGGGTTGTTAATTAAGTTCAATTTAGCTGTCTAATAACTATTTCTGTATGAGTGATATCAACATGTGGTTTTTTGCATATGGTGACGAAACTTCTGCTTTAAGATACTAGAGTCACAATTTTTTTCTATTCTTTCCGCCTATGCTAGAAATTTGGCTAAACTTTACTATATGGTGTGAACGGAAAACTTGCAGATGTACGTGGAAAGGAACGTTATTGATTGAAATGAGGAGGACATGCATAAAGAAAGTGCGGAAAAAATTTTATGAAAAACGGACCAATATTGGTGAAGATAGAGTTACTCAGGATATAGCTACATTAAAGTGAGGTATTTTACAGTTTACCAAAAATGTTCCGAATTTGGGCTGAAAACGTATGTATCTGACATTTTCAAGGTCGCTGATTACGAAAAAATAACCTTTTATTCTACGGGAAAAAAATTTCGTTTGAAAATTTTTAAATTCGAAATAACAATTTTTTGCATGTTCTGTAATGTGAAAATTCAAGTTTCTGCTTAAATGACGCTTAGGCTTAGGCTTAGTTTATCTGAGAAGGTGTTTTCGGCTGCTTAGGTCGAGGTCGCTGCCGCTTAGGTCGAGGCTTAGATGCTTAGGTCAACGTATAGATGCTTAGGTCGATGTATAGATGCTCAGGTCGATGTATAGATGCTTAGGTCGACCTAAGTTGGGTACATGTTATTCTGCATTCCACTGTTTGAATCTTCAAATGGTTGGAACTTTAAGATAATCCCAAAATGCTGTTTGAATCGTATTTAAGTAGAAATCTTTGACTGGATGTAAACAATACTAAAAATAGTGAAATTAAAAAAAATTTCTTGAAAATTTGGGCAAAAAATTATAAAAAAATTTTTCTTTAATCTTGGTTTCCACGCAGTATAACTTAATTTTTGTAATCTGCGACCTTGAAAATGGCAGGAAAATATTAATCAGTAAAAATTGGAAACCTTTGATAAACTGCTAAAATTCCTTTAAGTGGCTCAAAATGGTGAAATGGTGAATGTCGAAGTATGATGTTTGAAGTACCGTAACTCTGTGAGTTTTGTATAGATTTGGTTCATTATTTTTTCCGCGTCTTTTAGTGACACAAAGTATCGTTTTTGCGCAATTGTATGACAGTTCTGCCGGAATGGCGCAAAATCGGTGCACACCATATCCTTCAAAAACTCCGAAATTTTTAAAAATACCTCACTTATTTGGTTAAGAAGAACAACTTTTATCTTGTCGCAGCTTGGGCACTAATTAGCAATTGATCTTAAAATTGCGGTAAAACAAAGACAATTTATGACTGTCATTTATGCACTACCAAAAATCCTACTGTGATTAATGTTTCTTTTTAGTAATGCATTTTTCGTTAAAACTCAATTTTTTACTAATTTTGACAAAAAATTTGCTTCATCACAAATGCACGTTTTATGAACAAAAAACATTCTAAAAAGTGCCTTACAACGTTGGATACTATCAGCTTAAATATTAATTCTTTTCCTTGAAGAATGAAGTCATGAGGCATTTATTCTATGATAAAACAAAATTATTTTACTGGAAAGCGGAAAAAGATAAGAAATTTTCGCCTTGGCTCAACTTTGAAAAAAAGAACTTAGCTATGGTAGACATAGTAGCTGTTTAGGACGCTTGTTGTTGAAGAATAAGTCTAACCAAGACTTTCTAAACTCCTGAAAATATAAGAAACGGAGAACGTTTCCAACTTCAGAAATAACTAAAAAACAGATATTCGTAATCTATACCTATTTTCTACTAATCAATATCGTCCTCGTTGTATTATTTTCTCCCGTGAAATAGCAATATCAATGTTATGCTTTTTTGACGCTTGAGAAATATTGTAGGATATTGGTGAAATAAATTAATAGATAATCCGTGAGTATACATTTAACAGATAGATTGGGGAATCCCCCACCCAAAGTTGGTCGTACCCCATACCCCGAAGCCAGAAAATTTTTGACTCCCCCTGATTTTTGGAAAGACTCGAGTTTTATGGTTATTTTTTAGGTTTTTTGACTAAAAACTCTAATCATTTACCCCCTCTCCCCGTAGAAATGGCTGCGGCTGCCCTTACCCAAAATTTCGAGCCGTTTACACATATAGTCGTAAGGGTTGCATCGCGAATGTTGGCTGGATTGAGGAAGGTGATTAGTCTATCGATTTCAAATAAATCTCGACTATTACTAATCGCAAATCGATCATAAAGTTTCTTGATTCTTTTTATAAATGTGCAGGTACATAATAGCAATTAGTTTTTTCTCAAAGGATCCTAGCATGGTCTTTATGTGTTTGAAGGTCACTCTACTGAAATTCAGAAAATAGTGGTTCTTGAAAAAGTAAGTATTTATAAAATCGATTTTTAGCCTTATTCACAGCATAAATACCCCTTTTCCACATTGCATTTCTCATATAACATATGTTATGAGAAAAAGATTGGATTGCTTTCACAGACTCGTCTGGTTTAGGAACCGACATTCATAAAACTACTTCTGTATAACCCTTCAGGTCAGACTTTATCACGATCAGCGCCGGTAACTATCGTCGTGATTAGCATGTCTGCTGTCAACAGGCATAAAACTCACCTATTCAATTACGGATCAGTGACGACTCTGAGCATTTCAGGAACTTACCTTCATTTTTTAGGCGTTCCTCCATTACCTGACCATAAATATGGGAGGTCTGGAAAGGTCAGCCGGTCTGGGGAGTCAGTCAATAAGCTTTTCGATGCCAAAATGATTTCAAAACCAAGCATAAATGCTAAAATAACGTAAATCGAGGTGACTCACAGTTTCTGGTTAATTTTAAGCACTTGTGAGGAAAATTTTCGATTTTCATCCATCCTCGGCCCATATTTTGTCTCATTTTCCGCATCATAAAATTTTCACTTTAACTTTTTCCATTCTTTAGGTCTAGTTCTCTAATCCCTACCTCCCACTTGCATGTCTGGACCCAAATTAACTGTCAGCTTGTCCCACGACTACAAAATTTCTGAGGAGATGCAAGCAAACCAGTCTTTCGATTTATCAGATATGTTAGTTTGCGCTTTTCTCGAACTAGTTTACACCTACACCGATTATTAATACTGCTGCGTTAAAAAAACAGCGATAGCATCAAAACGTGGACGTGCCGGTAGACCCCAGTATTGAATGTTCGATAATTTCTCAATAATGTTTCCCCATTCGACCCCTAGAATCTTACGAAGTCCATTTATGGTTTAGATCCTCTAGAATCCGAATGACCCTCATCGCAAGTTGTTATTACGTCAATGGATAGAGCGCGATGAGAAACGTAGGAAAAGGGTGTTTTTGCTCAAACTAGAAATTTTTTGGCACTTTTTTACCCATGAAAATTTTAGGATCCCAGAATTTAGCCGCAACCTTCGTATGACGCTAATCAGCTGTTAACTATAGAGTTAGTAATTATAATGTTAATCAGCGTCCGTCCTGTAACTGAGCATTATTATACAAGAAGTCGTCATTGTTCCTTTAGGATGAGGATATGTTTTATGATTCGGATGATGTAAAACATGAAAAGTAAATCTCTTTTCAGTCGCTTCTCCGACGCTTGGAGCAGGTAGAAAATATTTATACATCATGGTCAAGTGATTATTTGCTTCGTCCAGCGTGGTTCGACGCCCATTTGGCGTTAATATATGTGAAGCTTGTAAGATGTACAAATATATTGTTGAGCACGGAGAAGATATTTGCTCTTAAAACTCTCAACTGTTCCGTATATTATTACATAACAAAAATGCATGTAACGGTTGGGATCCCCACCTCAAGTTGGTCATCTCCCATCGTCCCTTCAAGGTCAGAAAATTTTTACGTTTGACCCCTCCCCCGATTTTTGGCGAAAGCTTTCATTTTTGGCCATTTCTAAGTACTTTTTTGCAACTCGGCCTTAAATTAGAAGTCATTCACCCCGTCTCCTCCCCAAATGGCTGGGGTACCTCTAAAAATTTCGTATCATTACGTTTGTTACTAAGTTAAAAATGAGTACTACTGCGAGATTAGGCCTGATTGGGAGCAATCGAAATATCCTACTTAAGCCTAATTCGCATACCAGATATCTAACGAATCGAATCCATTTTCTTTAAGTAATGTCCGATAAAAGTGATTCAAACGTATTCTTAATGCATATTTCGTAAGTAAAAGCCAGAGAATGACAGAGGGCATGTGATCATACATGGGCAGCGACTGAATTTCGGGGTTGTCCAATGGGGCCAAATTGCCGAAAATAGCAAATTCAATTCTGGGGGTTCTTTCGATTTCTTAGAGGAGGTCCACCAGATTCTCGGTGGGGCCTATACCATACATGGGCAGGACTAAAATTCTCGGGGAGCATGATGGGTTGGATCACCGAGAATGTTACTAAAAATAGAATTCTGCGAGTCTACAGTAATCTGCGGAGGGTATTATAAATTCTATGGGATACAACCCCCACGCCCATGTTTGGTCCAGACCCCCCCTAGAACCCTCCACGCCCATGTGTGTATGTGATCGTATTCCTACTTATGTAAAGTATAAAAGCGGTCCTTTTATGAGAATTATAGCATCATTTCAGCAAAATGCTTTTTGTAATCCACTTCCTGTATGCGCTGAAAATCGCAATATCTGCTTGAAATTTTTGCGAAATAGACAAGTCGGTGTCTTGCCTTGAGAACCATAGTTCGTTATTTATTATAACCTTTATCTAATATATTCGTAATTCAATTAATTTTAAATTTAACTTTTGCTGATGAATATCAAAAATTTTCAGCAAAAGTAGTAATGGGAGTAAAGATTAATAAGTCATTAAAACAGTTTCTAGTCTATCAGTGATCGTACGGGTTCGGATTTTCACCCACGGCCGGGGTCAGGATCGGGGATGAAAAACCCCGGTTTTCGGGTCGGGGTCGGGATCGGGATCGGGGTCGGGATCGGGGTTAAAGATTAACAGTTGACATTGCATGCTTACATACATATTTAAAAAGGATAAAAACGATAGCTTCACTTGTTTGTAGAGCATACTAATAAGGATGGTTATGTTCAAGATTTTATTTTCATTTCAAGTTCAAACATGGTTTTAGCAATTTAGCATTCCTTTCAATTGTAATCACTAATCGCTCTCGCTATTTCGTATTCTTCCACAGTTTTTTCTTAACGGTATTCTATGGTGCGCTGATTGTAGAGGAGCCAAATTAGCTTTTTTAAGATTATTTTGGCATTTTTAATTCAGTCTGAAATATAAATTAATTTAAGCTAACCGACAGAACAAAGTTATTCTAAGAATCAAATGGAGGCTAACGCGCAGATAGATGGAGGCTAACACATAAAATAATAAGTGATAAATATGCGAACATGTGCGTACGTGTTACCAACATGCCGACTAAGCGTACATTTTATGAAATATCGCGAGTGTCGAGTTTAACATATTCATTATGCTTGTGAATGAATCATACTTGTCTGGTGTTTGCCGAATTAATTTGTCATTTATACCATTCTCCTATGTATTAAAAACTTAAATGCTTCATTTCACCCCGAAAAAAGGTTCAACCCCGACTCGAATAATCATGCCCCCGGTTGGGGGTCGGGTTCCGGGTTGAGGCCGAGGTTTTTCGAGGTCGGGGTCGGGGTCCCCGTACGATCACTAGTCGTGTAATAGATCTTGAAAATGTTTGTGGTTCAAAAAGCTCTCTGGCTGACCCTTCTCCAAATCAACTTTGCTTTGCATGTGTGGTCAGCACAGATCCATATTGACGACTTTATTTAATGACAAGCTTTAGGTGCACAGCATGGCCGATCTGGGGGGTTGTCAGCCGGTCTGGTGGGATCCCAAGTCACTATGACCTCGAAATGTTGTATAAAAGCGCTAAGATAGCTTTAAAAAATATGTTATTTCACAGTTTCTGGTCAATTTGAAGCACTTTTGAAGAAAATATTTCATTTTGTTATCCGTTTTTGGCCTTCATTTTGCCTGATTTTCTAGACGAAAGTTTCCATTTTTCCATCTTGTGGGGAAAGTGGGCTGAGGGAGTGTATGTCTGGTTATGGCCAGAGACGACGTACTCGTACATATGGGAAGTCTAAGGGGATCTGATATACAATTTACCCACCAACGTTTTTTAGCCGATCCATAATGTATTGTAATGTGTCATGTGTAATGTATAATGTGTAATATGAACACTTTACACATTACACATTACACACTACACATGACACATTACGCAATGCACATTACACATAACACATTACATATTACACACTACACAAAAAACGTTGGTGGGTAAATTGTATACTAGATCCGTCTAAGGGACAAGGTAAGTGAAAAATGTTTCTTTTCAAGTTTGTAATTGAATTTTCGTGGAAATTTTTATGATTAAACGTATTTTGCGGATCCTCCAAATCGATATTGCCAAAAATGCATGATGTTTTCGGACCTTTTGACAATTTCCCCGCCACTGTTTTTTAAGCCGATCCATAATAGCTGCAGTAAAAAAACTTTACATACAACTAGCTTTTTTCGTATTTTGCTAATTTTTTGTGCAGAAGTCAATACAGGTTGTTTACATTCATACCTGAAATTTGATTACTGTATCTTTATTTCGTCTTTCAAAAAACGGTGGCGGGAAAATTGTTCAGAAGGTGTATGATTTCTTTCGATACTCGAAAATTTCACCCCTAAACTCAGCATCTTGTGCGACTAGAAATTTTCTTGTCAAGATTTCTACACCAGTCTGATGATATTCTTTTTGGTAGACTTCTATCAACTTAGTATCTAATGCAGAAATTTGCGTCTGGGAATATACGCGCGCTGGAACTTCGCGCTTTTCTGCAAAAGATCCTCTTTTCACTTGGCTGCTTCGTACAGAGGCATTATATTAGTGTTCTTTTGCTGGGTCTGATCACTTTATTAACGCTTAGCCTTGGCATCAAGACCATCCGATTGGTCACCGATCAAGAAACCCTGTGGATAGAAAGTAGGTTCTATTCATGAACGTAACGCTTAGAAATTTTTCGAGGGTCTCTGGTCATTTTTAGCGGGAGGGGGCATAAATGACCTGCAATTTATAACTAAAAGTGACAAAAAAGCACCTAAAAATGACCAAAAATGCAAGTTTTCTGCCGCTAATGTGGGTTTTTGACTTTATGGGATGATGGGGCATCCTACTTTTGGTTTAAGATCCCGCCATTCCTATGTTACATGTATGCTTGTATTTGAACGGAATCTAAAAAGCCTTGAATAAATAGTTGTCGTTACACATGAGCGTGGAGAACGATCTCGGGGTCTAGATTATAGGTGGGCAGCACCGAAATTTTGAGGGGTGCAAGCAGCGTTTTTTTGTACAAGGTCCGTTTGTACATGTACAAAGATGATCTCCAAAAGTATTTGTGTCTTTGTAGCGATTTTTGTGCGGTAAAACAGGGTTTCTGATCTTTAGTAGTGCATTTTAGCTAATTTCTGTGTTTCTGACGCCAAAAATTACTAAAAATTGTCTCAAAACGGCGCGAAGCGCTGGAAAATTTGACATTTTCCATTTTAAATGCAAATTCTGCCATTTTGAAGATATATAGGACCAATAATACTCGCGCCGAAAATTTCCCGGAATTTCACACCTTTTTACAGTTTTTGTCTTCCCAAAAATCGTTGTACATGTTGTACATACAAATTTTGGAATACTTTAATATGGTACAGCCACGATTTTAGTGTGGTAAAAACAGAGTTGTTCGACTTTTGGTAGTGTATTTCAGCTAGTTTCTGGGTCTCTAAGAGGAAAAATCACTAAGAATCGCCTTGACATTTTTCCTTTTGGAATGCAATTTCTGCCATTATAAATATATATAGAATACACAATCACTCATTTCGGCGCGAAGCGTCTGATTTTTTTGCAAATTTCACACCTTTTTTGCAATTCTAGTCCTCCCAGAAATCTTTGTGCATGCACAAAGACGATCCCGAAAAGTCTTTGTACATCGAGAAAAATCTTTGCCGAATACAAAAAAAACGGTGGGTGCAAGATTTGTCAAAGGTCAAAAAATGGTCTTAAAAATAGTGGTATGGCGAAAAAACACCATTTTTCAAAGAATTCTTAAAGGTCAAAAAATGATGGTATGGCGAAAATTCTCCATTTTTAATAGTTTCTCATCGAGCGCTATCGATTGGCATCAAAAAATCGCATTCTCATCTAGCACTATCCGTTAGCACTAAAAAATTGCGAAGAAAATCAAAAAAAATTTCAAAATTTGAAATCTAGGGTCTATTTTAGTTTCTGGGGCAACATCCTTAAGATCCATGAGATTTTCAAAACTTATTTTGTTTATCTGTAATTTTTTATGCTGATGGCTAGAGCTCGATGAAATTATTCGACAAAAATGGTATTTTTTGCTCATGTCATTGATTTTTCAGCACTTCCTTTGTCATTTGAAATTTTTAGGTTTGCTTTCAGAATTTAGTCGCCATTTATTATTTTCGTTTATTTTTTCCAATTTCTTATTATTTCGTTTCTGAAGCAAGCTTCAAAATAAGCTACGTTTAAAAAGTTTTGAATTGCGAACAAAATGGTGAAAATTGAAAACCAGACTAAGACTAGAATGGTTTTTTCTCAGTCTAAAAATTGCTTTGTCCCTAATAACAGCTAAAGCCAATCGTAATGCCGGATATTTTATTGTATAAGCTATGTATATTTAAACGTTTTATTCAATGCACGTAATATTTCAAACTTTTGGCTATGGGGTAGTAGTCGGCCGTTTGAGTGTTTACTTTGCTTTACTTGGAGTTCTGATTCACGTTTTGTTCACAAATGGCAAAAGACGCCTTTAATAGCAAAAAAAGTGTTTTAGTCCAGAAGTCAGCGAAGACATGTAGTACAAAAAACCCAATCTTCACTAAATAAAGTTGGAAGGCCAGTTTCGATTAGGGAGATGTCGACATCTTCCGTGTACGTTTTTGTCGATTCTTATAGATCATTTATTTATTTTCTACTTTTATTTTGTTTAGAATTTTATTCATTTTTTGTTTTTATATTTTTAATTTTTATTTCTACTTTTTTTGCAATCGCAACCCTTTCGTAGATTTTTTATTAATATATTTATTAATGATCCTACATAATCTTGAGGGTGGCGGCTTTGGAGGTCTCTCCTACAGCTAAATTCTTATCCCCGTCCCAGAAATTTCCCCCACAACTTCTCATTTTTTGAAAGTTATCAAGAATTTTCTAAAAATTCGCAGAAAAGGTGCTTTTTTAAGCGTTTTTAGCTAGTATTTATTTGCTCAAAACTGTCAAATGTTCGGCGCTTCGCGCAATTTACTCAGTTTTTGACTATATTTTGTTGAATTTGTTCGACTTTTTGATGTTTTTTCTTAAGACTTGTTTTATGTTTTTATGCGCTAGAAAGAGAGAGCATCGTCAGAAACGCCGAAAAGCGATGTTTTTGACGCGTATCTACCATTTTTGGGCTGAAAAAAGGCATGTTAAAATTTTATCCCCCCAGAATTCCCATGCTGTGAATGTATAAGTTAATGACTATATTTATTTTTAAAAATTCATATTAATTTTCCATTAAATGGCCACATTTCAGAAGGTGGATCCTTGTACAAAGAGCTCATGTTTGCTCGTAAAGCGTTCATGGAATTGTCGAGATTCCCAGATGATACGCTCGAATGGTATCCCAGTTTTGACATTTCGTGGTACAGTTCATTCGTAGTGCTAATGCAAACGGCGAGAAATCGTGAAAAGGACAATGTACTCACTGTTGAAGATTTGCTGACCCACTTGGATGTGTTAATGAAGGTTAAGAATATATCGGTCGAGTATTTGGGAAAGTAAGAAATTTTGGACAATCTTTCAATTTTTCACATTTACACTCCAAGAATTTTCTTGCTCAGAAACGCTCAAGCGGTACACTGAGACATTAATGGGCTGCGACCACACCTGGGCGTGGGGGGTTCGGGGGTATGCACCCCAAAACCAAAATATCCCCCAGAAATCAAACCCCCCAGAATTCAATTTTTGGAATTTTTTCTCGTTTTTTTCGCAATTTTTTGATGCCAATAGATAGTGATGAGAAACGTCGAAAAGTTGTGTTTTTTCGCTACACCACCACTTTTAAGGCCATTTTTTTACCTTTGAAATATCTTGCATCCCCCCCCAAATTTTCTTGCTGCCCACGTATGGCTGCGACCAAATTCTGAAATGAGGTTTTTGAAAATTTTTTAAGATCATAAGGTTTGCCCAAAACCGCTATTTTTCGACGTTTCTCTTTGAGCTCTGTCCACTGGCGTACAAGAATCGCGGAAAAAAAGAAGGAAAAATTACTAAATGGGGTCCGTCGAATTTTTGACAAGTTTTTTCGGATTTCTGGAGGCAAAATCAGATGTTAAAATGAGATTTGAAGTTCGAACCAAACAGGCACAGCATGAGAATTCTGAGACGTAAGCGAAAACTTGTTCTAAAATTGCTTTTTTGGCTCAAACACGCTTGATGCGAGTCAACAACAACGTTTTTTGGCGTCCTGACGATGGCTATTATCTTTCTAGAACGTTAAAGCGTAAAAAATATCTATGAAGATCGAAAAAAGTTCGAGTAAATTGAAAAAATATAAAAATATAGACGAAAATGATTGTATGGCACGAAGAGCCAAAGATTTTACACTTTGAGCAAACAGATAGAAACGCTCAAACCAGCACGTTTTAAACGCATTTTTCGAAAAATCGTGATTTTTGGTCAAAAACTATCCTGAGGGTGTACTGAAAACCTTGCTGCGGGGTTATAACCCCACCTCACTGACCATGACCCTCCTCCAAATCAAGTATGGTCCAGGCCCTCAGGATAGTAAATTGGAAATTCTGTGGGAAAAATTAACATAAAAATGTTTGAAAATCGAAAATTTTCTCCAAAAGTGCATCAAATTGACTTGAAACTAGAAATAACATAGATTTTACGCTAGTTCGGTATTTATACTAGTTTTTAGGTAATTGCAGATAAAAACAGTTCATAAAATGACCCCCTCCAATACTGGCCATGAACAATGGAAAATTTTACGGAAAAACCAGGCAACGAAGGTAAAAAACGAACGAAAATTAAATATCTTTTGCTGAAATACTTGAAATTGATTAGAAACTATAGGATAGCGTATGACGCTTTAGGCATTTATACTAGGCCATTTTGGCTTAAAAAATCTTCTGATGACCCCTTCCCCCGTTCGGCTGACTTACCAGATCGGCCATGCTGTGCATCTATGATCCAACCCATAGATGCACACCATGGCCGATCTGGGACGGTGTCCGCAGGTCTGGGGAGGTCAAAAATTGAGCTTTTTCGGGCCAAAATTACCTCAACAACTGGTATAAGCGCTAAAATAGTTTCAAAACTACTTTATTATACAGTTTCTGGTCAATTTAAGGCACGTTTAACGTGAATTTTCAATTTTATTCAATTTTCGGCCTTTATTTTGCCTAATTTTCCGCAAAAAAATTCCCATTTATCTATTCTGTTGGGTCTATACCTCCCTAAATCCCCCATGCGCTTGCCTGGCCTAGACTATACATGGGCGCGGGTGGTCTGGGATCTGGCTAAATCCTCCGAGAATTTGGAGGAACCCACAAAATGAAAAGTCCCTTCCCACGATTTAAAGTTTAGATGTTTTTTCGGCAATTTTGCCCCTTAGGATTTCAATAACACGCATCCATTAATTCTTGCATTCATATTTCGTTTTGGCAAAACTCTATGATCAATTTTATGCGTAATTTATCTCAGATGTGCACATGGTGGGGTTTTGGGGTCTATAGATTCGCATGCAACTCCCAGACAGGACATATTATTTAACTATGATCGTATGTGATTTATTACTTCACGCGTACATTTTTCAGCTAGCATGTGCAACATAATATTATAAAATTTTTAAAATAACTCAATTTCACTCGCTTTCAAATATCAAACATATCCTATAATTAATAAACTGTTTAAGCCGATGGACGTTACACGATATTTGCGTAAGATCGGAAGTTCCTCCTCTTCGCCGCGGAGATTTTCAGAGCGTAAGTTATGATTTTTATACCCATGTACTTTGTTGTTAGTAAAAAGGCAAAATTATTTATTAATGGGATAAACGCGATTAATCACTTGTTTTTTATAATAAGATGAGGAAGGACGAAGTTTGACGCATATCATATGACAAATGATGATTGAATATGAAGAATTAATTATACATTCTCATATGTAGCGCGTTAGCGCGTACCTAAGATATACTTGGGTACCCCTAACATATGAGTAACCCCTACAGCAACACTGGGACATTTCTGGGAAGTGCGCTTTTTTTAAAGATAGCTAATAAAAAAATATTATGCAGCTTTTTTGTTTACACATAATATCGAGTTTGTAATGAGCGTGTAATGTTTTTGCGTAACGTTATAACATATAGCGATTCTTGTAGCTTTTTACCCAGTTTGTTAGTCCTTGAGGGGTAGGGTAAAGAGCGCAAAAATCTGCGGGTGTAAAGACAGATTCTTGTATCGTACTTGTCTTCTTTATGTCTGCCACAACTCTGGTTATGAATCCTAAGAAAGTTTTTCCAATAGAAATGCACTACGATTTAAGGGCCACTTCCGGCTTACCAGGAAAGATTTTTACACTTCATGCGGATTTTGTGTCCGGGGTTTAAAGTTTGCAATCTAGTGAATGGTGTAAAAACAGATGTTGTCACAGATTTCTCTGTCAAGTTCCTCGGTTATAAGTCGGGGATAGTTAAATAAAATTAAAATGAACTACGCTTTAAGGGCTGATCGTCGCAGCAAACCGCGTTTAAAAACTCAATATTGAGTTATTTCTGGAGGTGTAAAGATCAAAATTAGGAATGTAAAAAGGGCGAAAAAAAGACGTTTTTCCTTTTTTGATTTGTCAATATCTATAAATAAAGTGAAACAGAAGTTCTTCACCCACAAACGTATTACAATTTGTATGCAACAAACTGGCCCAAACCGAATTTATGTACGCTCAATGGAAAGTAAGCTTCGATTTTTAAATTTTACGTGATGGATAGTAAAAAAATACGCTTTTTGCCGGGAAGTGTAAAGTCAGAAATTGAGGGTGTTGGACGTTTTTCTGTCTTGTGTTTTTCTGCCTATTTCTCCGGTTATGAGTCTGGATATGAACGCAAGTCTAAAAATGTACCAGGAGTTAAACTTCATGGGTTAGTTGTACGCACTTGTATACACTCAACAATAGTGTAAAGTGGTTTACATCTAACATTTATTTGATTTCAGACCATTGTAGAGATTTACTTTTTTCATAAATCCTGATCGTAATATCGGAGTTACAAATTCGTCTGAAACCTTCTTTACACTCGGTGGTTGTTTTAAGTTTAAACCGAAAAGAAACTATTTCACTTGTAATTAGTAAAAATACTAACATTACGCATAGATGTGGGGACAAGCTGGTGGGCTGGAACCCTCAAAGCTCAAAGATTTTTTTCTAAAAAAATGAAACTAAAAAATTAGAAAACAATTAGGTAAACGACAAGCGACAATTACTCGATGGGTGAAAGACAATTAATTACTTAAATGTCACATTTTTTCCGCTATTTTTACCATTCAAACATCTCAGCATTTGGTTGTTGCCCACATACATGTAAGAGGGTGCGGGATGCGAAGACCCTCCACCTTAACTTAGTCATCCCCTGTCACCTATAAACTGAGAAAATTTCGACCTTTTCGATTTTTGGGAAAAGCCTGCTTTACCTCTTCCCCCTACAAATGGCCAGCGCCACCGGAATTCCAAGCCGTTACATGTATGGCTGCCTATGTAAGATAAATGACCGATATTGCACTGAATTCCGGGAATGATATGTATATACGTCGCTTTCTCTGAAGAAGTCCGACAGATTGACAGTGAATAAATATCACAATTTTTTCTAAATAAGGGTATACAGCTTGAGACTCGGTCACGATTTTTATACTTTTTTATAATTAAGGCCTTATCGCAAATGATAGCCTGCGCTATAGTCACGCCGCTCGATTGCTTCTGGGATGGAGCGCATCTTTTAGGGCCTAATACACCGCCTGTTTTGTAAGCATTATTGAATCAGTCATACGATTAGTGTTGATATGCATAAATGTGTAAAAATTGGTAAACTTATATTTCAGGATATATTCGGCAACACACAAAATAAAGTGCGTTTTCTTACGTTTCAGAATATGCTCTATTTATTAAGCTTATAAAATGCGATTTTTTCGGAAGCAAACTGATGGAAAATGAGAATGCTACGGCGCTATGGTCAATCTTCAATAACTTACATGCATTATTCTATCTTTTGTAATTTTTTCGGGCTGAGAGAGGTCGAGGGGAGACGCCCCAATCGTCCCCCTGCTCAGCCCATGAATATATAGAATATGAATGACTTTTGAAAATCTTCATCTCAATCAAATTATTTACGTTTTTCGAAACCCCGTATTTTTCCTTCGATCTTAATAAAAACAACGCTTTAAAAAAGAACCGAAAAAAGTGTTTTTTCTTATGCGAATCTTTAGAAAGGACTGACAATTGAATTCGCTGGTTTCTTGACTGAACAGAGGTTTTCCGACCTCACAGCCTTCTGACCGTACTTAATTGCGGCATAAAAATAAATCGTGCTTTCAGTTCAGTGTTCCCGACCCAACTATGCATACAAGTACAATAAGATTTTCCAGGATGCAATGTATTCGCGGAATAACCTTTGGTCAAAAAATAGCGAAAATGTGAAGTAGAAAGTGCATAATACAAGTATCATTTTGTTCGTTGTCTCTCATTCAGTCTATGGCTTTGACTTATGTGCATTCGTGATGGTGCTCCTGTGTAGTAGAATGCAGGGAGCGGAGCGCGCGAAGTGACTTGCATCCATATGTTATCATTTGGGGTTGGGGGCAGACATGTACAGCATGGGAATTCTGGGGGCAGGGCCAAGAAAATTTAAGAAGTGCCTTTTTGGGCTAAAAAACGTTGGATACACGTCAAAAACACTGTTTTTTGACGTTTCAGACAATGCCCGTGCTTTCTGGAACATAAAAACAAAAAAATACGGAATAATTTTTAAAAAATTGAGTTAATTGAACAAAAGTTGGTTAAAAAAGGCGTATGTACCGAATGTTTGAGTTTTCAGCCAAAAATGAGCTAAAAACGCTCGAAAAGGCACACTGTTTATAATTTTTACAAGAAAATCGACAATTCTGGGAGGAGAGTCGCGGCCTCGCGGCCATTTTGCGAGGGGGTCTGTTGCCAATCTAGCGTGGCGATCAAACTCCCCAAACTTCCCCCAGAACATATATGATTAGGCGTTTCAAGTATATATGTTCGAGTATAGTGCCGGCCTCTAAAAACAACCCATTTTTTGTGCAACTTCTCTTTACACATGACTCCAGTCTCTGGTTTTTTTGGATTTGGTTATCATGGCTGCACCACGGCCAGGTACTCCACAACTTACTTTTATTCAATCTTCCCTCTCACTATTTACGAAAAAGTGCAACTATAAAGACCCACTGGCAGTGATCGACCGGGTACCCGGCCCGGACCGGGCCCGGCCCGGCCGGTCATAGCAGCCTGGGCCCGGGCCCGGCTGAAAACCACCGGGCCTCAACCGGGCCTCAAATAATTATCGTTAATATTTTAGACGTTTACTATTTCAGCTGTTGTCCGTACTTCTTATGAATTTGCTAGCCTGTGATTCTATTTAAATCCATTTGCCTTACTTCTGCCCACCTGCTCATTATCATATACTTGTCAACTTCATATGTGCATTCATCTTCTATACAACGCTTCAATCAGAGACGTAGCCAGGATTTTGTTTCGAGGGGAGCATACTCAAAACATTTTTTAAGACTAATTTTGCATTGAATGTTAGTAACGTTATGTACCTATACATAATAAAACTGAGTTTTTCGACCTTTAGTAGTGTAGCCTAGCTAATTTATGGGTTTCTGACAATCAGAAATACAAAAATGTTAATCAGCGCGAAACGCCGGAAATTTTTGAAATTTTTACCGTTTTCATGTAGAATTTACGGTCTTTTAATTGACAAACAGTTCGGAAATCATAAGACGCGCAAAGCACCAAGGAATTTAGTAATCTTTTACTGTCCTTAACATTTTGTAGCCTGTGAATGCTAATATTTTGTGATATTTTGCCTGATTTATGCTATTAAACGCAATGCTGAAGCTTTACAAAAAGAAAGAATAACCAGCAGCGCCATGCGCCGGAATATTTTGACGTTTTAGCTCTTTAAACACAATTTATACCGCTTAAATCATACAGAACAGACAAATTAATTTCGGCGAACCCTTTTTCTTATTCGTCCTCCCAAAAATCTCGCTGCACATGTTCAACGAGATTTTACGGCGGGGGGCTGCGGTGGCGCGCTCAATCGCCCCCTAGAAAATTTTGTGAAAAAGCACTTTAATGTTAAATACTATCGCTAAAATTTTCACAAAATCGGCCAAAGCTCGGTTCTAAATTAAGCCCAAAACACTTAAAATTGATGAAGTCCTACATTGTTCAAGATTTCTGAGCTGAAATGCGCTTTTCGACCCCTGCTAAGTATAAAGCGCAGCAAAGGGTGCTGCCAAACAGAAAATGCGCAAAAACATAAGAAAATTTGGCCATTCCTTTCATTTAAAATACGATTATGTGTCCTGTCCTTGTAAAGAAAGAAACAAAGCAAAGAATAGACAAACTGGTGCACAATCATTTGCGCACATTTACTGTTATGCTCAACAAGCATGCGCAGTTTCATTCAACGAACAAATAGAGCAATAAATCACTAAAGTGATGTGAATTGATCGATTATTTTAGCTAATTTAAGCTTTTGAACTCATTGGATCCATATAACTCAATTTTCTGGACACAATTATTACACTCGAAAAATCAGCAACATTTCTAAAAAATTTCGGGAAGGGGGCATGTGCCCCCAATGCCTCCTGGCTACGCCTATGGCTTCAATACGTGTCCTATCCTATACACTACACAATTTCAATTGACGTCAATGTACGCTATAGTTTGAGTTCTAAAATCCAATCAGCATCATTTTAATAATGGAAATGCGCGCTATTGTATTAAAAACTTTGTTCTTGCTTGAATAATGCTACCAAAATCCTTGCTAACTACTTAATTTATTTTTAGAAAGATTGAATAATTAACAGAGCTTAGAATTCAAAAATCTTCTTGATACAGCAGTAAGCCTTGCGTTTGACAAATAACAAATGTAAAATCGGTCTAAATATGTATATCTTATGCATAACATTATATTGGAAGCAAGGCATGTTGTTAGTATATAAGCCCGGGCCCGGGCCCGGTACCAAGCCCGGCAGCAAAGCCCGGGCCCGGGCCCGGGCCCAGTATTTTTCGAGCCCGGTCGATCACTGCCCACTGGCTCTTAAAAAACCCATTGTGTCGAAAAAATCAATTTTTTCAAAAAAGTGTTCTTTAATTTAATCTAGCATTTATCCGAGTTTTTCAGTCTTACGACGTTTCAATGAAGCAAAGAGCGTAGTAAACAAATCTAAGTATGTATATATAGATGTTCTCGAAATTTGAAGTAATTTTAAGTTAAGAAAAATTCACTCGGGAATTGTTCTGTCAACTAAAAAACCCACTTTAGGCGTTTTTAGCGTTTTCTGAAAAACTCTGTTTTTTTCTGAAAGCTGTATCGCGCCTTAACTTTTTTATTGCAATATTATAGCTATATAAGGGCTTAGCAAATTACATGTAAAAGCTGGATATTGCAAGCTAAATGCAAGTTAAGTTAGGGGTGGGTTTTTGGGATACAAATGCTCTTGGGTTTTTTAAGAGGGCAGTACTTTACAGCATGAGAATTCTAGGAGGGGGGTCAGGCCCAAAAGTTTTTAAAAAGTGCTTTTAGGCTGAAAAACCATCGGTACACGAAACACTGTTTTTTACCGTATCGGACAATGCTCGTTCTTTTTAAAACTTAAAAAGATGGAAAAATTCAAAAAATCGTGTAATTTAAAAGCATATAGTCAAAAAATGTGTATATGGCGCGAAGCGCCGAAAATTCGAGACTTTTTATCCAAAAGTGAGTTAAAAACACTTAAATGGCAAACTTTTTACAATTTTTACGAAAAATCGACAATTTGGGGTCAGAGGGTCGCAGCAAAATCCGGGCCAAAAATGGGTTAAAATTAAAAGTTTCTTCAAAAGTGCTCTAAATAGACCAGAAACTGTGTAATAACGCAGTTTTAACGCTTTTTTAGCGCTTATACCACTTTTTGAGGTCATTTTGGCCCCAAAAAACTCGATTTTAAATCCCAGACCGGTTGACCCTCCTACATTGCACCTTGCTATGCACCAATACGTGGGACTGTATTCCAATAATGACGAACTCAAGTTCTGCATACAAATGTCAAGCGGATACATAAAATTTTGGCTAAGGTTAACATTAAACATTATTTTATTTTTAAGTGAAGTACAGTGGCAGATTTGGGAATTTCTGACAGGGGTGGAACGTCAAATTTTCCTAAAAGTATCAAAAAAATGTCAAAAAATCCGTCTAACTATTATGCTTAAACTAGTAGTTTTTTGCCGTCATCATTTGTGATCTGAAAAAAGTTTGAAATTTTCTGAAAGTTTTCTACAAAAAAGGCACAACTTAGTGCAAAAATCGGCACAAAGCATTGAAAAAATACTCGAAAAATCACTTTAAGAACTAAAAAATTTTTTCCTGTACATAAACTACTCGTCGTGACGTTAATTGAAAGCTTAAAGTCAATGAGTGTCATTAAGGAGTGATATAATACCCGGCGCGAAGCGCCGAAAAATTCAAAAAATCGACATAGAAAATGGTTAAAATTATCAAAGAAATACGCATTATTCTCAATTACGCCCAAATATTTTTTGGTGACCCCTTCTAAATCCGCGCCTGCTGAGGGACCAATAACATGACACGTGAGAAATGTGGTCGAAAATTCATGTGTGCGACATTTGATTTGACATTTATGAACAACTAAGCTCGCGACGGAATAATTTAGTGATCTAATCTTTTGATATGTTTAGATTTGGAAATATACTAAAATGGACAGATTTTGATCCTAATCCACTTCTTCAGAAGGCAGAGCAGGCTAGCATGGACGTTTCTGATGTTAGATCCTACATTCATCAGGTAAGATGAGTCGATAAAATACATGTGTGAATAGTTTTAATTTAGATCCATTAGAATTTTTCCTTGGATGCTTGATGTCTGGTCTTTCTCTATTGTTATAGGAAATAAGTTCACAAAATTGTTATGCCGTGAAACATTAATTTTTTATAATCTTATTCTTTTTAGGTATATTAGCGCCATTTATCGCATATTTTTGTGTGTTTTATGCTGAAAGCGTGCTTCATTTGTCCTTTTTATTCTTTTTTATTCATTTTCATATATTTCATATTCTATTCTTTGTTAAAGTGTTAGTAGTTTTCCAGTTTTCTTTGTCTTCGTTTTTTCTTTCTTCTTTATAAATCTAGTCGTGATTAAGACTTTTTATTAATCACTTCACCTGTCATTAAAAAACTAACGAAATTTTTAATTTAGCTGGCGTAGCAGTCAAAAAAGATTGCATTTGACGTTTGCAGTCTCTTGACAAAATTTCTGGCTTTCTTATACTCCATCTTATGTATTTAATCAGCCTGTGTTAAATCAGCGACGAGTTCCAAACTATTCGATTATTTTATTTAAAAAATGCTATTAGGTGAATAGACAACAACATACGTGTTCTGTGGGTTAGACTCATACATGGGCAGCAACAAAATTCTGGGTAATCCGACGAGGCCAAATTGCCTAAAATAGCACCAAAAATTCAATTCTGAGGGATCTGTCGATTTGAGAGTCTTTCATATTCTGGGGAGGGGGTCCATACCCTCGGGCCCCTGCCTATCTGTGATTAGACTTAGCCGAATCGCCACTGAATTTTGGCCTTTTTAAAATATTAATGTTCAATTTCATAAAAATTCGAGCCTGCTATTCTTTTCCTTCTAGAAAGAAAAGAACCAGCGTCACTTATGTTGAAAGATGGCGTTTTAACAACCCAGAATGCACTTTAGAAAAATATTCTTGTGCTGACTGACCCCCACCCAAGAACTGTCAAACTGTACATGCATAGTAGGTACGCAGCTCTTATCATTCAATAAAGAATAAATAGAACAATATTTGGGCTCGTTCTAGCTCTTTCATTCGTTCGTGATTATGAACATAGCGACCGCGACCTTAAATTTTTTGTATTGCACGGGGTCGTACTAGCACATATTTATCCAAAATTCAAATGCATGGCGATAAGTGTATTGAACGATCTTCGTGCAAATTTCTAAAGAGGTCGAATAAAGATGCAAAAGCCAAATTATTTAATGTTTAAATTAAATTTTAGTTTTGTTTCTTTCTTATATGCATTGGCTTGTCATCCCGTTATGACTCAACTATGCAGTTAGCGAGAGGAAGTATAAATAGGCATTTCTAATGAATTTCAGTCATTTTTAGCATTATTTTCCATTTTTTTCGGCGCTTTGCACCGAACACTATTAATAAATTTACTGGCTTTCTAGGAAGTAAGCAAGGACGTTTCACGCTTGTCAATATTGTAGTCTATGCCTAATTTTGCAATTTTAGTTTCTAGTGAACTTTGAGATTGAACGGTTGAGATTGAACTGAATTCAAAATTTTGTTCACGTCACTGGATATAATAAGTTTTTGTCAAATCAAAATATTCAAAAACTTTCCCTGTTTGCTCACGGCCTGTAAAATATCGAATATTCATAACATTGCATGAATTTTTGGGGTAAAATTCCAAAGCCTCAACGGTAGCGGTTTGGGTATGAAGATGACGTTTGTAAATTTATCGAACTACGCATTTAGTACCAAACACATTTTACTCGCTGTCGTTTCGGCATACATGTAAGATGGGAATGGGGGCGATCCTCAACCAAAATGTCTGCCGTCACCCCATCCCACCAAAGCTAGAAAATTTTTGACCCATTCACCCACGTTTTTTTTAAATCAAATTTTCTTGGCTTTTTTAGGTGTTCTTTGCCGTTTTTGACTGAAAAATTGGAAGTCATAACCCCCTCCCCTAAACATGGCCGGGACCCCTTACGATTTTCGAGCTGTTACATGTATGCGCAGGGACAGATTCAGGGGGGGGCATGGGAGGCGGCCGCCTCCCCCCAATTGGCCCAGAATAGTGCGCAAAATTAAGGATTTTTGAGCCATTTTTAGCGATTTTTGGGTTAAAACGGCTAGTTTTTCCGCCCAAGGCAGGGTTCCGCCCACCCCTTAGGGGTACCGCCTTCCCCTTAGGAAAATCCTGGATCCGCCACTGTGTATGCATATCGGACAAGTAAACTTTGTTCTTTATTGGTCAAGTCTTATCATCCGTTTGGATTCTGTCTGTTTATCTGTGTACAATATACTGTTTACATCTTTTGTATAATGTATTTCCTGCGATATTTTCTAGCTTGGTATTAAAAGTTATCTCAAAAAGAAGCTCTGAATAAAGTTGATGTTGCGCATCCCGATGGTTGCGTCAAATTTAAGACTTTGGCGAAAATGAGACGCTTTCAATTTCCTCCAAACGTAGCAACAGTAAGCAATTGCTTCCGTAAACCATTATTTCGATGGCCCATATAGAAGACATTTTTAATTCTCTATCGCTCAAGAAGTTTTAAGACACCCGCACTAAATCGGTTCACAGCATCGAGATTGCCTTATGACCGAGAAAATCAGTTTTTGTAAAGAACGTAACATTTTGTTGAGGAAAAAATTTTTTGGACTGAGCTAGGCAAAGTGGACAACCTTAAATTGATCTGAATTTTTCTCTACATTTTGAACTTATGAATATTACAGAAACTTCAAATTTAGGTGAAGAACAATGAAAAACAAAAAATTAAACGTCTTTAAAAAACGTAAGTTTTATTATTTGCTCTCCTTCAGCTCAACTCATAATTTCTAAAATATTTTTAAGTGCAATATATGGAAGATGAACATTTATCTCAGCCCCTAAAACTTTTTAATCGGACAAAGTTTTTTAAATCGCAGAAAAGAGCAATTTACACAGTAATTGTTCTTAAGATTATCACTTGTAGCACAGGCGATTATCAGGCACGTCTGGCTTCTGAATTGGGGGGGCAGAATTATCAAAGTCAGACATGTGAAGAAATACTTGTAATTAGACAAAAATAATGGTATTTTTGAGGATTTCTCATCGAGCTCCAAGCACTGAGAAGAAAAATTTTGAAACACATTGAAAAATAAAATTGTATTCCAATCATATTCAGACATATATTCTATAAAATGACCAGACAAATAATTTCTGATTGTCATATTCAAACACAGCGACCCGACTCAGCTGAAAAATTGTTTTACCTTTTTATACTCAATTCTGGCACATTGAAACAGAAAAACAGTACGGAAAATAAATGATCTGCATGATGCCACAGAAATTTATGGCATATTACTATGCTTGCTCAGACATTGAATGTTTAAATGACAAAAGTTATGCAAAAACGATAAATTAGGCGCGAAGCTCCCGAAAATTCTGGCTTATTGGGTCAAACGTGGGTTAAAATCTGTTATGACAATCTTACGAATGCGCTTCAAGAATTTTCCATTTATTCCTCTGGGGTACCGTGGTGAAAAATACTCGTAATTCCAAAACTTTGATGCGAAACTAGCCCTTCTTACACATAGGCGTAGAGTTGGGTTATTCTCCCCCAGAAGTTGAAAAACCCGTGCAGATCAATGTATACCCCCAGAATTCTATTTTTATTGACATTTTTGGCGTTAACCTTATCCTGACCCTCCCAGAATTTAAGTGCTGCCCTTAAATGGTCGTCATCTTCCTCTCCTTACAGCTACGTGCCTGGTGAGTACCTACTTTTCAAGTTATTGTCGCCAACTTATTCAGTTTTTTAAATTTTGTGTTTAAGCTCGGCCATCCCAAAAACATTTACAGCTTTGCGCTGCATTTTTCCGAGTCTTAAATAACTAAATAACTGAATAATAAATGATAAATAGCTGATTAGGAATATTTTGGCTATCCCGGTCGCAAACTTTTCAAAAGTTTTATATGCAAATTTATTTTTTGAATGCAAATATCGACAAAGATAAGGTTACTCATATGCTCAGTAATGAGCGAAAATGCCAAAACTCTGGGGTTTAGCATATCAAAGTGGAATGTGAACAAATCGCTCTAGCGTAGGAAATGCTGGCACGTGACCAAAACTTTTATGCAGTTCAAACAAAGACATGTTTATCTCTCTAGTGCAGCTTGGTCTTTAATTCTGTCTTCATCAATACCAACACTATTTCGTAAGTTTCGATAATGAGTCGATTTTCTTCATAGAGCTTCTTCGAAACGATCTGAAAGGCGAAAGAGTGTTTTTGTTCCAACTTTTATTTGCTAATTTGATACAGTGGCGAATCTAGGATAAGTTTTTCCAAAACGCTCAAAATAAGTTTAACAACCCGCTATTCACGTGCAGAGTAGCCTTCTTTGCTGTATTATGTTTTCCGTTTTCAGTCAAAATCAATTCTGGCGCAAAAATTAAAAAAAACGTTTTTTAACATTTTTAAGCACTCTTGCGCAAAATTGCTTAAATTTCTTCGACTTTAGCTGGAATCCGGCGAGAAGCGCTGGAAAATTGCTGAAATTTAGACTGAAAACCGTTTAGGAACTTCGACTCCGATTTTTTCTGTGTTTCTGCATTTGGAGCAAAGCTTATTCGAGCATACAGTGTGAAGTGCAGAAAATTTTCAGAATTTATGCTAAACAGTTGGAGCAAACTAATAAATATGGCTTAGGTCGCCTAGAAACAGTGTTTTTTTACAAGCTCCTTTTTAAATGTACTAAGAATGCTTCTGAAAGTCTTTGTACATTTTTTGCATTCAAATTTTCGGGTACTAAAATATGGTAGAATAGGGCTTTTGATGCAGTAAAACAGAGTTTTTCGACTTCTGGTAGCGTTTTTTAGGTAATTAGTGAGTTTCTGCTTATAAAAATACTCTAAATTGTCTCAAAACGTCGCGAAGCGCAGAGAAATTAGGCAATTTTTTCCTTGCTAAATGCAATTCGTGCCAATATGAAAAATATAGAACACACAATTATTCATCGGCGAATTTGAGAACTTACACTTTTCGTTTTCCCGAAACTCCTTATACATGTAAAAAGACGGTCCCAAAGAGTCTTTGAACATCAGTTAGAAAAATCTTTGCCAAATTACAAAAAACGTTTGCAAGAAAGTGAATAAATCTTATAAATAGATATTATACATCGAAAGTTTGGAGAAATTACGATGGTCGATTACCAAAAATCATTGCGAAGAAAATTCTATCGTTAATCTTGCCACTATTTCGGGCCAATAGCCGCTTCCCTTCGACTCTTCCCTTCTCGAAGTCTAGTCAAATACTTGATATTTAACTAGCGGATTCGTTTTTCGTGTTACGCCTTTTGATACTATTTTTCTTGTTTCGCTGTTCTCATTTATTTCTTGGGTGTAATTATTTTCAAGCTGCTCATGATAATTAGGGACGAAATATGTGTTTAGGGCGACTGTGCAAATCTTGCGATATATTCTCCGCAAATAATCGAAAATAAAGCGGAGGCCTCTGCTGTGTTTGCGCCGGATTTTAAGCCAAGCCGATATATGAACTATGGCTGCGTGGGATACGCCAAAAATTTCATGTCTTGGCCACTCGAAATGATAGTCGGTGGGATTAAGCGCGACAGCAAGGGTTTTCTTTCGAAGTATCAAATCAGTCCTCGTGAAAACTTGCATTCTTAAGAAAAATCAAATTTAAAAAAATTTAAAAAAAAAATTGTAAAAAAAGTAAAATATTAAGAATAAAATATAAAAAATACAGAAAATTTCGAAACATACATTATCTCGCTAGGAGTTGGGGATTCCATCCCTATTCCCCGCAATTCTCCTAGAATTTCGATATTCGGAAAAAATCTTAGAGAACGTCCCATTTCAAGCTTTTTTTATCTATATCACACAGGCACATTGGGAGGGGTATTTTAGCATTAAACTTATAAATTCTGTCATTCAGGCACTTTTCTTCCATCTCGTGCGTATTAGATGTTGAAGGTCATTCCATCGCCCTTATTCGTATTTGTTTTCATTCAAATTTAACCACGAATATTCATGAAGAATAAAATACAACAAACTAACAACGAATTAAGTACCAAAGTTTGACATCGAATAACAAAAAATTACGCATTCCCTTCTCGGAAACTTGGCTCACCCTCAGAGCTTTTGACCGTGCGCATGTACGATCTATAACAGAAACGCCGGGACAGATATTTTTTATTACATTTTATTAAATGTTTCTTGAGTTTTCTTATATTCTCGTCATCTAAGGAGAAAGCGCACTGTCTGAAATACCAAAAGATAATGTTTTCAGCGCTTATTGTCGGTTTTGCTACGAAAGGCACTTTAGAAAAATTTTTGGTTTCTGACCCCTCTTCAATCGTGCTGAGCAATGGAACTATTTCACATGCTGAAAAATTGTTAAAAGGCATGATAATGCGTGTGTAAAGATAAAAAAGCAACATCTTTTTATCGTAATCGAATTTTCGGGCCTTGCAGGAAATTTTCAAAATCCTTCTCATCGATCAGAAACGAGAATTTCAGAAATTTTTATTGAAAAATTTAAAATATTGTGATCTTGATGGATCACGGTAAAACGCTGGAAAAAAACGGCTTTTGCAAGCCGTGCTGTCCTATTAAAGTTTTCGAGATAAAATCCAAATTATCTCCAGTCCCTCTTTAATTGATCAAAACCTCGATACGAGCATGGACCTATTCAGTTTATAGAGAAAAAGTTATATTTTTATCGTTCTATAATGCAGGAAAATTTTCGAGAGGGGCACATGATCTAATTTTTGAATATTTCTAGCACATATATTATTCATTGACGTTGAAAATCGCGAAAAAGGTGAAAAAGTTTTCGGAACTATTTGATAATAGCTTAGAGGAGACATAATATATAACGTATCTCCGTCTATTAATTCAACAAATATTTGGTTTATATATCAATTGTTTACTAGGTCAGATATTCAAGATATTGATTACAAAAATCTATTTTTAGATCAGACATGTTAATATGTATATATATAGTCTCGATGCAAGGGTTTTCATCGCAGATGTCCAGCATGGCCGGTCCGCGAGGTAATCCATTCTGGTTGAATCAAAAGTTGATTTTTTTGTTCCAAAATGATCTCAAAAACTGGCAGAAGCATTAATATAGCGTATAAACCTTATTATTACACAGTTTCTGGTCAATTTAAAGCACTTTTGAAGAAAATTCTCAGTTTTTATCCATGTTTGGCTTCCAGTTTTCCTCCGATTTCCGGGAAATTTCCCATATTTTCAATTTTTGGGTGCTAGGCCTCCCCAAGACACCCCTCTTCCCACGTGCATGTCTGGTGATCACCTCTTCCATTTTATAAATACCCCACGACTTTTTAATTTTCAGAATCCGTGTTGAAACAAACATCTTCCCTAGAATTTTTATTCTTCAACGAAACCAAAGGAAACGTCCAGTTGTTTGCGTTTTAGCGATCTATTAGCTCAGTAGAGAAAAACAGCCATCTTTTACTATTTAGTTTAATTTTATTGAATTTTTCTCCAAAATTTTTCACGTATTTGTAAAAAGCGCATCATCGGAAATTCCGAAAAATGATGTTTTTTTAATTTTATTGAATTTTTTCAAAACTCTTTTACGTGTTCGTAAAAAGCGCATCATCAGATGTTCCGAAAATGAAGGTTTTTTTCTAATTTTATTGAATTTTTCTCAAAAGTTTTCTACGTATTCGTAAAAAAGCGCATCATCGGAAATTCCGAAGAATGATGATTTTTTTAATTTTATTGAATTTTTCTCAAATTTTTTTGATGTATTCGTAAAAAACAAATCATCAGATATTCCGAAAAATGACGCTTTTTGGCGCGTTTATTTCGTTTGTAAACCTAGGCCCAATGCTAGCCCGTTTAATAATTTATCCAGTGCTCTCTACTTACGAATAAGTATATAATTCATTAAATCAATCACGCTATAAAATTTGATGAATCCCGATCTGCTGTAAAAATACGACAACGTTATTCTACTCGGAGTTTCCACGACCGTGACGATGATTTTATCGTCTACTTCGGGCGGAATGAAAAGTTTAGCTGTTTATATTTTTAATTCGTGTAAACTTCGTCTTATTCATTTTTGAAAACTTTTTTATGTGAAAAAAATTTAAATTATGATTTGGACAGAGCGGCAGCCATGCAATCATTGATCCTATTGGCCAATCCGGCGGACGTGTATAAAAAAAATTTGGCTGCTAAATCCTGGAATAATTTGACTCTACCGAAATGGAACAAGGCTGCGGCCGAAGATCTTGTGTCTATCTGGCAACGGAGCTTTAACAATCTTATAGCCAGATTGCATAAGAAGAAAAAAGAGGGAGAAAAATACAAGTAAATTTCGACCATTTACGATCATCACTAAACGATGCTAAATTGCGCAATTTAAGTATGACTTTGGGGAAAAACAAAGCGAATTGACAATAAAATTAATAAGAATAGGAGAATGAAATATAAATTACTTTTTTGCCTTAATAATTATACATTTTTAAGAATTCCAAGTGATATTTTATCATTTTTATTTTTTATTTATCCGTTTCTTAATTTTTGTGCTCGCTGCATAAGAATTCTGGAAGGGGTAAATTTTGGGGTGCCTTTTTTGGCCCGAAAAATTGGATACGCGCGAAAAACATAATTTTTAGGCGTTTCTGATTTTGCTCCATCTTTTCAGAGCGTGAAAGCATAGAAAATTCTTTAAAATAATAGAAAAATTTGATTAAAATTGAACAATATATAGTCCAGTCTATGGCGATTTGACGCTTTTGAACAAACGGATAGCTAGAAACGCTCAAAACATCACCTTACGAATTTATAGGAATTTTTTGTAAAATCGCGAATTCTGGATGTAAAGGGTTAGAAACATTTCTGGGGAAGCTGAAAACTTTTCTGGAATAGCTAAACCCCTAACCCTACCATTCCTCCATCAAGATCATATGTACCTATATAATCAAAGTTCTGATTATCATAGATGCATGCATAGCATGACCGGTCTGGAGGGATCAGTCGGTCTGGAGTTCACTTATCGTGCTCTTTTAAACCAAAATGGAAATTTGTGGAATTTTTATGAAAATTTGAAAATTTTATGGAAATTTGCACATTTTACAAGTTTTCGTCTTCACAAAAATCTGCATGTACAAATACGGTCCTGAAAAGTCTCTGCATATGAAGAAAAATCTTTGCCGAATTCAAAAAAAATCGTGATATTGCCACAATTTTTCTCTGAAGATCTTCTAGACCATGCAAAATCGAAGATAAAAGATATATGCGAAAAAATAATTGTTGCACCATTTCAGCATTTATATCCGTTTTCTGAATCCATATTGGCTCAGAAACTGTACTCCAGACTTTAGAATAAAGCAGAGCTGTAAATAGAAGGATATATTTAATGTCTCTAGTAAAAAAACCGTAAAAACGATTGACTCTAGCAGTCTTTTTCGAGAAGTTTCCTAACGATATTTACAAGTCAAAAAACTTAGTGAGTAACAATTTTTTTGACAGGCACCTATATCCGTTTAGTCAGGTCACACAAGGTGACCTTGTCGTCGAAAACAGTCAGGTCAATTTCCATATCGTTATTATTGGTTACGTCATAATGGTAAGCTATGCGATGTAATTTCAGGCATTTGCGTATTTAAGTAATTAAATTTTCGACAGTATACCTTTTCCCCAAATAACTAATTCGATTCGGAAAGTTTCGTAAAAGTCGCAATGCTAAAAATGAAGTCTCGATTTTCCCGAATTTCGACCTTTGCCCGCAGTAGCACAAAATTTTTAAAACTTCTTGAATTTTTCCATCGTAATTACATGCTTATTTTCCACAATTTCAAGACTTACTTTCAAGATTCAGCTCCTCCAGATTGGACATGCTCCGCGCATCTCCACCGTTTTTCTTCCTGAGGTAATGGAGGGTTGAGAAGAGAGGCTTTGACCCTCAGAATGGCTGCTGGTGACCACCATGATTGGGTAATTTTCCGAAAAATACTGGTAGGAATGGTGTTGTTTAAGCTTTGTTAGCTATATTTTGGCTCAAGAAAATGATCTTATTTCCGGCGCTTCGCGCCTTATACTAATGTGTAGACTATATTTTGTCAATTTACTCGAAGTTGTTCTCGGGATAGTTTCAAATTTTTATGTCTTAGAAAATACGAGCGCCATCTATAACGTCATAAAAGCAGTATTTTCGACGTGTTACTGGTTTGAAGCCAAAAAATACACGTTCAAAGGGTTTTCGGTGCGTTGTGCGCTAACTCCTCCATCAAAAGTCCCATGCTGTACATATATGATGTCTGCTACTTACTTTCATCTAATCTTCAGATCAGTACTAATTAAGATTTCTTGGAGAGCCCACTTGGGAATCTGGAGGGGGCGGGAAGGGGCGGCCGCCTCCCTCTCCTGTTGTCAAAAAATATTTGGGATTTGGGCGCAATGAAGAATAGATTTGCATTTTTTGATTATTTTAGTAATTTTGATCATGATTTTCAGTACTCTCATTAGTGACATTTACTGACTCACTTGGCGCTCTACGCTCTAAAAAACTAAATTTAAGTCAGAAGCGCAGTTTTTGCGCAGAACAGTAGATTTTCTAGCTCCTATTATGGTTTCTCGAGTCTTTTTCTGCGATTTATGACGATTTCTGCATTAATTTTGCGAGTTTTTATCGAAAAACTTTGAAAAATTCCAAATTTTTCACTTTTCTGCATCATAAATATTTACGCCTATCGAAAGTCAGCAAAAAACCTGTACTTCGAGCATAATATACGAATATTTGGATAATGTTTGACACTTTTAGGGAAATTCTGGATTTGCCCCCTCCCGTTTAGAAAATCCTGGATCTGCCACTGGGAGAGCCTGCGCGTACTTAGTTCCTAATCATAGTTATATAAGGCTTAGGCAGGTCATAATCTGGTCTTTAGAACGTTTGCCTGATGAATCTATGGAACCTACTTGACCCATATCTAATGTGAAGATCGACCACCCCTTATTTCTGTTGCAACTTCTTATTATAAATTTTTTATTTGATTTTCGTTCTCTTATGTTCCCTTAATGATAATTTCTAAGTACGAAACCGGGGAAAATATTGAATGCCCTTGAGGAACGGAGTTTTAGTTCTTCTGGTTAGAAAGGAGGAATTAGTATTCGTAAGTTTACTAGAAATGCCTTATTTAGCATTAACTCTTAGGTTTTTTAGCCAATTGCGCTGAATTCATCGATAATTTTATTCTTGCGTTGCATGGAGCTCAATTATTTAAATATTTAATTTAAACACCAATGTGTAGTTTACAGGATAGGGAGACTGCTTCAGAATGAGTGTGTTTTAAAACTAGTAATTGTCAGTCATTCGTTCAAGTTTTTGAGTAATCGTATTATTTGTTCTCTTCAGTTTTATTGTGTCGCGCAGACTACGATTTTAAATTCTTGTGAGGCCATTTCTTCGCCAAGAAAGTGTTTAAAGAACAGCTCACTAAAGTATATGAAACACCGTTTAGTACTGAGTTAATAAGATTTGTGAATTAATTTAGGGTCCGGTTTTAATAGAGTGATGCTGGCTTATAATGTGATCCAGGCTTAAGTCTGGCTTGTTAAGCGAGGTTTAAGCCAGTATCAATTAAATATGCTGATTGCGCCAGATTTGAGTCTCGCATGTGCTCTCTTTAATGATTTAAATTTAACCGAGGCTGTGGCAATTTACACTAGAGCCAGGATTAAGCTAGGATCAGCAATCACGACTTTAACTGGGTCCCAATGAATAGAGTTGAACATAGACTAAGTCTAGCCTGATGAAAACGCACAATACGTCATGTATGCAAGGGCGGATTTAGGTAAGAAGGGGGCGGGATAGGCGGCCCCCTATCATCCAAAATATCTGGACACAGCAAACGATATATGTGTATTTTTTAATGGCTTTAGCCATTTATATCATGAATGACATTTACTGACTTTCTTAGCGCTCTGAAAATATTATTTCCTTGTCCATTTTATGTATAGAACAGGAGTTGATTTAAGGGGGCGGTGGGGGTCTCGTTCCCCTTGGCAAAAACTATTTGGCGAGATAAAGAATGGATATGTAATTTGCTATGATTTTTGGCTGTCAGAGGCCATATTTTTTTCAAAGTTTTCGGCGCTGCGCGTCAGATAATACCTATTAGTGAAATTTATTTACTTTCTTGGCGACTGAATAGTCATTTTTCGCTCGTGGAATAGGTTTCAAATCAGTTTCAGCAGCAGAAACAGCTATTTTAGCGTAGTTTACTTCAATTCCCAATCAAAGATTTTCGACGTTTCGCGGTAAATGCTACGAATACAGGAAATCAAACAGTAAATCAAGCTTCAAAACATTCATGCGCCTAAATTTCACAAAGTTACGGGTGCTTTGCGCCAGATTTGCGCTAAAGTCAAAGAAGTTTAATTATTTTTTCACATAAGATCATCGAAAACAAAATTTTTCAACAAAATTATGCGTCAATAGTGATTTTAAATAAAAGTAGACAACGTAAAATGCCGAAAAAACGTTGTTTTGTGCGCGAAGGGCAAATGTTTGGACCTCTTTTTTGGAAAAGTTGGGGTACCGCTTCCCCACTTAGGAAAATCTTAGATCCGCCACTGTATAGAAGGAAAATTTTATAGTTCTTGAGCATTTTTTCGAGGCTCCGTGTCGATTTTCGCATTCATTTTGCGAGTTTGTCTTAGAAAGCTCCCGAATATTTTTAAATTTTATGAAACTTTTACGCATAAAAAATGATTCTGCAAACACGACAAAAAACTGCTACTTTAAAAATAATAGACGAATTTTTTGGACAATTTTTGACACTATTTGAAAAAATTTTGGGTTCCGCCGCTCCGATGTCAAAAAATTTTGGATCCGCCACTGTATGTATGCTGAATAGAATTTTATACATATGTACATTCAAACATTGTTGTAATGTTCCTTTCTACTTGAAAACGTAATTCCATTAATTAATGTTTATTTTCTAGATGTTCTTATTTTTTGACGAGAGCGTACAGTCGGGGTTCGCTCATGAAAATCGCTGATTTTAAATCATACGCATATTGCTGTGCATTAAGGCAAATTAATATTTTCTCTTTAGCTTATTTCCGCGCCTTTTGATCACTGAGGACATTTTGATAATATAATCTATTTGATTGATTTGTTAAAATGAGCAAACTGTTATGCCAAGTCATCGGCAAATGCACTCGTGACGGTTACCTTGAGCAGTCATAAATGAAAATTTTTCTGTAAAAGGGCTTGAAATTGACCAGAGGCTGTAGATTAACATAGGTTTAACACTACTTTAGCATTTATACCAATTCTCAGAAAGCTCGATCTTTAACCTCCAAACCGACCATGTTGTATATCTATGGTCATAACTTCTTGATATATTGGTATGCAAATCTTTGAACAAGATAATTTAGAAATTTTGATGAGGTTGGTTTGGCTCAATTAATCGGTTAAATGACGATTAAGGATGATCCTGAGCCTTGGCATGAAGCAAGATTTATCAAAATATTTTAGCCATGCCTATGTCGCACTTATGTTTAAGTTAAGCGCAAAGTTTCTCATTGAAATTACAACCTGATTTTTCCTGGAAAAGACGAGCTATCTAAGGTCCGCTTTTTGTGCATTTTTAGTTCGTGTATGTCTTTGTCTCTCTGCAAAGCTTCCTCGATTGTGGTGAAACGTCATGTATTGGTATTGGTATGGCCGGTTGTGGCTTGGTGAGTACATAATACGACAAATATGTAACAAAGTTCCCTTTTTCGTAGTATTTTCTATCCGTCTGCTTTAAAATTTGATGCGTTAAAAATTATTGGGAAAAAATGATAAAAAAACATGTAAAATGCCGATCGGAATCGCTCCAATCGATATTCCCCAACGACTGTCAATTATCAGTTTATTTATTTTTGCGTCGATTTATTTTATTCGTTATTAAATTGTTTTTAGTTTTAAATTGTTAAAACTTTTAAATTTCAAAATTAAATCATCAATCTATTTGGTCGGTCGTTACGTTACCGATTTCGATGCTAAAATGTCATTCTCACTTAAAGCTTTGTTGGGCGATCAAAATTCAAATTCTCCTTATTTGTCAATAATATAGGCTTATACTCATATATTTAAAGGATTTAATATTATTTTGTCATTTTGTCATCATAATCGCTCTTATAGAAACATTTCCTAACCTCCGATTCTTTATGATGAAATTCTTCTAACATTCAATATGCCTTTTTTCGAATTATTGCTAATGATCGAGATCATTTTTCGATTCCGAATACAAAATTTTGAGAATTTTTCTAAATTATGGCACTAAAATAAAATACAAAAAGTAAAAAAGTAAAATATAAATAAATAAATAAGACTGAAATAAAATTTAAAAAATTCAGATGATTAATATCAATTAAATAAGCGAAATGAAGAAGTAAAATAACTGTTATAATATTGAATACAATGAAATATGAAATAAAATAAATAAATAATTTTGGCGTTATTCCTCTCCTCTAGGTCACTTTATCTTGCTTGGCTGGGCTTGGACTCAGTAACTTCCTGGGCATTCGTTTCAACGTAATATCGACGCAAGTTGTTCCGTTTATAGCCCTGGGCTTAAGCGTCGATGACGTATTTTTACTAGTGGACAGTTATGACGTTTTGGCTGATCGAAAGGTCGGTGCAGGACGCGAAATGGGCTTTCTACTCAGAGAAACTGGCCTCTCAGCCACTCTCACTAGTTTCTGCAATTTTGCCGCTTTTGGGGTCGGTAGCCTCATTCCGATCCCGGTGCTGAAGCACTTCGGTTTGCAGGTGAGAAAAAAGAAAACAATACGACTAAACTGAACAAAAAAGGAAAAAATAGAAAAAAATGAAAAAGCGTATAATCGGACTCATACATGAGCGTGGGGAGTTTGGGGTATGCACCCCTCAGAAATCAGGATACCCCTTCCCCAGAAACCAAAATACCCCCAGAATTCGATTTTTGAAATTTTTTTGTTTCTTCGCAATTGTTTGATGCCAATGGATAGTGCTCGATAAGAAGTGTTGAAAAATGGTGTTTTTTCGCCACACCACCATTTTTAAGGCCATTTTTTGACCTTTGAAAAATCTTGCACCTTCCCCCCAGAACTTTGGTGCCGCTCGCCTATGATCGGACTATCACCTTAGCTCAAGAGCAGTGTCAGAATGGATAAGAAATATATTCTAACTTACAATTGGACGAAACTTAAATTAAAACAAAATAGTTGAAAAATATTTGTGGGAAATACTCGTCATAGGGACTACATTTTAAACACTCTTTAAAAATTTTTTTATCAGATGTCAGTCATTCTTCTATGCAACATTTTGTCAATTTTGACCGTGTATCCGGCCATGATCACCATCGACCTGAGCAGGCGAAAAAGAAAAGGAATGGATGTGCTATGCTGTTTAAAGGCGGGATATACAAGGAGCCGTGAGTTCGGATTTGAAATTATTTTAGCCAAATGAAGAAATGTGCTAATACAATTTAAATAAATGCTATTGCATTTTGAAGAGCATTCTGCTGCAGCAGCACTTGGGTTCGGACATGCACGTGGGGAAAGATCCGAGGGGGTCTAGAGCATACACGAAAACCAATAAAATTCTGGTGAGTCATATGGGGGCGAAATTGCCAAAACAATAGTACCAAGAATTTAATTCTGTGAATCTATCGATTTTGGGGGTCCGCCGAATTCTAGGGGGTCTGGATCCGTAAGACTACGACGTTCGTGTCTGATCTAGACCACCCGGAATGGAAAAAATGAAAAGTTTCTTGGGAACATGAGGCATATGAAGGCAAAAATGAATGAAAATCGAACATTTTCTTCAAGAATGTTTGAAATTAACCATAAAGTCTGGGATAACGTCGCTTTGATACTATTTTAGCATTTATACCAGTTTTTAATGTCAGTTTGGTCCAAAAAAGCGTAATTTTTGACCCCTTATACCGACTGGTCCTTCCTTTTGATCAGTCATGCTCATACATGACCTTAGGGGTTGGGGGGTTTTCACCCCCCTCCGCAGAATCATTTTTCACCCCCCCCCCAAAAAAAATTTTTACTTCCCCAGAATTGGCGATTTTTCAAAAGTTCCCTAAAGTTACCTGGAAATTGGTAGAAAAAGTGTCTTTTTAAGGGTTTTTGGCTATCTATTTGCTCGAAATCGCCAAATTTTCGGCGCATCGCGCCATATATTCATGTTTTAAGCGACATATTGGTCAATTTATTCGACTTTTTCTCGAAATTTTTTTCATGATTTCATGCTCTAGAAGGATAGAGTATCGTCAGAAATGCCAAAAAAACGATGTTTTTTAACGCGTACCGGCCATTTTTGGGCCCAAAAAAGGCACTTTAGGTTTTCACCCCCCCCCAGAATTCCCATACTGTGCATGTATGGCCATGCTGTGTATCTGTACTTATATCTATTTATTATGACTAAGTTAAATTTTCGGGCCGCCTTACATGAAAAGCAGCCATATTCTCGGAAGGGGTCTGGATAGTGTAAAACTAGCAATAATCCCAGAAAACATGCCAATCCGAAGGCAGGAGGGGATCTATATCCTTAAACTCCACTTTCATGTTTGGATAGGGGTTTAGCTAGGGACCCTCAATATCGTAAAGACTCGTTTAATGCCCCTTAACTAAATTTTCAAAATTATTAGTTTTTCTCGCATTCTTTTTGATGCCAATGGACAAATTTTGATAAAAAAAGCAACAACAAAAAATGTTTTTTGTCCGGTGTTTTAATTTCTGGCAATTTTTTTTATTCTTTAAAATGGTTGAACGGGTAGCACAATCTTCGAATTAGAGCGCTGCTAGTTTATATTTATTTGGTGATATGTGCTTACTAATGTTTCAGTATATCTGAGCTAGCAAAGAGAAATGCTTTGAGAAAAGGTTGAACATACTTAGAGGAGATATTAAAAGATATAAAAAATGGAAAGTTTTCTGATTTTTTGTGAAGACAAAAGTCAGAATATTTTTGTAAGGACGGAGAATCTTTCAAGAAGGTACTAAATCACGTACGATTTTAAACATTTTGAGGAGAAAAGGGCGATTTCGAACTCCATATTTGATTTAGTAAGCCTCAGTAGAAACATTGCAAATTAATTAGACTGCAAAAAGATGCATGAAGCAGTATGCTAAAAAACCTTAGTTACCACAAAGGAAAAGAAATAAAAATAAAGGTGGAATAAATAAATGAGGCGATAAAATTATAAGATAAATCAAAGTAAGTGATATTTAAAATAAAAGGTAAACATAGACAACAACAAAAGAAACGCTACAAGCGAAAGAGTCACTGAATTACCGACCGAATGAATTAGCGGCTAATTTTTTTTATTTCAATTGTTTTCTTAGGTACCTATTTAATGCTATTAGGATCATAATATCGAAGTATTTCATGATTTGAGTGCTTTGACAATTTTCGGACTGCAATCTTCACTGAGCACATACCTAAATGAGAAATCAAATTAATATCAAAGCTTCAATCCACGAAGCTTATTCCAGTGAAAATTTTCACTGAAAAACTACATCATGAAGCAGTGTTTTTTTGTACTCGACAAAGATTTTCCCCGATGTACAAAGACTTTTTGGGACCGTCTTTGTACATATACAAAGATTTTTGGGAAGACAAAAATTGCAAAAACGGTCAGAAATTCGCGAAAGTTTCGGCGCTTCCCGCCGAAATGAGTAATTGTGTGTTCTATATATCTTTATAATGGCAGAAATCGCATTTCAAAAGGAAAATGACAAATGTTTTCGGCGCTTAGCGCTGTTTTAAGACGATTCTTAGCGATTTCTGCCCTTAGAGACCCAGAAATTAGCTGAAATACACTACCAAAAGTCGAACAATTCTGTTTTTACCACACTAAAATCGCTACTGTACCATATTATAGTACCCAAACATTTGTGTGTACAAAATGTACTAAGATTTTAGTGAAGACAAAAACTGTAAAAAGGTGGAAAATTACCAAAAAATCTCGGTGCTTCACGTCGAAATGAATAATTGTTTGTCCTATATACAGTGCCGCTCAAAAGTTTAAGCGCCCCTTCGCAAAATCGCATTTTAGCATTTATTGACTATTTTTCTGCACTATTGGGAATAAAACGAATTTGACACACTTGGTATGACTTTTATTTAAATTCTGGACATATTTTAATGCATTTACATAATTTAAAAAGTAGTAGGATAACCTTTTGTACCAACAGTAGTCTGGAAAAGCAAACACACAAAATACGCCATTTCTTCAAGTTATTCACGTTCAATGGACTTCAAATATTCATCAGCTTTGTTTTCATTAAATCCGTTTGATTTTGGATGAAAGTCTTGTTTAATTAGTATCTATTTCATAATTCACCGTAAAATTTCAATCAGATTTTAGACATTTGATTGGAATCACGTGTCAACTAATGACTGCATTTTTAAAGTAAAAAAGTTTCATTGACACTATGCACTGGTTCATATTTAAAATTGTTTTCTCAGAGTGAAATCCATTTTTTATTGGCTCCTTTTGAGCGCTCTAGACCTAATACTACAATAAATGTTCTTCTAGGAAATTAAAGTAACTGATTTGCAGTAAATTTGGGATACCTTATTAAGGACCGTAACCAAACTTTATATCATCAGCGCATTGAAATCACCCCGTATTCAAATCAGGGGCGAATTGTTAGGGGCGTGGGGGCGGCCGTTCCCCTCCCCCCGTTGGCCCAGAATTGTGCGCAAAACTAAGGATTTTTGAGCGATTTTAGCAATTTTCGGGTTAAAACGGCTAATTTTTTCCACCCAAGTCAGGGTTCCGCCCACCCCCTTAGGAGTCACCCCGACCCCCTTAGGAAAATCGTGGATCCGCCACTGATTCAAATAGGTCAGCCTCCTCCATACTGAAATATCTTTATTTCTATCTTTGTTGGGTCGCTAAGGAACAGTAGCTATTGATTCTGGTGCAAACTAATTAAATTTTAATTCATCTTTAATTTTTCATAAGCTGATTTAATTGACTAAACATGAATAAAAATACAGCAATTTTTGTCAGAAATATATACATTTTTCTGCTCTTTTACGCACAAAGAATTTATTGGAACCCGAAATAAATAAGATCATTCGATAATCCACTTATAACGCACCAAGAAGCTAATCGCACACGTTGAAAAGCGGATAAGATTGTACTAGATCGGTAAAGCAATACAACGTTACTTAAACAGTAGGGGTGCTTAAATTTTTTGAGCAGCATTGTATCTTTAAAATTGCATAATTTGCATTTAAAATAAAAAAATGTCAAATTTTTGAGACAATTTTCAGCAATTTTTGGTGTCAGATACCCAGAAATTAGCTAAAGTACACTACCAAAGATCGAAAAGCCTATTTTACCACTTTGCATGTACAGAATGTACAAAGACTTTTGGGGACCATCTTTGTACATGCATAAACGGACCTTGCACATAAAACATTGTCATGAAGACGAATTTTAGTGATACAACGCCTATTGTGCACTAATAAAAAATATAATACATGATGTGCTACAGGATATTTATGTTTTTATCCTTCTATTAGTTTTAGACCAGACATGCACAGCATGGAAATTCTGGGGAAGTGAAAATTCAGTACCGTCAAAAACATCGTTTTGCGTCGTTTTTGACAATGCTTTATCTTTCTAGAGCATAAAAACATTAAAAAACTTGAAAAAAATCAAAACTCAAACAAACTGAATTAAATGTAGTCAAAACACACATAAGTATATAACGCAAAGCGCCAAAAATTTTACACTTTTGAGCGAATAGATAGTCAAGAACGCTTAACAAGGATCTCTTCAACAAATTTTTTTAGAAAAGTCTTTCGAAACTTTTGAAAAATCGCAAATTCTAAGGGGTAGGTGAAAAATTTTCTAGAGGGGGATGATGAAAATTTGTCTCGGACCCCTCCTAAAAGATCATGTATGTTAAGGACGTAGATCGTAATATTTTTAGGCTCTTTCTATGATCGTTGGAGACCGATTTTTTCATTGAGACATTGCACGAATCTGTCATATATCAAATTATTACGATTGACAGGAATTAAGGTACTTTGGGTATTATTACATTAATATATTATTATAATATAATATTATTATATTATATTATTGCATTATTATATTATTATATTATTATTATATTATATTAATATAATATTATTATTATATAATTATGTATACTAATTATTATATATTTTTATATTAATAATATATTATTATATTATACAATAATACAATATTATTATATTATATTAAGGTACTCAAGTAATGTCAGGCCAATTGTTAAGCGTTTGCTTTATTCAAAAATTTTTTTTTAATTTATGAATTATTCAATCAATTTTTCTGAATTCAAAATTGCATTATATAAAGGGTGGGCCAGAAAAATGCTACATCAGCCCGAAATTACATGGTAACTTGAGCCAACGTGAGCATAACACTTTGAAACTATAGTCTATTTCACGAAATCTTGTGCGTGGAGTACAATTTTCAAAACATTGTTAATCGACTACAGAAGCGGTTAGAGCTGAAGCAAATATCATGATAATGTACTCAACAATCGATTAGCTTTCGAAGTTTTATTTACTACGCACACTTTTATTACTGTAGACTGGTTGAAAAACCACTTTTGTGGCCATTTTCTTAAACGCCGAGAATTGATTTCCATGCACAAAGTTCCGTGAAATAGACTATAGTTTCTCGAGATTGACAAAAGTTTCTTCTTGTTCGACCCATGTGAAAAATTCTAGCCACCATCCAGCGCTTCATGTGCTATAGACTTTTTTACACCTCACTTTGTATTGTTTAAGCCCAATAGTTTCTGCATTGTGATTCATTGATGAGTGTAAATGTACGCTTTTTGACAATACCTGTAGTCAAAAAATTATTAACACGCGAATTGAAATCCAGAGTAGATACCATACCTGAGCGTGGGGGGTTTGGGCTATGCCTCGCCCCCAGAAACTAAAATACCCCCCACAGAATTCAAGTTTTGAAAATTGTTTTGTTTTTTTCGTAATTTTTTGGTGCCAATGGATAGTGCCCGATGAAAAACGTTGAAAATGGTGTTTTTTTTTGCCATATTACCATTTTTAAGGCCATTTTTTGACTTTTGAAAAATCTTCCACCCTCAAAACATTAATGTCGCCCACCTATAGTGGATACTCCTTCCTACAAGTTGCAAAAACTGCAAAATAACGTCAAAAGGATGAGCGAATTGATGACAGAAACGAACAAGCTTTCGGGGTTTAAAAAATCTCAGATTATGGTGTGAATAAATGGCTGTAGCGTCCTATCCGCTGGGGGATAGCCAACGTTTTTTGCACGATTAAAACAAAGATACTTTTATCTATTTAATTAAAGTAAACTTAAAATTTTACATTCAAATTTGCTAAAGTTATGACCTATTACACTGGACTGTAGTCCTTGTATATATTGGTACTTATTCGATTCATAAACAGTTCGATAGTTTAGTTTTTTATAAGCCGGTTTCGCATCTTACGTCTATACTTCACATAGAAAAAATAATTATCTTCAAAAATAAAAGCTTATTCGCTCAGCACAGCAGTACAAAACAGAAGGAGCTTTTTTTGTAATAATATAGCAAATACATCATTAATCTACTAAAATCTAAGCTATTATTGAATTTCTTAATAAAATACGATACCATTTCGTAGCTCGTTTGATTTATGATGATACGCAACAGGGATACAATAAGTCGAGACTGGACTTATCTATCTAGGATGCAATAATTTTGGATCTAGTATACAATTTACCCGCCACTGTTTTTTAGCCGATTCAAATAAGCTACAGTGACCAAACTTTACACAAAAATTATCAAACACGTTCCGACTCGCATCAATAAAAAAAGTGTTGGTCACTGTAGCTTATTTGAATCTACAGTGTTGGTCACTGTAGCTTATTTGAATCTACAGTGTTGGTCACTGTAGCTTATTTGAATCGGCTAAAGAACGGTGGCGGGTAAATTGTATACTAGATCCATAATTTTATTTAAAATGAATTCTGGCGTAAGATGTTTTCGAAAAAATTGCCGAGTTTTTGGCAAAATTTATACGAAAAATTGCTCCAATATTATGGACTTGGTAAAAATCCTGCGCGACGTCATAATATTTTTTTGGAACTTTTGGAAACTTTTGAAAAATTGCGAATACTCGGGAGTAGGTGTAAAATTTTCTGGAGCGTTGAAACCCAGCTCTCCCACAGATCATGTATGGTCAGCATAGAGATTTTGTTTACGAGTACATCATTCAACAAATTAACGCTTCATACAGCCCATGCTGGTACAGTCGTTCTACCAACCAGTTGTCAAAAGCTGGGACTACCTCATCTATCCGCATAATTTTTTCTTTGAACTCGCTTTTTCTAAAGGGCAGAAATGGCAATGTGTTATAAAATCATGTTTTGAGACTTTAAAAATTACATAAAATTAAGAGTGACAAGCATAAGAAACCAATCAAAAAGACAACAATTTTTAATATGTATAATTTTGTTAATGATATAGTTCACTTTATTTGTCCATGAGCTCAATTTAGATATTATTTTTATGTACCGCCGTTGCTAATCCGGGAAGACATGCTATCTATTGATTTTGCTAATCAGCGATGATAATGACTGCGTTTTGTAGGGTGCTTGGCAGTTTTTCTCCCGATTCTAAAACTGTTGGTTATTTTCGTTAATAGTATGCTCTATTCAGGTCTTTTGTCTTAAAATTTAAATCCCTTCGGCTATAAATATTCCATAAATTCTCATAATATCCCAGATTTGACTTCAAAAGCATTAGCCCATAAGTAACTATGGCTGCCAAAAAAATTTGTAGAAAAAAAATCAATTTCTAGAACGACCTAAAAAGGAGCATATCTTTCATTCCTTCTAAATTTGCAGAGATACATTCATAAATTTCACTAATCACTCTTTAATCACTTCCGTCCAGTCGAATTACTTAGGCCGGGTGCATACAAGTGAGGTTTTAAATTTTAGCAGGGCTTCCAATGATTTTCAGAGCGGCCGAATGACCTCTATTTCTGGCCGAAATTGGCCGAAAATGGCAAAACAGCGCTTAAAATAGCTCGCGCAGGTTTTGGCAAAAAAATAGGGAGGGAAGTAAAAAATTTCTGAGTTTGTGGGGATGGGGTGAAAGCTGATTCTGGACAGATTCAGTGCACATGTCAGACCACTGACTAACTAGCGCATGGAGTACAAATTTGAATTTCAATGCAATTTAAGGTTCTCGTCATATTCTTGCATATGGGTACGTTTGGAGGGGCTGTGTACGGCTTAATGAATATAAAGCAAGGTCTTGAGTTCACCGACTTCATACCCAAGAAGTCAATAAACTACGGATTCTTCGAAGCTCGTAGAAAATATTTCAGTTTCTACCCATTTGAAATTATTCTAAGAGGTAAGGCGTCCGCTGCTTAATAGTCGCGATCACACTTTAATTCCTATTAATATTCACCGGAGTCCAATGAACAACCCAATATTTAGAAGCACTCTCTCTTCGTTATATATTTATATAATAATAATAATAATAATAATAATAATAATAATAATAATACTAATATTTATAATAATATTAATAATAATATTAATAATAATAATGATAATAATGATAATTATTATTATTTTCATTAATAATAATAATAATAATAATAATATTATTATTATTATTATTATCATTATTATTATTATTATTATTATTATTATTATTATTATTAATATTATCATTATAATTATGAATATTATTATTATTATTATTATTAATATTATTATTATGATTATTATTATTAATATTATTATCATTATTATTGTTGTTGGTGTTATTATTATGATTACTACTATTATTTTTATTATTATTATATTATTATTATTATCAATATGATTATTAATATTATTATTATTACTATTATAATTATTATTATTAATATTATTATTATTATTATCATTATTATTATTAGTGTTATTATTATTGCAATTTTTTATAATAATATTAATAATAAAAATATTAATAAGAAAATAATAAAAACTATAATTCTGCTCTGAAAATAGTTTTATGTAAGAACAAATATTTTTGTGAATCTTTAACAGTTTCTGGGGCATAAGCTGAAAGCTTGATGGAAGCTTTTTCCCGTTTTTGGCTAAACGCTAGAAAATGAAATGGAGCAGTAATTTTAGTCTCTAAACGTTTGTCTACCTGAATGTCTTTTATTTTTTCGGTGCTTTGAGCTAAACTATATGAAATTAAATGAATTTAATGGTTACTTTTTGGCGCAAAAATAATCGGAAATTTTCGGATTTATTTAAAAACTAGCTCGAAAACATCATTTTGAATAGAAAATAACAATGCGAAACGGTGCGAAATGCTATTATGCTCGTTGAATAGATAATTTTTTAAATTATTTTCGACAGTTTCATGAAACGTCAAGCTACTGCCTCCCTTTACGGAATTCCTTGAATCTCCTCAAATTCAGAGAAAAATATTTAAACTTGTACCTGAAAGTTTCTAAATTGACTCAAATGATGATTAGAGTCCTATCAACGATAGCAATCGGGTCAAAAATTATAATTCGCTTCTTGTCACTAATAATAATAATAATAATAATAATAATAATTATTATTATTATAATAATTATAATAATAATAATAATAATAATAATAATAATAATAATAATAATAATAATAATAATAATAATAATAAAATTGATAATAATAATAATAATAATAATGATAATAATAATAATAATAATAATAATAATAATAATAATAATAATAATAATAATAATAATAATAATAATAATAATAGAAATGATAATATTATTGAATCTGCCTAAAAGTTATTGAAATGATGACGTAATGTTTTGAATGATTGAACTGAAATAATTAAATTTTGAATAATTGAAAATAATTGAATAATCGAGTACAATTGAAATACAGGGTGTCCCAGCTAACTATTCGCGATTTCGTTTTATCCTAGTTTTTTAATTCTGAATGAATTTTATTTAAACTTCTGCAAAATATAGCAACAACATTAGAATTTATTGTGACAAAAATTTATATTCATTACTGAAGTTTTAGACCTTCAACATGAGCACCACCATTTTCGACAATTTTGTACAATCTTTCACGATATTCCAACAGACTTTTTATTCTCATTTTATACGCGATTTCATTGAATGCCGCAATAATTTGATTTTTCAATTCGTCGATAGTTGCAGGTCGTGTGGTGTAACCTTTGGATTTGATAAATCCCCAGAGGAAATAATCGCAGGGGGCCAAATCAGGCGATCGTGGTGGCCATGGCATCGTAGGTTATCCTTATTTCATTGATGAAACTGTCAACAGTGAACGCTACTTAAAAATTGCTGCAGACCAAATTTCAACCTGAATTGGAACGCCGCCAAATTCAAAATGAAATCACTTTTATACAGGACGGATTTCCGCCAAATTGGGGCAGAAATGTTCGCAATTGGCCTAATGATAGCTTTCCTAGTCGATGGATGGGTCGCGGATCACCTACGATGCCATGGCTACCACGATCGCCTGATTTGACTCCCTGCGATTTTTTCTCTGGGGATTTATAAAATCCAAAGTTTACACACATGATCTGCGACTATCGACGAATTGAAAAGTCAAATTATTGCGGCATTTGATGAAATCACGTATGAAATTAGAATGTAAACTTTGTTTGGAATATCGTGAAAGATTTTACAAAATTGTTGAAAATTGTGGTGCTCATGTTGAGGTCTAAAATTTTAGTAATGAATATAAAATTTTGTCACCATAAATTCTAATCTTGTTGCTATATTTTGCTGAAGTTTAAACAAAATTCATTCAGAATTAAAAAAAAACTAGGATAAAACGAAATCGCGAATAGTTAGCTGGGACACCCTGTATAATCGGAAAATAAAACGGTCGATATGGCATTGTGGGGCACGTGAATGAGGAGGGACTGGGGATCCGTTAATCTAGAATTTTGAAGCTAAGAGTAGAATTTTGCAAGAATTTCCTGAAAGAAGAAAATAAAATTAGAAAAGTTCGAATCAAAGACCCTAAAATAAGATTTTTTTAAATTTCGAATTAATTAATCTGAGATTTACCCGGATTTATTGTTTTTTGCATAATTTGTGTCGGTTAAGGATACAAAGATTGGGTAAAACATGATATAGAGTAGATAATTTTCCGAAATTTGTGCCGAAATATTAATGATCTTCTCTATCGCTTCTCTAACGCGACTTATTAATATCTTTTCTTTCCTTTCAATGTACGTGGACAGAATATCAAGACAAGGGTTAGAAAAAAATTTCAGAATCAAGCTCGGATGGGTTTTTTTGTGTATGATTTTTATATTCAGAAAATATTTTGGATTCTCCGTGTAATTCTTCTTCTCCATCGCATACAGCTCGGCAGGAAACTTCCAAAAATACAATTATTTTTCCTACCTCCTAATAAGGAGTAAATCTGATTGCTGATTTTGAAAATTTTATTACCTCCGAATCATAAATGCATAGCAATGGATTGGGGGAGACCGTAATTTTATTCTTAAGCGCCTTTGCGGGCGCAGAAAGGACAGCTATGCGTAGAAAACCATTTTCAGACGTTTATGACGATTCTTTTCCTTACCAAAACATAACAAGTAAGAAAAATTTCGGGAAACATCGAGAGGAAAATTTAAATAATTGAACAAAGTATGCATGTAACTCGGGATATGGAGTCCTCCTCCTACCTAAAGTCAGCAAATTTCGACCCACTTCCGATTTTTTGCCAATGACCATTTTTTAGATGTTTTTTTACAATTTTTTACTAAAGATTTGAGGTCAGTAACCACACGTGGGCGTCGGAGGGGGTGTGGAGGGTATGCACCCACCAGAGGACTGAACACCCCCAGAAACTAAAATACACCCCTTTAGAATAATTCTTTGTTTTTTTCGCAATTTTTCAATACAAATGAATAGTCCTGATTAGAAACTTTAAAATCTGGCTATTTTTCGCTATACCACCATTTTTAACACCATTGTTTAAACTTTGAAGAATCTTGCACCCCTCCCCAGAAATTTGGAGCTGCCCACGTATTTTAGTAACCTATTCCCTTAAAATGGCTAGAAGGGGAGCCACTACATGATTTGGGGGGTCAATAGTATTTAACTCCTCTCTCCCAGAATTCGTGATTTTCATAAAGTTTCCTGAAAAATCATAGAAAATGTGCCTATTTGCCCAAAAGTGTCAAATTTTTCGGCGCTTCGCGCCATATACTCATTCATTTTTTGACTACATTTTGTTCGATTTGTTCGGATTTTTTGATTCTTGAAATTTCCCATCGTTTTTGTGCTCTATAAAAATAGAGCAACGTCACAAACTGCCGGAAAACTGTTTTTGATGCATGTGAACCATTTCTGGGCTGAAAAAGACTTTAAAATTTCACCCCCAGAAATGAATATCTGACGCAATTGAGGCAAAAGACACCTAGAACACATTTTCGTTAATTTTTGGGAAAGTGAAATTTCATAGAAGGTTTTATAGAACTTTGAAGACGGAGTTCGAAACCATACGTAGGCTTGGGGGTCTGGGTGGGGTATACACCCCCGGAAGGCCAGAACCTCCCCTCCCAGAAACCAAAATACCCCCAACCCCAGAATTCAATTTTTGAAAATTGTTTTTTTCACAATTTTAGATGCAAATGAGAAAGGTTGAAAATGGTTTTTTTCCGCCATACCACCATTTTTAAGACCATTTTTTGTCGTTTGAAAGATCTTGCGCACACACTCCCCCAGAATTTCGGTGCTGACCACATATGGTCAGAAACAGCCCCCCCCCAAACCACCAAGATTGAGGTATGCCCCATAATCAGAGGGCCATTTACGTGCCAGTGCGCTTTTTCATCGTCGCAGGGCCAGCTAATATCGCCTACAGGCAACAACTGTATCGCGAGTCGAGAAATAGAATGAGGTCCATTAAATACGTGCTCAAAACGAATGCTCAGGAATTTTGGTTGGACACTATGAAAATTTGGTTGCATGATCTGCAGCGCTCTTTCGACCAATATTGGCAACGAGATTTATATGCTTATACGCAAGTTTATGACTCTTGGGATAAAACGAGATATTTGGCAAAGACAGTTTTAGCCTACAAACTTCTGTGCAATTACGACAATATGCTTGACTGCAAACGAGTTAGCAAAATTTGTATATCACTGCATACGTATAACAGGAGGAGCAGGGGAAATTTGATTACTTTTATTTTGGCATAAAAATTTCATTTTTTTGACCATTTCTAGGTGTATTCCTGCCACTTTCAGCCGAAATATCCAGGTCGTTAGCCCCCCCTAAAAATTGGCCCACTATCCCCTAACAAAATTTTACGCTATTATATGTATCTACCACAGCAATATAATTTTGAAGAAGCTTGGTGCAGCTTTCGTCGAGAAAAACTATATTTATTAAGAGTGCGAGAATTTAATTCATAATCATTAATCACTATTGGAGTTAATTGAAACAAAGTATTGATTTATCGATTGGAATTAATCATTTGAAGCGAAATTAATGCGTTCGTGCTCAAAATCCATTCATGCAGATCTAGTTATTTAACAGTTATTGCCATATGCAGCAACCAAATTCTCAGGTCTGATTGGTCCAAATTAAAAAAACACGAAAAAATAAAATTCTATACAGCTTTGCAAAGCCCGAACTGTAAGCCAAATTCCGGAATTGCTAATTATTCCAAATTTCGAACATTTTTATATACATGTAGATATGTTTAATAATACGTTATTCCTATTCGGCAGTCAATTGATGGCTTAGGTTTAGAGTCATACATGGACAGTGACCTGATTCGGGGGTCAAAAAGACTTTCGAAGGTCAAATAATGTGCCAGAAGACTTATGACGGGGGTCAATGAGACAATTTGTTGTCGTTATTTATCAAGCACTCTATCCATGGAAATGAAAAATGGCGGAAAGATGAAAAAATGTAAATTTGGAAAATTTAATTTTGAGTACATCTAGAATTTTGGAAATGGTCCTATGGATTACGAGGGTCCATACCATAGGTGAGCAGCATTGCTCGTCTGCTTGAGCGAAAATAGACTCAAAAGCTGGCATGCATGCTAAAGTATTATTGAAAGTTTGCTTACCTGCATTTTTCTTATCACTTTCATGCACCTATGCAAAAAAAACTTTCATTTTCATCTATTTTTTTTACCTTTGTTTGTTTTTGCCTCGTTGTCTCCTCAGAAAAATGTTGATTTCCTGTTCTAGGAGTCTAGACCAGAACGCACGTGAGCCTTTAGGGGGTCCTGACCACACATGGGCGTGGAGGGTATAAACCCCCCAGAAGTTGAAAAAAACCCCCGCAGATTACTGTACATATATACCCCAGAATTTTTTTAGTAACATTTCTGGCAAATTTTGGCATTTTTTTGGCGATTTTACCCCCCCCCCCGGAATATTACTGCTGTCCATGTATAGTCGTTACACCAAGAATGGAAGAATGAAAAAATTTTGCAGGGAAAATGAGGCAAAATGAAGGCCAAAAACGGATGAAAAATAAAATTTTCCTTCAAAAGTGCTCCAAATTGACTAGAAGCTATGTAATAAGTACATCCCCGATTTTTAAGTGGAAAAAATGTCATTTTACGTGGAAGATTACGTGGAAAAATAAGGGATTTTACGTGGAAAATTAAGTATTAATCCTGTCAACACTCTTGCGTACTAGCGTGGCAGGACTTATTTTATTCATTCAGAAACGCATTATAACACTCAACATTAACCATATCAATTTTCAATGTTTTCAAACGCAAAACATTGATGCCTATCACCAAGAATTCACTCGTATTGTGAAAAATATCGCTCACTGAAACCAAAATGCATATAACGTTCTTAAGTCAAAACTTCGAAGTTTTTTGTGTGACGTAAATCGTTACTAAATCGGGGTTTTTTGAAAGGCTCGGTATTGACTATAATCAATTTTTATAACTAAATCGCAGATTTCATATTTAACTAGAGTGCATAGTTAAACATGCGCATCAATGCAAGGAAAATGTCAAATTACGTGTAAATTTTCCCATTTTCCCAGATTACGTAGAATTACGTGGAAAATGTCAAATGAAGTTAGTGGAATTACGTGGAAATAAAACTTGACCTAGCACGCTAAACTTCGTTTTTAGACGTTTCTTGCTGAGTAGATTTAAAATCAATCTTGAAAAAAGTAACGGGATCCAATGAAAAATCCGGGCTGGTTTTAACGCTATTAAGCGCTTATACCAATTTTAAGGTCATTTCCGCCCGCCCCCCCCCCAAAAGCTAAATATCTGACCACCCAGACCGGCTGACCCCCCAGATCGGCAGTCCAGACCACACGTGGGCGTGAGAGGGGTTTGTGGGATACACCCCCAGGAGGCCGAATACCCCCTGAATTCAATTTTTGATTTTTTTGTTTTTTCGCGATTTTTTTATGCCAATGGATAGAAGCTCGATGAGAATCATTGAAAAATGGTGTTTTTTCGCCATACCATCATTCTTAAGACCATTTTTGACCATTGAAAATCTTGCACCCCGATATTTTAATGCTGCCCTCCTATGATCCTAATCCTCAGATCCGCACGTCCACGTATGGTCGTTAGTATAATCGATACTTACAGCTGCAGATACTCTTTGTAAAGTTTGTATCAAGAAATTCCTGTTTTTAGTACACTACATTGTAAGGAAGTGCAGTGAGCTTTTACGTATCCCTGTTTTGAAGGAAATATCTTTGGTATGCGTTTTCAGATCTTTTACGGCAATTGCTTACTCATTCTCCCAGAGTTTTAGGGAATGTAGATGATACGTATTGTAAATATGAAGCAACAAAGGCAGCAAAAAATATTTTTAGAATAGTTATGGAAGGACTTGTTTTTTCTCGTCAATTCTTTCGGTTCCTGTAATCTCTATTAAATTTGCCCTTGCAAGGCACGTAGCTGTGGGAGAGGGGGAATGGGGGGTTTGGACCCCCAAAATTTAGAAAAAAAAACGGGAAAATAGGTTTTTTCACACTTTATTTTGTGCTATTTCTGGCTTAGACCCCCAAAATTGATGTTGGTCCCCCTAAATAGGAGGGCCAGCTACGTGCTTGGCCCTTAATACCTAATGTTCGTTGCTTCAGTGTGTCATTGGATCGATTTTGCGTAGTCGGACCAAGATTCATTTGCAAAGAATCTAACGAGTCTAACCTCCCGTTCCGGAAAGAAAAAATGGGAAATTTTCTGCATTTTATAAAGCGAAATAACGACCGGGTATGAATCAAAATCAAGACTTTTCTAATAAAGTGTTTCAAATTGTTTTAATTAGCATAGTTTGTACACTATTCTAGTATTAGACCAGCATTAAAATAAGCTAGAAACTACTGCGAAATAAACATTTGAAATAAAAAAATTTTGTTCTTAAAACTCATTAATATAGGCTGGATCAGTTCGACTGGTTGATGCTAATGGTACAATAAACCCACAAGGCTTTTATCATTATTTGACGGCTTGGATTAACACTGATAGTCTGGCGTACTCGCTATCCAGCGCGCACATTTATCCTGTGCCACCGAAGTGGAATTTCAGTATGGATCTAAATATTAACGGAGCTAAGCTTGAAAGTACTGTCAATATTTTATTTTAATTTTTTATTTCTTTCGTTTGATAATCAGTGGCCGAATCTACCTCGGTACTCCAACTTGTTCAAAAATAGTCAAAAATCGGTCCAAAAATTTGCTCCTCGAGTGCGAAATAGCGTCTTGTCGGCGTTTTACGATGTCTACTTTTATTTAAAATCGCTTTTGCGCATCATTTATTCTTAAAATTAATTTGATTTTCGACAATTTCGAGAGAAAAAATTATTAAATTTTTTAAAACTCGGGGGAATGCCAAAATGTAAATGTTTAAGAAGCTTTAATTACTGCTCGGTTTTTGTTTTTGTAGCCATTGTAGCGTAGCGTCGAAAATTTTCTAAAAATATGCTTGAAAAAAGAAGAAAGCTAAGCTGAAATAGATGTTTCTAATCTTGAAATCCTTTTAAATCCTATTCCTGAGCAAAAATATGGCTTCCAGCCCAGCAATAAAGTAAATAAATATGATTAGTAGGTAGTATGTGAGAAATTATAATCACTGACGGCCAAAGAATCATTGCAAATTGTATATTGATTCATTAATTTGCCATTTATTAAGGCCTCTGGGGGGTTGCGATCCCCCGGCCTTCTCTCTTAGATCCGCTTATGATGTCAATCGTGCATAGGCAGAACCCTAATTCTGAGAAGGAGTCCACGGTTGAATATCAAAATTTTTAAATGTAATTACGGGTCAAAGGCTTTGTATTAGAGAAAGAAAACACATTTTTCCGACTTTTTTCATTAAGAAAATTCAAAAGTTTTGAGAAAATACAAAATTTATAAATGTAATAAAGGGTCAAAGGCTATGTATTAGGGAAAGAAAACACATTTTTTCGACTTTTTTCATTAAGAAAATTCAAAAGTTTCCAGGAAATACAAAATTTTCAAATGTAATTAAGGATCAAAGGCTTTGTATTAGAGAAAGAAAACACATCTTTTCGACCTTTTTCTTTGTTTTTTATTTTTCCGTTTTTTTTTTCACTTCCTAATGGCATGAAAAGATTGCAATACTTTAAAAAATTCAATGGCGGGGTCTTCAAATTCTGGTATATGCTTTTTCAGTAGTGGCGGGATTAAACTCCCTTAGACTTGCGGTTACAATTATTCTGCTTCGTTTTATAAAATTTTTACTCTAAATTTTAAACTTTCACGGCACCATTTAGTAATATCTACGCTCTACAAAATTAATCATGTAGTATGGAGGGCTGACAATGAAGCAATTAGTTTTCTGGTGATTTGTCTTATGCATTCATGTGTTAATCATTACATTCTGTCATAAGGATACTTACTGATCTGCGTAATTCGTGTTTTCTAACACCTCTGAAAAAGCATTACAAAGGCAAGCACCAAAAATACGAGAAATCTTGAAATCTGAAAAATCCCCACGTTTGTCTTGTATTCCTGCTTACCCCATCAAAAGCTTTTTGTTATATGAAAAAATTAGAACAACCTGCATGTAATTAAATTGAGACCATAAATGGACATATTAAGTGGAAATAACGACATAAATGGACATATTAAGTGGAGTTTAGGACTCCCTGTGCTTGCACTTTATGAGTAAATGTGGAATTTAATATAGGTACTTATAATGCATCATATGCTCGACATATACTACCAGATAAGCAAGTGCAGTTTAGGGGCTTCAGGCCCGATATGCACCGCATAGCCGATCAGAGAGCGAGAGGGAGGTCAGTTAGGGAGCTTTTCGTGGACCAAAATGACCTCAAAATCTGGTATGTTAAAATAGTCGTAAAATCGGTCATCATTTCGCCTCAATTATCCCAGAAAAGTTTGTATTTCTCCACTCAGGGGAAGGTCTAGATCCCCAAAAGTGGATAAATGGTCAATTTTCAGTCGAAAATTGGATAAAATATAGTCTAAGAATGAATGTGAATGAAAAACGTTCATATAAAAATGCTTAAACTTAAGCAGGAAATGTATATTAAGGTTGTTTTACGTTATTTTAGTATTTATATCAGTTTCCAAGTCACATTGGTTCAAAAGGACTTTTTTGGCTAATACCCAGATCGGCCATATTGTACATCTAAAGATAGCATAGGTGCACAAGGTCAGGGTCAGTAGGGAGAGGGAATGAATTCTCAAAAATTCCAAAACAGTAAATTTAATGTTCATAATTTTTTTGCTGTTTTAGTGATCAAAATGGTCAAAATAGCCTATTAAACGTTTTTTCCTAGTAATATCGCTTTTTAAAACCGTTTTTTGTCTATTTTGACTGCGTTATATCACTTTTGACACTACAAAATACGAAAATTTATGAATTTCGGGCGCTTTTTGAGTAAAAAATACTTTAAAGTACTAATCTGGCGCGAAGCGCCGGAAAAATTTTGACATTTTTACGGCTTTTGACCTCAAAAATGAAGCAAAAAAACGTATCATCAGCTTAAAATCGCCGGACAGTACCTGTCCGGCTGACACTTTAGGAGGAGGGCTATTCCCCCTCACCCATTAAGTGCATGTATCATAGATACTACTTCGTCGGAATGCTATTATTCAGTGATTTCCTTTCTCTTTATGGTATGAGAGTAGCATGATTAACTTATGTTTGTGTCGTATGTACAGGGTGTCCCACCTAACTATCCAACATGTTTTTTATAATAACTCATATTCTTATTATTTTTAATCATTTTATTGATATACTTACACAATTCAATACGAAACAAATTGACAATCTTTGATTGGTTTCGCTTATTCGTAGTGTAAACTGCAGGAGATAGTGTAAACCTTAAATTTTTGATAGTCTTTTCTTTTAAAACTTATAAGTTTCGCAATCAACGCATAGCCCACGATTCAGATCACTCGAGCAATAAAAGATATTGCATTGTTATTATATGAATGCTTGCGAATCATTAAAGAAGTCGTTGAATAGCTTTACGCAAGTTCATAAGAAATCGCTGTCAAAAGTCAGTATGACAGTTTTTTGCATTACAAAGAAAAGTCAGTTCTGTAAAAAATGCTTTATTTTAAACAGTAAACAATCAAATTATGCCAAACTTTATCAGTTGATGACATTCAATATTAGCTCAGAAAACCTTTTAAAAATATCAGGAATTGACTGACCTTAGGCGAGAAAATAGTTTGGACATTTAAGTGGGACAACCTGCAAAAACTAAGGTTTACACATATGTCTGTAGTTTACACCACAAACAAACAAAAAAGGTGAAATCATGTCATCCAGTTTGCAATAGACCTTCCAACTATTCACTAAAAATCAGTAAAAAATATTAAGCATTAGCGGACTTATCAAAAAACGGATGCGACCATTAGATGGAACACCCTGTGTATAAAAGCAACACCCTAGTTTAAGGGATATGATGGAGCAAAAATCATAAAAATCGCGAGAAAAAGTGAAAAAATATTTCCTGGCCTGCATACAGACATGCAACAGCTCAAAATTTTGGTTGAGAAGATAGTCGGCCGACTTTACGTGACTGAATGACCTTCGATTTTAAATCAAAAAATGGCGGGCAAACACATCTAACAAAGGCAAAAACGTAATTTTTTGCGAAAAAAATGATTAGGTGTCCAAAGTTTTAACTTTAAGGACGCTTCCGTTTCTTATACAGGAGTACAGTGTTTCGATTTATTTGTGGAATCTTAGCTTTTATGTTTTATGCTGTTTATGCCTTTGCACCGTCGTTTAGTTCCCAGACCATCAAAACGAATTGCATGTCTCCTTCTATTCTTTTCTAGTTCCAAGAGCTCGCGACATTATACACGCATACACCCCATTATATTTAAACGGTTTATCGGATACGGAAGCGATTGTTGATATGATAAACGTGAGTGCTGTTTAATTTTCAAAATTACTTTGTCGTTTGTTCATTAGCCTGGCTTTTGAGAAAATATATCAGTTTAAGTTGAGAATCAATTGCCGGATTAAAAAGGATACTAGAACTCTTCCTCGTAACTTTCGATTTACTTATGCAACTTGAATCTGTCAATAGGAACAAACTTTTCTGTGCCAGACACGTGATTTTTGGCTTTGGGTCGCCAGAATTCGTTAATTGCCACGATTTTCACATAAACCAATTTTTATCGTGTACAAATGGCCATTATGGTGTAACATGATAGAAAAAATACAAAATTGACCTTAAACTTGGGATTTCTGAATCCACGAACAATAAGCGACAGAATAAAGATACTTTTATGGCTATTTCGACAAAAGAAAATTAAACTGACGTTTCTAGCAGAGATTTATACTAATTGAAAACACTGGCTAACACTTTTTTCGCTGTAATTTGATAATGAAGTGGTGTTTACAAAAGTGTAAATTAATTGGGGCAATAGCAAGGATAAGACCTTGAAACATTTGAATGTTGTGCTCTGTGGCTTATTTCGATTTCGCCTTTTACTCTGCGCAATGCAAAGGAAGCAATTATAAAACGCCAAATTGCTTTAACTTATCGATCCATGGTTTTAGATTTCATCATTCCCTCAGTTTTTTTAATTGCTCATGATCATAGATGCACAGCATGGCCGATCTGCGGGGGCTGGGTCAACCGTTCTAGGAGGAGGGTCAAAAATTGAAATTTTCGGACCAAAATGACTTCCAAAATGACTTTCAAAACGGGCAAAAGCGCTGAAATCGCGGTAAAACTACATTATCACACAGTTTCTGGTCAATTTGAAGCTCTTTTAAATCATTTTTTCAATCCGTTTTTGGCCTTCATTTTGCCTCATTTTCACCACAAAATTTTGCATCTTTCCATTGGGGGCTCAGAACCATAGGTGGGCAGCACCAAAATTCTTAGAGGGGGAGGTGCTGGATTTTTCAAAGGTCAAAAAACAGTATGGCGAAGAAAACTCCATTTTTTTACGTTTCTCGTCGATTACTATCCATTGGCATCAAAAAATTGCAAAAAAGACGAAAAAGATTTCCGGAAATTGAATTCTTGGGGGTGGTGTTTTGGTTTATATGAGGTATTTGAAATTCTTGAGGGGTGTATGCCCTTAACCCCTCAAGCCCACGTGTGGTCAGGACCTGCCTCTCAAACCTAAACCCACGTGCGTGTCTGCTCATGATCATACGTAGCCAGCAGTCGAATCCGGTGGTCTATGTTGTGTACAACTAGCTAAAATTTAAAAAAACATACCAAAAATTTATTTCTGTGAGCTGGATTCTCATGGGTCTAAACCCCTAACCCCTCCCCGGTGTATCAGTATAGTATGTCCCCACATCGGAAAAATGCGACTACGTCAATAATGTATTTATCCATGTGGTAGTGCCAGGCACGTAACTTTTGGGGGAATGGGGAGTCCGGACCCTCCCCCCTAAATTCAGAAAAACCGGAAAAATAGGACTTTTTAAACGTTATTTTGTGCTATTTTTGGCCTTACCCCGACCCCCCAAAATTGGTGTTGGCCCCCTCCCCAAATAGGGCGGCCAGCTACGCGCCTGGGTAGTGCAAATTCGACCCCTTAAGGAGCGTGGAGTCTATTACGACATTTAACTGTTAAGAAAAGATTAAAAGTACACTAAATTACCAAAAAAGAGCTATTTCGAATTTGCGAGACAGCTTCTTAGTCTCAAATCTAGATTTTTAGCAGAACACCTGTGTAAGACCTAAAAGCGTTGCAAGCTGATCAGATTGATGCTTGGCACATTCAAGAATCTCCTGCCAGGACATTTCCATGAGCAATTGGTTGGAGAAATGCACGTTGATGCGCTAATCAATGACATTTTATCCGAATTAGCTCGTCATGCTACTTTGATGTATTCTTGATTTATTCTTAACAATTGAATATCATTTTAGATTATTCGTTCCTCAGAAGGTCAAATTCGCACTACTATGTGAATACATACTTAAATAATGGAGTCGCATTTTTTCCGATGTAAAGACATGCTACACTAGTACCCACCTACTCTATCATAGGTGGGCGACAAAATAGTTCTGGGGGTGCAAGAATTTTTCAAAGGTCACAAATGGCCTTTTAATGGTGGTATGGCGAAAAAACACCATTTTTCAACGTTTCTCATCGAGCACTATTCGTTGGCATCAAAAAATTGCGAAAAAAACAAAAGAAAAATTTCAAAAATTGAATTCTGGGGGTTATTTTACGCCCAGATATGTCCGTTTACGAGCGCGTGTACTTATGATTAACATAATTAACTAGAGTTAATAATTTTGTTCTGTTCAATGCCCAGCAAGTCAGAGCGGTTTGCGAAAATTATACGGATCACGGACTGACAATCTTCCCTCAAGGCGTTCCGTTTTCTTTCTGGGGATCAATATCGCTTGCTGAAGTTGACCTTAGTTACTGCAGCATGCATTATTCGTCGTTGTGATGTTCTTGACGATTAGTACAGTTCTTCTGAATATTAATGTCGGAGTCCTAACAGTGAGTGAAAAGGAAGCAAATAACGTTTTATACTCAATGACTGAATAGAGGTGGTCGGTTCCCACCACAAGTGGGCGTGGGAGAGGGTTTAGACAAGAAATACACACCTGGGGGTGTAGGGGTCCAGACCATACCTGGGCGTGGGGGGTTTTGGGGGGTATGCAACCCCCCACCCCCCGATAAACCAAAATGCACCCATCCCCAGAAACCAAAATATCCCCCAGAATTCATTTTTTTGAAATTTTTTGTGTTTTTTTCGGAATTTTTGGATACCAATGGATAGTGCTCAATGAGAAACGTTGAAAAATGATGTTTTTTTACGCCACGCGACTATTTTAAAGGCCTTTTTTGACCTTTTGAAAAATCTTGCACCCCTCCCAGAATTTAGATGCCGCCCAACTAGAATTTTGGTGCTGCCCATCCAGACCCAGAATGGAAGAATTGGAAATTTTCTGGAGAAAATGAGGCAAAATGAAGGCCAAAGAACTAAACTACTCAAAAATTGAACATAACCGCGTTGGCCAAAGAAAGCTCAATTTTTGATCTCTTTTCGCAGACCGGCTGATTCCTTTTCCCGGATCGGCTATGCGAAGCTTCTGTGATCTGGAAACCCGACCCCTAAAATTGAACTTTTAGGGCTATCTCGGCACTTTAGCCTAATCGCAAGTGAAGAAGTTCGTTGCTGACCACCGTGTGCTTCCCACTGGTCCTAAGATCAAACAATTTTTCTTTGATTAAATGCGCTACTTCGAAGGATATAAAGGAAATCTACGGATCTAAATATGTCAATAAAGCATCTTTTCTTGATGCCTCAATTTTAACGTTTAATTTGGTGTAATAATAAGTCAAAAATAGTCGGCTGACTTGTTAATACGCTATGAGTAAACCTATTGTGACCATAGGTGGGCGGCGCCAAAGTTCTGGGGAGTGCAAGATTTCAAAAGTGAAAAAATGGCCCTAAAAATAGGTGGTATGGCGAAAAAACACTATATTTAGCGTTTCTCATCGAGCACTATCCATTGGCATCAAAAAATTGTGAAAAAACAAATAAAATTTTCGAAAACTGAATTCTGGGGGGATATTTGGATTTCTTCTGTGGGAGTTTATCCCCCAACCCCACCCCCACGCCCAGGTATGATTGTGACACCTTATTCAAAAGTAAAAACGTACTTCCTTTAATTCAGTGATAAATTTGGAAGTTTCTTGCCTCGATATTGCCAGGTATCCAATTTTGATGAAATTTTCTTAGCTTCTAGAAATATAAGAATATTTATTACAAAGTTTTGTGAGCCTAAACTGAATATTAGAGAAGGCAGACCACTTTGATGAGGTTTAATATTCTTAAAATGAGGCTTCCGCCTGGGTCACTCCAAAAGTTTCTTGACTCGATATGTTCCACTTGCTTAACTTTAACAGAAATGTTCACAATTTTTTAATATTATTAGAGCACTCTATACAAAGTTTTCTGCGTCTAAAGTGGAATATAAATGAAACCAGTTCAGTCTGAGGTGGCAAGCTTCAGTCTTCTAATTTAAGGCTTTTTTTTACCTTTAGACGTCTAAAGTTGTCCTCACTTATTAAGTTTATTGGCTTTTTTCTGGGATAGGAAGAAGTCACGTGATACAAGGTCAGGTAAATGTAGCGAATGGGCCAATAATTAAATTTTTCGTCCGTGAATCGAATGTTTGGTGCTATTTTAGACGATTTTGCCCCATCGGACTCTCCAGAATTAGGCTGCCGCCCGCTTATGGTCACTATGTGGATATTGCTATGGAATTCGGAAATTTCTTTAAAATATTCTTCTTTAAATTCTGTCTTCTTTATCATTTTTGTCATCGATCAAATTTGTCTAATGTGCACAATCATGAGAAAGAACTGTGTTTCGCTTAAGTCATCTATCCATTCAGGCCAACCTAATGATAAAGATGTTGATCGAATTGGCCGGAATAATGTGTATAGTGAACGTACAATTAAATGCCATAACATGCGTCATTATCATAGCCGCCATAGGCATTGTAGTCGAATTCAACTTTCACATTTGCACCAGCTATCTAACTGTGATAGGCGATCCTGATGAAAGAATGGCTATGACGCTGGATCATATGCTAGTGCCAGTATTTAACGGATCCATCAGCACCATCCTTGGGGTCCTCATGCTAATCTACTCCGAATTCTATTACATTATCCAGTAAAGATGTCACACGTGTTAAGCATTATACCCACATACGGGCCTAAGGGGTCTGGATCATACCTGGACGTAGGGAGCTTTGGGGGTATGCACCCCTCTCCTCAGGAACCAAAATACCCCCCCCCCCGCAGAAACCAAAATACCCCCAGTATTCAATTTTTGAATTTTTTTTTGTTTGTTTTTGAAATATTCTAATGCCAATAGATAGTGCTCAATGAGAAACGTTGAAAATGGTGTTTTCCCGCCATACCACCATTTTAAGGCCATTTTTTAACCCTTTAAAAATCCTGCTACCCCCTCCAGAACTTTGGTGCCGCCCAGCCCACCTATGGTCTGGATCTACTAAGAATCCGGTAGGCCCCCTAAAAAATTTTTATAGAATCCTATAATCAAATTTTGCTGCAATTTCGCTTTTGCCCACTTACGGTTACACCTGCGCATTCGCATGGGGGTCGGGGGAGGGTATTACCCCTACCTTGGGATCCTAGACTCGCGTCACTGTCAAACGGTTTCCGGACTATCAAGCATTTTCTGCATGATTTTTGGCACAAAGAAAGTAGCGCAGGTGTTAACGCGGAAACTTTTACATTCTGTTTTGTTTCCCAAAAAATGCGTATAATGAAGGTGAATGATACGAAAAATGAAAATTTTCGATGAATCCTTATATATTTTACTTATAAAAGTGACGAAAAAGAGTCGGAGTCGGATAAAAAGTGATAAAAATATCGGTTTTCCATGTTAAAATATTTCATATAGGATATTTTATTCATTTTTCGTATTTGCCCCGAAAAAAGTCTATAACTCAAACTTTGATGGTCCTGAATCTCGGGATTTCACCCCTCTTCTGAACTGTCGCCCGTGTGAATACGATGTTTTATATCCTAGTATTCGAAAGTCCCTTAATCCGGTAGACACGCGGACTTGAATTTTTGACACTTTTTTCGCAATTTTTACACAAATTATGCTCAGAATTTGATTACTGCCCATACATGTAACGGCTCAAAATTTTGGATGGGGGTCCTCGGCCATTTTTTAGGGGAAGGGGGGGGGTAAATGACCTCTAATTTTTGGCCAGAAGTAGCCAGAGAGCAAATGAGAAGGGCTAAAAAATTAGATTGTGTTTAAAATTATTTCCAAAAATCACCCTTATAGAAATGATGTCGCTGCAATATCTAATGTAGTGCATCGGGATAAGTCGTATTATTCATAAAATCCCGAAAAATTTCATCAAACACTCAAATTTGTTTTTATACACATCGTCAAGAATGGCGTAAGGGGAAAACATAGTTAATTTGAAAACTTAAATTACAACTTAATTCTTTCAATGCGAATTTTAATCTCAATCTGTAGTAGAATAAATATAAGAAAGTGTTGCGCGATAACAATACCTGGGAAAACAACTGGTCTTCCCTCGGCAGGCCAGTTTTTCGGTCAATTTTACTTTCACAAAATTGTTCGTTGTCTGTTTACACTCTGGTTGATTGGTACCATCGGTGGGCGGCACCAAAATTATGGGGGGTGCAAGGCTTTTCAAATGTCAAAAAAAGGCCTTAAAAATGGTGGTATGGCGAAAAAAACAATTTTTTAACGTTTCCCATCGAGCACTATCCATTGGCATCAAAAAAATGCGAAAAAATCAGAAAAAATTTTCAAAAATTGAATTCTGGGGGTTTTTGGTTTCTCGGCTTGTGCATACCCTCCCTAACCCCCCCCCCCCGCTCCCACACCCAGTTGTGGTTGGTACTGTCTGATTGGTTGGTTATTTGTTGAAAGATCGATTAATTAGTGAGTTTTAAAAATCGTTTTAACGTTTTTTCCCTAGTTTCCTCTGCATTTTTCACGATTGTATCTCTTTTGGCGTGTAATTTTCTACATGCTGCCTAAATGACATGCACGGCATAGAAATTTTGAGGTCAGGGGTTAAATCGAAAAACTATTTCGACGTGAGTGCCTTTTACGGCTCAAACGGGGTAGGGGTAGGTACGCGTTAAAAACATAATTTTTTGGCATTTCTGACGATGCACCACATTTTCAGTATAAAAATGGACAGTATCTGAAGAATTTCGAAAAACTTCGAATAAATTGATGAAAAACATAGTTAACAAAATGATCGTATGGCGCGAAGCGTCGAAAATTTGACACTTTTGAGCTAGCAGATAGCTAAAACCGCTTAAGGCTGCACTTTTTATACGAATTTCTTTGTGGAAAATCGCCAATTAAGGGGTGAACAAAATGCTAGGCGGGAGGGCAGGAAGAGAATCTTCTCAGAGTTTTAACCCCCCCTCAAGGTCGTGCCTGGCGCTGACCCAGTTCCCATTGGTACCCATTTAAATCGAGTTATTCTGTTTGTCCAGGTGTGTTTTCCAATTAGCTTGCTAAGTGCAAGTTTAATTTACTCATAAGAATGTTATTGAATTCGCTCTTTAAAGAGACTATCTTCGCTGATTCTATGTAATTCTCAATCTAATTCCAGTATTCTCAATTCCATTTTGATTCCGTTTTTATAATTCCAACATCTTCATTTCATCGCCATTTTGTTTCCTGATTCAAACTCCTTGTTTTAAATTCTTATTTCAATTTGTAAGATCGGTGTAGGCCTAAATTCGATTAGATTCTCCTGAATAAAATTTCCCTTTTCTCCCCGAGCTCAGGATCTCGAAAAACCCATGTTAAGTGTTTTGTGGTATAAAAGCGGTATAAATGCCAAAATTGCCTAAAAATTGCATTATTTCACAGAATCTTGTCAATTTCAGGCATTTATGAAGAAAATTTTCAATTTTCATCCATTTTTGGCCTTAATTTTGCCTTATTTTCCTCAGAAAATTTCCTATTCTTCCCTTGTGGGGTCTAGATTTGGACCATCCCATGTGCGTATCTTGTCTGGACCCCTCAAGAATTGAAAATAAATTTTCCGGTGAAAATAAGGAAAAATGAAGGCCGAAATGGATGACAATTGAAAATTTTTCTAAAAATGCTTGAAATTGATCAGAAACTGTGGAATAACGTCGTTTTAGCGCTAATTTAGCATTTATGTCAATTTGTGAGGTCATTCTGGTCTAAAAAAGCTCACTTTTTGGCCCCTACCCCAGTGATCGACCGGGATCAAAAAATACCGGGCCTGGGCCCGGGCTTATATACTAACCACATGCCTTGCTTCCAATATATTGTTATGCATAAGATACATATTTAGACCGATTTTACATTTGTTATTTGTCAAACGCAAGACTTACTGCTGTATCAAGAAGATTTTTGAATTCTAAGCTCTGTTAATTATTCAATCTTTCTAAAAATAAATTAAGTGCTTAGCAAGAAATTTCGGTAACATTATTCAAGCAAGAACAAAGTTTTTTTAATAAAATAGCGCACATTTTCATTATTAAAATACACGTGCAACTAAACACGGTTTGAAAAAGCTCAAGGTTTCATGTAGATATTTAAAGGAAATTGAGCATTAAATTTATGAATTCAGAACATAACAGCGACTATGATATGGTCGGATAGAAGACATGCTGTTTGGATTTTAGAACTCAAACTATAGCGTACATTGACGTCAATTGAAATTGTGTAGTGCCATAGGCGTAGCCAGGGGGCATTGAGGGCACATGCCCCCCTCAAATTTTTAAAAAATTTTGTTGATTTTTTGAGTGTAATAATTGTGTCCAGAAAATTGAGTTCAAAAAGGCAAAAACGTCAAAAATTTTCCGGCGCTCCGCGCTGATTAAAATTTTTGTATTTCTGATTGCCAAAAACCCATAAATTAGCTAGGCTCACTACTAAAGGTCGAAAAACTCAGTTTTATTATGCAAAATTAGTCTTAAAAAATTTTTTTGTGTATGCCCCCAGGACCAAAATCCTGGCTACGCCTCTGATTGAAGCGTTGTATAGAAGATGAATGCACGTATGAAGTTGACAAGTATATGATAATGAGCAGGTAGGCAGAAGTAAGGCAAATGGATTTAAATAGAATCACAGGCTAGCAAATTCAAAAGAAATACGGACAACAGCTGAAATAGTAAACGTCTAAAATATTAACGATGATTATTTGAGGCCCGGTTGAGGCCCGGTGGTTTGCAGCCGGGCCCAGGCCCGGGCCTGCTATGACCGGCCGGGCCCGGTCCGGGCCCGGGTACCCGGTCCATCACTGCCCTCCTCCTCTCAGACCGGCTGACCCTTGTTCCGGCCAACCTGTGCATTTATAATCTAGACCCAGACTTCCTAGCGGAGGGTCGAAGAAATAATGTTTCGCTGCTACTGTCGGACATCTGTCTTCGTAATGTTTTTTTTAAGATTAATTGTGCATTTAATTTTCAGGTATATTTTTCTACCATTATTTATTCTTGTATTGCTGGGCCTTTGGAATAGTCTAGTTTTATTGCCAGTCATTTTGACATTATTGGGACCTAAGAGTGAAGTAAGTTATCCTTTAATGACGAATGAAAGTGATTTCATTGCGCACCTTATGAATTGTTAATAAGCGTTGCACTCACTGTGATGCTTTCTGAACTCTTTTCAATAGTCCGAACAATCCGTCATTTATAAAATTATTATCATTTCTGAAAATACGTAATTTCGTTAATTTTAATTTTTATCGATTAACTTGCGAAATTTTCGCTGGATATTGTTTATGTCCTTAAATTCAGCGCGCAATGTCGGAAACTTCGGATAATAGATAAAGTATGGCTATTGATAATGAGAATACTGATCCACTGCTTAACCCGCGTGCACCCCGGGGCGGATTTAGGGGGCGGGGGCGGCCGCCCCCTCATTGGCCCAAAATAGTGCGCAAAATTAAGCATTTTTGAGCAATTTTTAGCGATTTTCGGGTTAAAACGGCAAAGTTTTCCGCCCAAGTCAGAGATCCGCCCCCTTAGGGGTACCGCCCCCCCCCTTAGGAAAATCCTGGATCTGCCACTGGTGCACCCTCACCAAGTGATCCTCGATCACACTATGAGGTTTTCTGCAGATAGCTAGGCTTCGAAAGCAACTTTTCAATGGCCCAACCAAGTAAATTCGCACTTAGAATATGGCTTGGCGTATGTTTATTGTGTGTGATCCAGGATAACTGGGTGAAGAATGAAATCTGGCACCAGGGGAAGAAGAGAGTTAATGTTGTCATGAACACACATGCGTGTGAGCTTGTTAGGAGATATAGATCCTCAGAATAAAAATTGGGAAACTCTATTAGAAAATGAGGCAAAAAGAAGGCTAAAAACCGATAAATATAAAAAATTATCTTCAAAACTGCTCGTCTTCCGCTTGGTAGAGGTTAATAGTCAAAATCATAATAATACATTTCCTATTAGGTTACTCCGCGTATCTTTGTACGTCTTTCGAGCTCGTTAGGTTCTGCTAGATTCCCAGGAGCCCCTAACCCCATGACACCTACATATGGTCGCTGTCAAAGAGGGGCAGGATGACCGATTTGAGGGTCAGCTAGTCTGGGGAATTGTCGAAAATTAGGCTTTCCATGAAAAGAATTACTTCAAAAAGTGGTATAAATGCTAAAGTAGCGTTTAGACTACGTTATTCCACAGTTTCCGGTCATTTCAAGCGCTTTTGAAGAAACATTAAGTTTTCATTCATTTTTTTGCCTCAACTTTGCCTTATTTCCCCCAAAACATCACCCATTTTTTCCATTCTGATAAGCCTAAACCTCTAACCCTCCTTCTTACGCGAATGTCTGGTCGCTACTCAAATTTGGGGATTCGGGGGTCGAAATTCGAGGAGTCCGACCGATGGGACCTAATAGCCTAAAATAACACCGAAAATGCAATTCTGGGGGTCTATCGATTTTAAGAGGTCTTTCAGATTCTGGGGATGCAGGTCCTCCTGGACCTCCACGCCCATGTGTAGGCACGACTATATTACCTCCACACGTTTCTTAGTAGGTATTTATCGATTAAAACGCTATTGATTGCTTTAGGTAGACTTTAGATCCATTTGTTTTACGCTGAAGGACAGTGGGCGTGGTAATTTGTAAAAATCAGTACCGCCAGTCACGAAGGGCATGAAACTTTAGTATTTATTCGAAGCCATAAATTGGACTACAAACGTCGCCAATTTCCGAATCTTAAACGATAAAGGTTAAAAAGCTTGTGCCTTATTGGCTTATTCTAATAAGTTCATGCGTTTGCGCAGCTATAATAAGTGCGTTAATTCGTATGCATAGATAATTATCCACTATAAACAGGGTGTTACGCTTAAAGGTATCAAACGCTTTATCTCACAATAACTTAATTAAATCTGGATGTTTTTTGGAAATTTTTAGGGCGAAATCGAGGTCGCCTATTAAAGTGGCGATCGACTTTCGAAAATTGTCGTGATTTAGTTGCACACTTTTTGATTTACAACATTTTTTGCGAAATTTTGACAGTAATTTCTTTCGTTTTAATCACCTGAGCGCTCAATCAATTAAAAAACTTATGACATCTCATTACTCGAACAGCTTGGATCATGCGCTATGCATCGGATGCGAATTACAAACTGTTACAAAAGGGAGAACTATTAATAGTTTTCAACAGCTTCCGCATGAATCATGAAGTTCAATTATAAAGTATGGATGAAAATATCGATAAAAAATGTATAAATATAAATTATAAGTATAAATTATAAGATATGAATCTTAGTTTTCAATCATAATGATTAAAAATTGCACCATGGAAAGGGAAAATCGACTACACACTATCAGTTACCAAAAAACTCAAAGAAAAATGTTAAGGATTAGCCAGAGTATATTTGAAAAAAGGGGCTGATTAGGCGGAGCACCCTGTATGTTTACATATGTACTTACCTTGTGTATGTTTTACTAGTTGCACAAAGTATCTTATCATAGTGATCTTGTCGTTTGATTATATTCTTCGTTTGTAAATTAAAATTTTTTCCGTAGAATAGAGCTTCTGTATTCAGAAATTGAATGAGGTGAAATGACTCTAACGGTTTCTACTTAACAAGCTCTAAAAATTCAGATTGCTTCAAGGAGCCTTCTTCATTCTTTTTTGCCGAGCCTTGCATTTTCACAACAAATGCCTACTCGTTCATCCACTATAGTCAAAATTCACTGAACGAAGCATTTTTCAGTCCAGATATTAGACAAAAATTTGCTCATTTTTCTGTTATAATAGTATGTGTGTCTTTAGAGGTGCCATTTTGGCTTGAAAGCAATTCTGGCCCTCAGAAATTTTCAAACGTTAAAAAAGAGGTCACAAAATGAGAAAAACCGATTCTCGTGCTCCTCGAAAAGAAGCTTTTAGATCAGCGTTATAGTTGCGAATAAAAATAACGATTTCTGGATACGTGAGGGTCTTTTATATTTTTTGGCGGCACACACGCATGTACACCATACCTGGAGCGGAGTTTGGGGTATGCACTCCCTCCAGAAACCAAAATACCCCCCAGAAACCGATATACCCCTCAAAGTAAATTTTTGAAATGTTTTTGTTTTGTCTCCCAATTTTTTGATGCCAACTGGATACGCTGAAAAATTGGTGTTTTTCTGTTATTCCACCATGTTTGAGGCCATTTTTTTAATTTTGAAAAAATCTTGCACCCCCAGAACTTAGGTGTCGCCCACCTATGATGTACACCATATGCACATAGGGCATTAGCTAAATTCTGGTGATTCTGGGTGATTTGAAATTGGGAAGTAATCGCAAAAAACATGTCGAAAATTCAATTTTGGATGGTCTCTTGGATTCTCAAGGCGTCAAAACCCCTGACCCCCTAACAAACGCCCAAGTGCGTCCGACACTGCAAACAACCATGTGAACAAAATTAAAAGTGTCTTTTTCGAAATTTATTACCTATTGATGATATTTATTTACTTTCTTGAGCAGCCCTAAAAGCATATGTTTGCGCCATGAACTAGGATTTTGCGACAGCAAATATTTTCATGATTCACAGCGATTTTCGGGAGCAAACAGCTATTTCAGCATAGTTTTTTCATTTTTCAGCGTGAATTTGAAAAACTACCGAGACTTATCGCTAATAAATAGGACATTAAACAGTAATTCGAGCCTCCAAATGTTAATTTACCTAAATCTCGAGAATATTTCGCTGCTCTGCGCCAGGTTTTTGCTAAAGAATAATTTTTTTCGCGAAAAACTCATTAAAAATCCTGAATTTGTTTAGAAATGTGCTAAAAGCCGATTTTTATGAAAATATACATAAAAGTTGCCAGAACGCTATTCCGCAGGAAGGGCTAAATACGGACCAATTTTCGATTGTACGCTTCCACGGAAATACAGGATCCGTGGCTAAACAGATTGGTTTTTGATCATACTTTGCTAAATTATCCACGTTTAAAATATTTTATTCCTCAACCCTTAGTCTGTTTCACACAACGTCGGTCATGAAATTTTAAAAGCATCTCACGACAATAAGCTGGCAGAATGCGATTATGGCAATAATCTGATATATTTTCATAGTAGCCATAGGTAGGCAGCGTAACAAAATTCTGGGGTGCAAGATTTTTCAAAGGTAAAAAAATGGTCTTAAAAATACTTGTAGCGGCAAAAAAACACCATTTTTCAGCATTTCTCATCGAGCACTATCCATTGGCACCAAAAATTGCAAAAAAAAATTCAAAAATTGAATTCTGGGGGCAACCTCCCACCCCCCACGCCCATGTGTGATCGTAACTATCGGCTTAATGTCGATAAAAGTTTTCAAAATTTATGCACGAAGTTACGTGAAACAGACTATAAATAAATTTCAAGTCCAATAAAGGATGAAGAAAAGCAAGATACGAAAGATGCTGGAAATTATGTTAATTTTAAGCAGGAAGTATAGGACGAGCAGATATGCATGTCGGGAAGGGGTTTGGGGGTCTAGTCTTTTTCTTATTTGGAAAAATGAGGGCCAAAATGGATGAAACTTTGAAATTTTCTTCAAAAGTGCTTGAAATTGACCAGGAATCGTGAAATAACTTAGAACGCAATTGGAGCGCTTATGATAGTTTTAAGGTCAAGTTGGTCCATAACAGCTCTGTTTTTGACTCCCCCTTCCTGATCGGCCATGATCACGTGACGAAAATGCACCAATATAAAAACGAGCGCGGTGAGAACCAATAGTTATAGTCTCTTTCATTTATCCGTGAGCTTTTCCACCAAATCTCTTCCGAGGCTACAGTAGCTTTATTTTCCCTACTTTTTGTAGGTCGTTTAGACATCACTGTAGCTAAAGGAAGTGCTCTTCGGCTTCAAAATTTCTCACGGCATAATTAATTCTCGTCTTCCAGCAGATCGTGCAATATGCGGAGAACTCGCACGTTCAGCTTGTCATGCAATCGACCGTCAAACACAATAGACTAGCATTTTAAAACAACGCCGGAAAGTTTCTGCTCAGCATAGTGGTAGGCATACGTGGGCAGCAAGAAAATTCTAGGGGGGGCGCAAGATTTTTCAATGATCAAAAAATGGCCTTAAAAAATGGTGGTATGGCGTAAAAAAACACCATTTTTCGACGTTTATTATCAAGCACTATCCATTGGCATCAAAAAATTGCGGGAAAAAGGAAAAAAAATTTCAAAAATTGAATTCTGGGGGAAGGTATTTTGATTTCTGTGAGGGTGCATACCCCTCTAAACCCTACCCCCCACGCCCAGATGCAGGGTAGACGTCTTATTGTCGCTGAAGCAACACGGGTTCGATTATGATGATTACTATTTTTATTTAGCGCACTTACTGTAGCATGTTACAGCAATGTTTTAGATGCTTGAATTAAGTCTTTATGGACGGTTTAGTGCATTAAAAATGAAAGAACGCGGCCGCTCGCCTCACAAAGTTTTTCTGTCGAGTTACAGTAAATCCTAACTAGTAAGGCTTACTGTAGTCTTCATGAAAATTTACTGAAAAAGCTTTCGAATAAATGGAACGGACTATAGACTGAGCGATACAATAGCCTGCCGAATTTTCGCATCGTCTGTTTTCAAAATTTCTATATATGAGTCTACTCATATTGACCTCAACAGTGTGCGTTCCTAAGCATTTCTTTGTCAAAGTAATCTCGCACCTTATTTTGGATTTGGCGCATGCTGTTTGAACATCGTTTAGTATACTACATATAATACTTTAAACAGTTTTGATCAATTTTCGAACATTTTTGCAAGAATTTGGGAGTGCCTAAGCCATTCTTGAATTCGGTAAAGTTTTGATACTGAGGCCATAGCTAGAGCCCCTCCAGACCTGCCTATGTGTGGGACGCTGCTGTTTTTGGATTAGCAACCTCATTTGACATGGCTGTGAGGTAAGGTCTGCCTCGGTGAGAAAATGGAAAAAATTAGGCAGGAAAATAAGGCAAAAAGCACTAAATGGATGAGAAAAATTTTTTTTGTCAAAAATGTGGATTGACCAGAAACTGTGGACCGAGACATTCGTACGTTGTTTCAGCATCTACATACACAGTTTATGAGGTTATTTGGTTTGGCTAAGAAATCTGGCTGATTTGACCTCTAGACTCCGACCAGTATGCGGAGATCACCCAACATGGGCTCCAAAGCGAGCCTGCCCCCTCCCGAAAATCCATAGACTCCTCCCTAAACAATCGATAGTTCTCGCAGAATTGAATTTCCGCTGCATTTCCGGCGATTTCGCCCTATCGGACTCCCTCCCAAGCAGACGACACTTTTTGGGTTGCCGCTTCCTTCAATACTCAGTCTAAAACAATGCTCTCACTTCTCTGATACGATCAGAGACTGAATCATCAAAATTCAGCATATCTGCTTCTTTCATTTATATCCACTAGATCACATTGGCACAAAATCAAATTTTAAGTATTGTCTTCTACGAACATTTTCATAGACTAGAGCAGAAAAGACCGCTTCGTTCAATGTATGTACGTTGAAACACGTAATGCAATTAATTCAGTAATACATATAAAATCACAAAAATCCAGTTTGTCGAATTTAAAAATTATTTCTGGAACTGTTTATTTGTGTGCGTGGTAGTACTATGTTATTGTATGTAAAAAGCTCGATTATTGTTTGCATATTTTACGACGTATCTTCTTGTTAATCTTAAATGTTTCGAATAGATTTATCCAAAATAATAATTGCGCTTGAAGCGGTAAAATTAAAATGAACAGAAAATAAAATAAATAAGTATGTAAATTATAAATTTGGCAGCATTTCTCATAAACACCCCATTATTCCCACAAAATAAGGTTCTAGGAGGTTTCTACTATACAGGCAGCAGACAAAGTCTAGGGGGATTGAAACCGGCAAAAAATCTTAGAAAAACATGCCAAAATTCAATTCTGGGATTAATCCATTCA